>JANRMT010062791.1:186393746-186433584 GCA_026402145.1 Polypterus bichir lapradei | reverse complement strand
AACAGCTGTGTGTTTTTGTCTTTTCCGGACCCTCACATTAAATTCCAAACAGTATTTTCCCTTTAAGGTTTTTTTTTTGGGAGTTTTTTCTTGTCTTCTTAGAGAATCGATGCTGGGGGGCTGTCAAGAGGCAGGGCCTGTTAAAGGCCATTGCAGCACTTCTTGTGTGATTTTGGGCTATACAAAAATAAATTGTATTGTATTGTATTGTATTCCTGCGGTGGGTTGGCACCCTGCCTAGGATTGGTTCCTGCCTTGTGCCCTGTGTTAGCTGGGATTAGCTCCAGCAGCCCCCGTGACCCTGTGTTCGGATTCAGCGGGTTGGAAAAAGGATGGATGGATGTATTGTATTCCCCCCGTTGCTCTCTGTCAGTCTGACGTTGTGCTGATTGTCTTTGTCTGATTTTCTGGACGTCTTTCTTTTCTTAAATCATCAAATACCCAACATGCATTTCTCTGTGGCAATGGCAGCTAAACTCTCAGAATTCCAATGCAGCAGCGCTAACTGATATTTCTTTTTTATTTTGAAGACATTTTCTGTATAACTGATTTGTAACTTTGTTTTAAACTAAACTAAACGACTGCTTCTGTCAGATTTTGTTACTGAAGCACCTTGTAGTGTCACTTGTCACATATTTATGTCATTAGTCCATATCGTGCAATGCATTTTGGGAGACAGCAGGTCAGCAGGCTTTAGGTCATAAAGCAGCTCTGCACAGGGAGACCACCCATCGTCTGACACTCACACGTATTCACAAGAAGTAAAATGTTAGGTTTGAATACACAATGACAGGTTTGAAACTTGAAAGTACTGCATAGGAGAAAGACTTAAGGCGGTTTAGAGAATGTCAGGTTATATAGCGCCGTGACGTGTACAGCAGATTTCCCAACTGTCAGTCCACAAATCAGCATCAGTCCATATGACATTTTTCCTGTCCACAAAACAGCAGGTCAGCCAATCAAATCCACCTTAATTAGACTTTCTGTGTGTTCTGTTCATCCAGTTGCTTTGTCTCTGTAATTCCAACAGATGGCACTTCGTAAACATTTTCAGTGTTAAAATGCATTGTATTTGTCATTCCAACAGATGGAGTATAACAAACATTAACACTGCTTGTACAAATCCTGTACTAAATGGCGTATCACAGAGACACAGCAATGGAGCAGACACACTGCCCTGCAAACATTAACACTGAATACATCCAACAGAGAGTAACTGCCAGATGGACAGAAATCAGCGTATCCACCTTAATAAAAGGAAAAGAGTCTGTGTGTCCGTCTGGTTGCCATGTCTCTGTCATTCCAACATATGGTGCTTCATAAGCATTTTAACAATTCATCACATGTGTCATTCCCACAGAGAGTTGTAGCAAAGGTAAATATATCTCTGTGTCTGTTATAAGACATTTGGTATGGAATTTGTAAAAGTAGTGTTAATGTTTGTGATGCACCATTTGTTGAAATGAAAAATATTGTGCAATTTCTTGCAACCTGAATTACAAAAACACATTCCAATAGATGGTTCCCAAATATGTCAAACAGAGAATAACTGCCAGATGGATAGAAAGAGACAGCTGCATCTCAAAAGCAATAATCTTCCATTAGGGAAAAGGATCAAATGCATAAATGTATGATGAGACACCATGAAAAACCCAAAGCTAAGAAAGTCTGTGGCAAAAGAAATCAAGATGTGATGCACCAGTCCAGGATGATGAATTGTCCTATAATTCCACTTCCGCGCGTTTTGCCTCCGGGAGTCTATAGGGTCTCTCCCGGACGATTACTCCGGGGTTTGTGACTATATCATGTGCAATCAGCGAGGTCCGGCCGGGCGACTCGCTCACTACTTCGGGGATGGCTCGGATCACATGCGTTAACTCTTGCCGCTGTTTGGGGTTTAGCTCATTACCGAGGTTAAGGGCAGTCGTGCATGAAAAGAGGGAGAGGGACCTGTGGGAGTCAGGAAGCTCCTCCCGGTCTTTCCAAGGTTTCAATAGGTTTACGTGGTAGATCCTCTCAGTTGGTCGACGATTGGGCTGTTTCACCAAATAGTCGACCAGTCCCTTCCTCTCCTTAATCTCGTATGGCCCTTGCCAGTGAGCGAACAACTTGGAGTGGGAGGTAGGAACGAGCACCATAACTCGGTCTCCCGGGCGGAACTCCCGAAGGACAGAGTTGCGGTTGTAACACCGGGCCTGCGCTGCCTGCGCACGAGTCACGTGGTCCTTTAGGAGGGGCCTGATCTTTGTGAGTCGGTCACGCATTTGCGCGACATACTCCAATACGTTAGAGGAAGGAAGGGCCTCAGCTTCCCAGCCCTCTTTTAATATATCCAAAATGCCTCGGGGTTGTCGTCCATACGACAACTCGAAAGGGGAAAAGCCCGTAGAGGCCTGAGGTACTTACCGGTAGGCAAAAAGCACGAGCGGAAGGAGCTGATCCCAATCCCTACCGTCCGCGCTGACTACTTTGCGGAGCATCTGTTTGAGCGTCTGGTTAAACCTTTCTACCAACCCGTCTGTCTGAGGGTGATAGACCGACGCTTTCAGGTGCTTTATTCGGAGTAATTTGGCTACCTCCCTGAACGTATCCGAGGTAAAGGGCGTTCCCTGGTCCGTGAGGACTTCTTTGGGTATACCCACTCTGGAAAATAAATTTACTAGTTCCCGTGCGATGTTTTTCGTCTTAGCGGAGCACAGGGGAACCGCCTCTGGGTATCGGGTGGTGTAATCCACCATAACCAATATGTATTTATAGCCACGGTTTGAGGGCTCCAAGGGTCCTACTAAGTCGACCCCTATACGGTCGAAGGGAACGTCGATCAGGGGTATAGGGACAAGAGGAGCGCGGTCCCTTCTGGGAATCTGGCGAGTCTGACACTCCGGGCAGGATTGACAGAAGCGCCGGACCTCCTCGTTAATCCCAGGCCAGTAAAAACGGAGCTTGATCCTCTCCAAGGTCTTTTCGGCCCCGAGATGGGCGCCAAGGAGGTGAGCGTGAGCCAATTCGCATACCTCCCGCCGGAAGGTACGCTGAACTAGCAGCAACTTCCGCACCTCGCCCTCATGGGTCGCCACCCGATACAACAGATCATTTTCCAAAACAAAGAAGGGCTCGTGTGGTGTGGAACCGTCGGCTTGTGAGCTGTTAGGCCAAACCACCGCATTCCGGGCAAACCGCAGGGAATCATCGTTCCACTGCTCCCTCTTAAATGAGGCCAGCGTGGATCTAAATTGGTGATCCAGGCTATCGAGAGGGTCTTGTGACCTGGATCCCGGGAAAGTTCCCTGACTTGTTCCCTCCCCGGCGGATTCTTCCGGGTCAGGGTACGTCGCCGAGGAAATATTTCCCGAGGAGCCAGCGCCAGACCGGTCTGCCCTAATGCACAGCGTGGAGACCACAGGAGGGGCGCCTTGCCCCCTCATAACCAGATCCAACGAGGCCCCGGGAGCGGTGTGTGTCTTACCGCAATTTGTTTTCGACCAGTCCTGTCCCAAAATTACCGGATAGGGGGGTTCGGGCAACACAGCGACCATCAACTTATTTAAGTCCCCCTTCCAGGTAATATAACATTGTGCGGAACGATACGACTTGGTCCCTTCATGCACACAAGTGACTTGTAAGTGTCGCTTCAGCCATTGTTGCGGTAACACATAACGGCGAGCTACAATGGTTATGTTGCTGCCAGAATCAAACAAAGCCACCACCGCATGCCCATTTAATAACACCACTCCCGTGTTTGGACTCGCCAAGGGATGCGACGGGGTACAGTACCTCTCCGTAGTCGCCCAGGTGCAATCCATTGGCTCGGCAGCCACGTTCAGGGGACAAGTTGGCAGCAGATGGCCGGCGCTTCCGCAGTGCGTCAAGGGGGCTCGGGGGTGGCCGCCCGTCCCTATCGGTTTCCACGGGCAGACTTTTCTGACCCCCCGACTCGGAGGACCTTCGAGGAGACCTGGCATGTCCTTATATGGGTGCCGCCGGACCTGCTGGGCGAGGGAACTAGGCATGGCGTTCACCAGACCTTCACAGGCCACCTGCTCGACTACTTTCCTGGCCTGGGGTCCTTCTGGCCGTAGCCAGCGCCCCATCTTGCCCCAGAAGTCAAAGGCCTGTGCACGAGCAGGCTTTTCCGGATCAAACTGCCAACTCCGCCATTCTGTTGCCTGCTGGCCCGGCGTAATGCCATAGCGGGCCAGGATCTCTGCCTTTAGGAGGTTGTAGTCCGCGGCCTCCTCCTCGGGGAGGTCATAATAAGCCCGCTGCGCGGGTCCCTTCAGGTAGGGCGCCACTCGGACCGCTGCCACTCGTTCCGGGTGGCCGTCCATTCAAAAATTCCGAGGTACGACTCAATGTCGTCCGCGTTGGTCATAGGCACCAAAGGGGGTGGTTTCGGCTTAGGTGGATTTGTTCGGGCTCTCTCGGCTTCTGCCAACTTGAGCTTCGTGGCCTCCAGCTCCCGGTTGGTGGCTTCTTGCACTTGCTGCAGGGCGTGGAGTTGGGCGTTCATGCCCTGTAGCACGGTGTTTAGGTCCTGTCTCTCTGTCATCTCGAGACTTGAATCCTGCCGACTACGCCACTGTAAAAGATGCAACAGGAGACAACAAAAAGGTTTGGGGTTTCCCGGCCCCGTATATTGTAGACGCTCCACAATAAAAAAAAGGAAAACTGGTCATAAACATAAACTACAACAATTCATATACGCGACGCCCAAACATGGCGTCGGTGGCCATTTTATGAGGGAGGAGCCGGAAATGGAGGAATGCTGGGAAGGAGCCGTGAGGGAGGATGGGATTGATGACGTCTGGACAAGATGGAGGAGGAAGGGCGGAAGTAACGTAGTGAGGGCAAAACCCGGCTTATGGTGGCGGAGCGTCTCTTTTCCTGCAAGAAAGCAAAGGGAGAAAGTTATACCCCGCCATTCCCTGCCGGCGAATGTCTTTCCAGGTGTGTTCGAATCCGTCCGCGGTCTCCTACTCGCGCGTGCGTGACAAGGTTTATTGAGGGGGAGCAGACTAGCAAAGGGATATACAGGAGGTGTTGTAATGAAGGGAGACTTGTCTTACCTCCACTTCTGGTAACAGACAAGTCAAGGTGCAGATTCTGTGAATTTCATTTAAAAACATCAGGTACTCTAATTGTTCTTTCTGTGAATATTAGCCCTCCTCCTCATAGAGGACCCTATTGATTTCAGATAAACGATGACTGTTACCATAGGGCAGGTGTGTCACACCAAGAAAATGATGAGTAGAGACAATAGGCTCAACTGTATATCCTCAATCCGGAGAAGGTCACCAACAGGAAATGCGCCATGTGGACAATTCAAGTTGCCATCCTGAATAGATGAATCAGTTAAGGTGACGAATGAGTGAAATTAATCCTTCACTCCAGCGTGTAGAATGATGTTTGAAATCGAACAGGAATGCACAGAGGAGCAGGTGCTCAACCAAACACTGCTACTGTAGCAAATCCACTGGATAGGAATCCACAGAGACATAATTCTCTAAGGACAAATGAGGTAGCCATCATGTTTGAGCGCCCAGAATTAGTTTCCTTGATCCAAACTTGGATGCAAAGTTATATTCACTGCTATTTCCATGCAGGTATCATGTTAGGTTGGAACCTCCATGAGCTCTATGTGGAGTACAAAGAAGAACAAGGGTAGCAAATCCGAGGGTCAAGGTAACACAAACACAGTATTACTGTTAATGGCTGGGAGTAAGGGATGATACCTTCAACCAGTTTTTGGCTGCGAGGAGGCTGAGCCAACAACATTGTGTTGATTCTTATGTGAGGACACAAGGAAATCGAATGAACTATATTGCCAAACCCAAGTATGATTGAGGATCAAAATCTACAAGAGGTGGATGGACCACCTACATTTACACACATTAGCACTAGGGAGGGTTTATATACTTCCTTCAACATTCCTAGACGGTCCAAGGTATACTAAAGCTATCAGGACATGATTTCATTAGTATGTAGATACGGGCCACCTGACATTTTACCTACAATGATGTGCAATCTGCGGTGGCAGGAGATTACAAAGAATTTACGTCCAGGTCAGAGGCCAGAGACAAGGTCCAATATCATTGTAGGAATGTTTCAACCAAAGCTAAGAGTTTATGGATGATATCATGCAGAAGCAGATGTTACGTTATTGAGTTTCAGAAGAGAGCTCTGCCTCACGCACACAGCCTTCTGTTTCTCAGGAGTAAAGATAATCACAAGATACGGATGTTATCAACAGGCTGCACAAGACCCCCACCTCCATGAGATCATAGTTAAAAATATGGTCCACAGTCCATGTGGTCAATTTAATCTGTCAGCTCCATGTATGGTAGAGGGTCAATGCTCAAAATGTTTCCCAAAGGAATAATAGGAGGAGACATCGGCCAATGATGACGGATAACTGAAAATTAGGTGGTGATGAAGAGCTAAGATAAGTGGAAGGACAGCGATGAATGAACAGTTAGTAAATTACAACCTGGATCTGAGTCGCAAGTTGCTGTATCAACATAGAGATCTGTGCTACAGTAAAGAGTGTGAAGTACGTCTTCAAATACGAATATAAGGGACATGATTGTGTCTGCATTGTCATTGAAATCAGACAATTTGTGAAATCTCAGTATATCAGCGCCCCCGAGGCAGTGTGGCGGCTGTTTTGATTTGATGTCTCTGAGATTTGCATATAATTATGCGGTTGAATTTAGAGAGGAAACTGAAGTATGGGGTGGCACGGTGGCGCTGCTGCCTCGCAGTTAGGAGACCTGGGTTTGCTTCCCGGGTCCTCCCTGCGTGGAGTTTGCATGTTCTCCCTGTGTCTGCGTGGGTTTCCTCCAGGCGCTCCGGTTTCCTCCCACAATCCAAAGACATGCAGGTTAGATGGATTGGCGATTCTAAATTGGCCCTAGTATGTGATTGGTGTGTGGGTGTGTTTGTGTGTTTCCTGCGGTGGGTTGGCACCCTGCCCAGGATTGGTTCCTGCCTTGTGCCCTGTGTTGGTTGTGATTGGCTCCAGCAGACCCCCGTGACCCTGTGTTCAGATTCAGCGGGTTGGAAAATGGATGAATGGATGGATGGAACTGAAGTATACACATTGGATAAGGGTAGGGGTAGAGATACCACTCTGGCAGCTTGATTTAAGCTGAATAAGGACATACTTGGAGTGAGGGATTATTTTTATTGGGAATTGCCTGAGCATTACCAGTGTGAAGATATGACATGGCAATGGACAGTGAGAAGACAGATAAAAAAGATACCAATATTGTCTAAGACTGCTTTTACTACTGTGACAGACGGCCCGGCCGGGATGCCCCTTTGGCACTGAATCTGAGGTAACAGCCATGGGCTACACAATATGTCCCCAGGAACGCTTGGTGGAAGTCCCCCTGGGTTGCATCGGGGCCACAATCCTGGAACACCGGAGTTCAGTCCTGTTGGGCTCTGTGGCCACCGCCATGGGGATCTGCACGGCGTCATTAGCCTCTGTGGGCTGTGATGCAACCTGAAATAGGTCAACAAGCACCTGGAGCACTTCTGGGGTCCTATAAGAGGAGCCTGAGTCAGGAGGGGGAGGACAAAGCTGCCTGGGAGGAGTGGAGGAAGAAGAGAGTGATTATTGTGGGTGTTTGTCTTTGGTTGTGTGTTTTGGGACTACGTAGGGCCTGTGGGACACCGGGAAGACGTGCCCCACGGCTGCAGAACAAATAAATCTTTTATTTTCATTTTCACATGCCTCCGGTGTCAGTCTGTGTCGGGTTGATGCCAACCAAGCGCTTCTGCCACTCTACATATTACTACATATTGACGACCTTAGAACAATCAAATGGGTGGTCTATGGATCATTCTTGGAGGCTGCAAGAGTGAGGGGCCTTGTCAACGATGATTACTTATGGAACAGGTCCTTGGAAGAGTCTGTAGTGTTTGGGATGAGCTGCAGCTGCTTAACACTTATCTGACTTAATAAAAAAATAAAAATAAAATTAAAAAAAGTTAACCTTTACAAGTACCATAAATTTACACAGGCCGTTACAGACTCAAATCTTATTTGTTTTTGGCAGGATGCCAGCCCAGCGCAGATCATCAAGAACTGCACCTCTGCAAATGGGTGGCATAACAAGTGTTGCTCTGTCAGTCTGTGGCAGGAGCTGAACTGGAAACTCACCTTTTATAGTCGAACACCTTAGCCATTAGACTGTACTAAGGGCATTTAAAGGAGATGAAGGAAGGCTTTCCATTAACAGTGGGCCGAGCAAAAATCTTTACTATGCCCAGTGCTTTGTTCTTCTCAGCGCCCAGAAAGGAAACAATCAAATTCTGGTTGTAAGTTGTTTTTCTTAATAAAGAACGCACTTTTAACTGGGCTTGTTATTAGTCAGTGGTTACACAAAAGTCTTCAGGCTTCTAAAGAACCATCTGCACTGTCACTAAAAGTGAATAAAACTTAAAGTACTAAATAACGTATAATGGAATTACCAATAAATGTTGTGAAGTTTAGATTTGCGGTGCAGATTTTCAAATAGTTAATGCAATAGTTGATTTAGCACTGCATTCTTTAAATAAATTAACATTATGGTAAGCTGTAAAGCTAATTTTTATTTCTAAACTATAGTAATGTTGATTTTGTAATTTAATATCATTTCCGAGATCACTCAGTTCAGGAGCACAATGTATTTGGTCTAACAGTCAGAAGTAACTGTTTGAATGTTAAACTGGTTGTCCTTTGTTCTTTAGTACAACTCTGGTCGATATGGAAGATTCTGGATGAGGAATGGTGGGGTCTTTGGTCTGCTGGAAATAAACAGGAATCATCGACGTCTTCTTCTGATAATGGTGAAAAAACGTTCTCAGAACACATTAATTCTAATCATCTGGACACATATTAGAAGAGGGTCATCGGTCCTTAGTGCTAAGTGGTGTGCTTATGTCAGGGCTATTAGCTCACAGGGTACAGACATTATTCTGTCAATCGTGAGGAAACCCTTGGTGATCCACAGACAGGATGTCACCCTCAACATATGGAGCGAGCATGGCAGACGATTAAAGCACAAGTGTGGAGGTTAAGGGGTAATCGTACTGCAAATCTGTTAAAGGAACACCTTACATTCATTGAATGGACTTACTGGTTAGGAAAGGAAAACCACAAAGGGATTCTTTCACAGCTTTAATATGACATTCAGTCAGTTTATACTGTGTAAATCAAAAATGCTTATTAACGTCAACCTGACAATAATTATTGTGTTATCCATGCATCCATTTTAGGGTTGAGGGAAACATTCCCATACTGTATTATAAAATATGGAATGTGGCCCAACATATGGAAGTATTTATTGATATATCTAAATTATGTTGTGGACACTAGGTGGCACTGTTGCCCCTTAAACCCAACAGACAGACATGCAGGGCACAGGTTAAAAGCACCAAGACGTCATTTCTTTTCTTTTCTTCCTTAAACAGTGCCCATCCTGCACCACAGCCACAATAAACAGACAAATAAATCACAAGCACCATATTCTTCTCTCTCTACTCTTTCTCCTCCACACCTCCCAGCAAGTTTCATCCACCATGCACCCAGCTGGGGCTCATTTGCTAGGTTCACAGCAATCCTTTATATCGTGTTCGACCCGGACGTACTTCCTTCCTTCGGATCACTTGAGTTGCCAGCACTTCTGGGTTGGATAGGAAACTTAAGTTTTTCTTCAGCCCGGAAATCCCTCTGGGCTTCCATTCCTTGACCTTCTAGCACTTCGCTTCCCATCCTTGTCTCACAGCATCCCCAATACCCAACAGGGCGTTATACGCAAACTCCATGTCCCATTTTGATTTGCGGGAATCTGGTGTACGGCTACAGTCCAAGAAAGCTGCCATCTAACATCCTGGGAGAGGCAGTGTCCCAAAGTAGCTGCCTTTCCTCCATCCTTCCACTCTTTGGGCATCCTGGCCATCCATCACAATGTATAATATAAAATACTGAAAAATGTAACCCAGTATGGAGTATTTATAAACATTTTTGAATTAAAACCTGAATGGATAGCTTTCCACCACCAATTCCACTAGAGTGTGTACTTCGTTCTGACCACTGCTATAAAATGTCATGAGGTTACTAACTGTTACTTACATTGCTGAGGTTTCTGAGAAAGTCCATTAGAAATGTTGTCCACTCAAGTGGTATGTAAGGTTCTGGCCATTTTGGATTGGGTCCTTTGTTAACAACAGAATTACCAAAGCCTACGAAAAAACTCATAAACCTGGCCCACCTTAAATCCCTTCGCACCTCTCCATCAGCGTCTTTTGTCTTGTAAATGTGTCGATAAACACAAGCAGCAAGCAGCCTACTATCCCATCCTCCCACCACCGCAGAAACAGCAAAAAGCTCTCCCAGCTCAAGCCTTGTTTATCTCTTAGTGAGGTACCTTTTACTACACTATGTATTTGTTTTTCTTCTCTGTGGCCCTAATACACTTCTGTAGTACCGGGAGCTGCATAGTGTAAATAATATATCATTATTTGGAACACATGCATTTCATGTGTGTTCTTGGTCTACAAAGATCGATGTAAGTGTAGCATGACAGAAATGTTGAACACATACCTAAAAAGACAAACGTTTTTCATGTTTTAGTATCAACAACAAAATTTTGACATGAAGTGTTTAATGTGTGAAGATGAAGTCCAAATATCAAATAAGCACTTCCACAAAAGGTACAAATATAACAGAACAAGTGCGCTTTTATTCAAGGCTGTAAACAAAGAAAAAGAAATTGGGTTAGTGTACTGCAGTGTCACGACTGCTTTGATAGTACAGCGGTAAGAACTGTATGCTGACTCATAATAAACAGGTCGCAGATTCGAGCCTTGCCATGTCACAAAATAAACATTTTGAGTAGTGAGCTGCTGTTATTGCTACTATTATACAATACAAACATACATTTGATTTGAGTCTGTAACAGCCATGTAAATGTATGGTATTTGTAAAGGTTAGCTTTTTTTAATTTTTATTCAGTTTTATTCTGTCAGTCGCGTTCATGCTCGCCCTGATCTGACACTGAGAGCCACTGATCTGAGACTTGAGCTTGGAGAATTTTGCGACTCACTCCAGCTCCGTCGATGAAGGTTAGCAGGCTGCTGGCTGCTTGTGCTGATCGACACATTTACAAAACAAAAAACGCTGACAGAGAAGTGTGAAGGAATTTAAGGTGGCCTGGGATTATATGTTTTTTTTTAGGCTTCAGGGATTCTAGTGTTAACTTGAATGAAAAAATAAATATTAAAAAATGAATTTATTATAAAAAAAATAGTAAACAGCAAGTAAAATGGTCAAAAGAGCAAAAATAGGCAAAGGAGTTGCCGAAAAGGTAGAGTCTCAATCCCAAATCTAGAAAACAGAATGTTCTCCAGGGGCCTCATGTATAAATGGTGCGTACGCACAAAAATGTTGCATACGCCCGTTTCCACGCTCAAATCGCAATGCATAAAACCTAACTTTGGTGTAAAGCCACGCACATTTCCACGGTAGCTCATACCCTGGCGTACACAAGTTATGCACTCGGTTTTGCAGACTGGCGGCACCCAGCAGTGTTTTTGTTCCAGTGTGGTTTCCCTTTCTTTTTTAGATCCACATCCCTGATGTGGCTTTATCATATACACTGAAATTAACCGCATATTGTTTATTAGTTGAATGCATCTGATTGTAATTAACCTGTAACAATATAATGGTCCACATAATGGTCAAACTATTCTAAATACAATAGCTGCTTTAGTGTTGTTACTCTCACTGCTCCTTCTTCTTCTTCTTCTTTCAGCTGCTCCCGTTAGAGTTTGCCACAGCGGATCATCTTTTTCCATATTACTCTCACTGCGCCACTCGGAGTATTTATCCCGCTGTTATCTGAGTGTGGAATCACAGGAGTACAGCAGCTGACTGGAAAGAGAATTATCGGTATACAGCATCAAGCACAAGCTGCCTCAGCTATGCTGTCTATTGAACTCACACGGCAAACACTTCAGAGCCTTTCCTGTACGGACCTCATGGTTCAGAAACAGTTTTATCCCAAGAACAATAAACGCACTCAATCAGTCCATCAAGTGTACTTAAAGTACAATTACCTCACTGTAAACTTGTGATACAGTTATAATATTGCACAACCTGAGCCACTTTATAAAGCACGTATTTACATATGATGACAATATCATTTTTAAGATGAAATGCAGCAAAATATGTTTATTATATTATACAGATAAAACTTTAATTTCATTTAAATAATTTATATTGTTAATAAATAAACATGTAAGAAAACGGTGTCGCAGCACTAGCAAGGAGCTGGCGCTACATTCACGGATTGTTCCTGCCTCGTGCATTATTCTTCTAAACATGTACTATGAAGATATTTCGATGTTCCTTAAAAGTTTTGAAGAATCGGTGTTCTAAACTTACAGATGGCTTAACGTCTATTACATAGGTGATTGTGTGGTGATTGGGTATTTGGAGAAAGAAAAGTAAGGACAGGAATTGGAGGTTAGTATGTTTGAAAGAGACAGTACTGCTGCAGTTAATTATTTCATTGAAGGTCGCGCATGGCAAAGCAAGCATCTTGCGTGAGACAGGAACAATCACTGCGCCACCGTGTTCTCATGTTTAATAACCTGCTTTAACTCCTATCATCATGAAAATGATATCACGCATACATCTCAGTATTTTAATTATTCAGAGAGCAGTAATATTACGAATGTAATGGATTCTGTGTCCTGTCGGAGGAAGAGAAAGCCCGGAAGCACATAGTGATTCACACACATAGAGCACAAACAAAACATTTAACGTGCTACTTTAGTTACGAGGGGATTTGAGAAACAACTAAATTAAACGATTTTAAGATGAAGTTTATGATGTTCTACTTTAATGACAAAATGAACTGCATGATTAAAGTGGAAATTTCGAGATTAAAGTTGACATTTCGTGCTTTTTTTCCGCTGTGTGCCTTTTTTTTCTCTGTACCCTAATAATCTTTCATATGACACTCAGACGGTGGGCTACGATTCGCCTTTTCACGGCGACTTTGATATCTGACAACTTTTTTATTTTGGGCACTATGCGACTTTGTGAACTTGAGCTTTCCAGTTTCTCTGACATTCTATGTCACTCGATCAACTTCCTTTTGTTGTTTATAACACTTTTTAAACCAATAAATAGTACATTTTTCTTTGCCTCCACTTGGTATTCGCTGAAATTCTTCTATTTTCCCCTGTGCTTTAGCCATTGTCTTTTCACAGATGGCTGAGCTTAAGGGCTATTTTTTATTGATTTGCATATTCAAAGAGGTGTAATTCTGGGAGGAGTTGGATGGGGACAGCAGGCGCATGCACGTGCATTACTTTTCACGCTGACCGGGATTTATGGAGCGGAAGAACAAGGAAGTTGCTGTACGCACAGATCTATACATCTGGATTTTTTTGTGCATACGAACATTTCCGCTTTTGTGCTTAGGTCCAAGAGGCGTTGTTCTAGTGATGTGAAGAAGACAATCATATTGTTAATTTAGACATAACAGTTCTTCCTTATCAACCCTCTAAGTACTTCTTCAATCAGATGCAGAAAACCAGGTGTTACTTGAAACTGGAACAAGCCATCGGGGTGATCACTGTAGTCTTTGCTATGCTGTCTTCTCCCATGCCAACATGCCAATAGTCTGATTATAAATGTATTGTATTGAAAATCATTGCTCCTTGTAAGGACTCTAAGGACTCTACACTTTCATGCACCAGAAGCAAAGTATTGGCGTCAGTTGTAGTTTTTGCATTCAGTTCACAGTAGTAAACACAAAAGTAAACATTTCCATCAGAATTATACACCCAAATCACTGCAGATGCCCAGGCTGAGAAAGAAGGCTCAGGAATACCATCTTGTAAAATACAATCAACCCACTCTTTGATGACCTTTCTCTTCTTTGGAGAAACCCTGTAAGCTCTTTGATGGACACAAACTTTGTTGATGGTGTTTATGTGATGGCAAATAACATCCATATGACCAAATCTGTCCGTCTGTACCTTAGACCATCTCCTTAAAACACACTGTACCTCAAAGGGCTGAAAACAAATATTATCTCCTACTGGACTGATCTCCTCAACATGTATACCAAAGATTCATTTACTTTCAGCCACAGTAATGTATCATGCCGTGTTTCCTCAATCACAGATCCTGGGGTAAAAGATGATATCATTTGCCCAAGTGGAATACAGTTCAGGATCTTGGCACCAGAGATTAGTTTAGATTATTGCATTGTATTGCATTGACCCCCTTATTTTTGACGCCCAACCTACCTGGAAAGGGGTCTCTCTTTGAACTGCCTTTCTCAAAGTTTCTTCCATTTCTTACTCATTTACTTCATTTTAAGTTTAGTAATTTCTTCAGTGGTTCCTCTTAAAATGAGGCAAACCTCATGTGCTCAAACTTTAAGCTGCGTTTAGTTAACCCTTTAGTTACATTCAATCCTTCTCCTTATGCTTTTAATAATCCATTGTTGTAACCTTCATTTAAGTATATGCTTGTATTAAATTGTAAAAAATGATCATGTATTGATTAAAGTCATGAAATTCAGGCTTAAAGTCAAGTCTCAGGTTATGATGATTACATTCAAGCAAGTTGAGTTGAGTCGCTGGATGTAGTCAAACAAGTCATGTCTTGTTGCAGATCTAAGAACACGAAGAGGATTATGACGATGGAGCAAGACACTCAAATAGGCGGGGGCTAGACCGTTTAGTGCCTTATAGGTTAAGAGGAGTATCTTAAAATCAATTCTGAATCTAATCGGCAGCCAGTGTAGGGTTTTTAAAATTGGTGTAATGTGTTGGCTTCTGCTACTTCCAGTTAGAAGCCTTGCAGCCGCATTCTGAACCAGTTGGAGTCTAGAAAGAGTGGCTTTCCTGATACCATAAAGGCAGGAATTTGAGTAGTCGAGCCGGGACGTTATGAATGCATGGATTACTGATTCCAGGAGGTGGTTAGACAGAATAGGCTTGAGTTTGGCGATTCGCCTGAGATGGAAAAAACAGGATTTTACTGTGCTGTTGACTTGAGCATCCATTTTCAGTACCGTATCCATTTTGATTCCAAGATTGGAGACAGACGAAGTTACTGGAATGGGAAGAGAGTCAAGGCCAAGGGGTGGGGTCCGTTTGCAGTCGGGGCTAAAAACAATGACCTCGGTTTTTGAATCGTTCAGGTGAAGAAAGTTTACAGCCAGCCAGTCCTTAATGTCAGATAGGCAGTCGAGAAGAGGTTTGGTGGAGTCAGTTGGCTTGAGGGAGAAATAAATTTGGCAGTCGTCAGCATATAGGTGATATGAAATTGCATGTTTTCTAAAAATTGCACCTAAAGGCAGGATATAGATTGAAAAAAGTAGTGGCCCCAAAATGGAACCCTGGGGGACCCCACAAGGGAGTGGGACTGATTCAGATGAAAAATCGTCTATCATGACTCTTAGAGTCCTGTTACAGAAATATGACCTGAACCAGTCGAGGGCTAAGCCAGATACACCAGCCCAGGATTCGAGTTGGGAGATCAAGATATCGTGATCGATTGTGTCGAAGGTGGCAGATAAGTCGAGAAGAACCATAATCACGTGGAGTCCCGAGTCCAATGCCAAAAGGACGTCATTTAGGACACGTAAATGCGCAGTTTCTGTGCTGTGTTGGGGCCTAAAGCCTGACTGAAAAAGGTCCATTACCTGATGGTCCTGTAGGTGATGAATTAATTGCTCATAAACTATTTTTTCGAGTACTTTTGACAAGAAAGGTAGTTTAGAGATTGGACGAAGATTAGAGAGAACGGCAGGGTCAAGATCAGGTTTTTTCACGATTGGATGTACAACTGCGTGTTTGAAAGCACGAGGAACTATAGCGGAGGATAGACTACTAGTTATGATCTTTAGAACATCGTCTCGAATCACAGGAAACACATCTTTCAGCAGTCTGGACGGCACCACATCGTCCGGAGAGCCCGAAGGCTTCATTGAGGCGACGATTTTTTCCAGATGGGGGAGCGAAATGGGTTCAAAGCTGGTGAGGGAGCCATGTGCAGGAGCGGCTAAATCAACACAGCCAGAAGAAGAAATGGGGATCTGGGATCTAATGTTCGTGACCTTATCCAGAAAAAATGTGAGGATCTGATTACAAAGAGCAGTGGAGGCAGAAGAGAAAACAGTTGCTGCTGAAGAGAGGACAGCATTTAGTGTTTTGTATAAGACACGTTGATTGGCAGAGTTTTTTGAGATGATGTCAGCGAAAAAACGGTTCCTTGCACCTCTGACTGCTCTCTGGTATTGGGACCACACGTCTCTCATGCAGTCGAAGGTAACAGTGAGACCATCTTTCCTCCATTTACGTTCTAGCCGCCTACAGTTTTGCCTGATGGAGCGAGTTTGTTCGTTTAACCATGGGTCATGCTTGATTTTGGATTGTCTCCGTTTGAGTGGGGCTACAACATCCATCACAGAACAGCAGGAAGTGTAGAAGGTTTGCAATAAAACATCAACATCCATGGATTCACATGATGTGAAGATTGGTGAAAAAGCAACTGCAAAATCTTCAGCAGCAGAGGGGGGAATGACACGGGAGGGATGGGTAGTGGTGGATTTACCATGCTCAACAGAGACCAAATCCAAATTAAACAGAACAGGCGAGTGATCAGAAAAGCTGGGAGGCAGAATGTCCAAGTCACTGATTTTGAGACCGCGAGAAAGAACCAGGTCCAGTGTGTGAACCTGTCCATGTGTTGGTCCGTTCACTAGTTGAGAGAGACCAAAGGAGTCAATAATGTCCAGAAAGTCTTTTGCTAGAGGTTTAACGGGACAACAAACATGGATATTAAAATCACCCAAACAAAGGAAGCAATCATATCTGCAGGTAATATCAGCTAGGAAAGCTGCAAACTCATCTAAAAAGTCCTTATTATAGTTTGGGGGGCGATAGAGGAGTGTGCACAGCAGCGGTGGAGAGCAGACTAGTTCAAACATACTGAGCTCAAAAGTTGAAGGGGAAAATGAAAGGGGAAGGGAAGGGCGGTTGCAGATAAAATCAGATTTAAACAAAGTCAATAAGCCCGCGCCGCGACGTTGCGCTCTCGGCGTGTTGATAAAGGAACATCCCTGGGGCAAAACGTCAGTGAGTGGGAGCGTCTCGCCCGGTAAAATCCAGGTTTCAGCGTTAGATAAAAAATCCAGGCCATTGGAAAGAAAAAAGTCTTTTAGGATGAAAGTTTTGTTCACGACCGATCTGTCATTTATCAGAGCGAAACGAACCGGCTGGGACGACGTTAACAGAGACGCACCAGTCGTGGCGGCTGACATTGTCATGATTCGCCGTAGGTTGTTAAAGTTCACCCCCCGGCGTCGGTAACGGAGCGAGGCAGGGAGGTACACCGGAGCGTCCGAGGGCAAGGGGCAATTCGGCAGCATTACCTCATGTTGGGAGCCAGGAGAGTTGTTCCTAGAGGGGATCCGGGAAGCTCGAAGCCGAGCCCTGGTGCCTCCGCGCTTCCCCCGGCGGCGGCGTTTCCATCGGCGACCGGCCACGCTGCGGAAAATGATGAGAAAGGCTGGGACTTCCTCAAACAATCGGCCAAAGGTTTGACTGAACTCAGGGGTCAGATGTTGAGAAACCCCCACACTCGTTCGAAGAGCCAGAAGGGTGAGACGATCATAATGAATCATCGAGTCAGGAAGAGCATCACAGGAGCAGGTAAACCGGGGAAAAAGCAGGACTAACGAGAAACCAAAAAAAAGCCAGAGCGAATGACGGCATGCCACAACAGTCGGCGCCATCTTCCACATAATCCTCATCTCTGGCCATAAAACACTTGTCTCTATTCAGACCATGTTGTAATGTGTTAAATTTTAGCATGAGTTGCACTTCCCATAGAGGGATAAAGGGATCATTTTCCTGCAGATTATCTAATGTAGTCCACCTCATTCTCTGTATGAAATGTCCTGACACTGCACTCTGTGTGGGAGAAACTGGACAAACAGTCGGACAAAGAGCCACATCAAGCATGGCAACACAGATATTCCTGTAGCGGCCCATGGACACTATGAAAACGTCTTTAAAGTCACAGGGCTTGTGGGCAACTTCAGAACATAGGAAGAAAAAAAAGAATGGGAAGTGAAACTAAAATTTAATACATTACAACATGGATCGAGTAGAGACATTGTGACGATGCGGGTCCGCTCTCGCGCCCATCCGTATTTATGGGAGCCCTGAACCCGACACCGTCAGTAATGTCACCGATGAACTTGCAGTGAGGCACAACATAGCAAGGGGATGGTGCAAAAGTGCAAAGTGCTTTTATTTAAAAACAACAATCAAAGCAATGTTCAAATAATTAGTGCAGTGACAAAAAGTCATTCAACAAATAATCCATAAAACAGAAGTGAAAACGTGGAGGTTAAAAACACCATAGAAAAAAAATCCTTTAAAAACAATGAGGTTAAAAACAATGCAGGAAACAATCCTTTAAAAACACAAAGCCGTGTCTTCTTTTTACCTGGCGGCTCCCCTGCTTCTCCGTCTGGGCTTCTCAATAGGGGAGTCGTCCTACATGCAGCTGACCTTCTCTTGGCCTGCTTCAGCTGTTCGGATCGCCTCACCGACCCCTGGCTCCAGTAGGCTCCTCCTGACAGCAACTTGGGTTCCACAGCGACCAGGGCGCCCACACTGAGGAGTACACACCCCGAGTCCCGACTCCCGCTGCCTTCCGCGGCCTTACATGGACAGTCATCCGCCTTCTGGTCACACCCGCTCTTTGCTATAAACTCAGCGGGAGCGACCACTACGACTACACCCCGGGCGTCGGCCAAACACCCAGGCTCACTGTTCAGCTGCACCCGAACCTGCACTCACTCGCTCTCCCGCACCGGCTTTCTCTTTCTCTCTCTCCACTGCTTCCTGCTTCCTCCTGCAACCTCCGTTTCTTTCTTTCCCTTTCTTTTCACGCGCTTCTATTTATGAAGGGGAACGTGGTAGTCGTGGCAATCCTCCTCCTGGGAACAATTACGGATGTGGACTGTTTCTCACCTGTGCACTTAGGCGAGAAACGCCCACATCACGAACTCCGCACACCACCACGCCCCCTCACTAAGCTGCGAGCGCAGTGATTATTTATTAAAACTGGCCTTAGAACGGGAGCTGTGGACCCGCTATACCACATTCCACCCCCCCAAGCCTCCAGCTGCACGGGAAGGCTGCACGCCACTGCCAACCCTGTGCAACTTGAGAGTCCGGTCCACAGCTCGGCCACACTATGCCTACACTGCACTAAAACAGTAAAAGCACTAAAAATAACCCCACAATAAAACAACCCAAGCCCCTTCATAACAACAGGACATTAAAAGAATAAGGACTTTTAAAAGACAAATAAAAACAATCAATAAACAAATGTCCATAAAAAAGCTCTGTCCTTTAAAAATATCCTCCTCTGGCTTGGGTCCGTGGGTTCTTTAAAATCTGGCACCAATCCCACTTGCTCTGTCTCCAGTTTTTCTGTCCCCACTGCTAGCTCATCCCACCGCTGCCACCAAATGTGATACTGCGGGTTCAGGGCTCCCGGACAGAAGATGGCAGCATGCCCGAACCCGCATCGTCACAGACATTGGTCTTATGGCCAGATATGAGGATTGTTTGCATCTCTCAGACTGACACAGACAACCTGTCTGCAGACCCACATTGTATTGAAAAACTCATTAGAAACACTTTGTTGGACAGTTATCTTATCCAAAGATCTTGACCAGACATTGTTCTTCTCTCTTGTTAAATTAATCTTAGCCTGAAGAGGTCTATTAATTTTTTACATTTAAGATTTTTCATTTAAAGATTTACCAATGTTGTTTCTTGTCCTAGTGTGTGGATATAAACACAGGGAACTCTGTATTACATCTTGCCTGAAGAAGGGGCCTGAGTTGCCTCGAAAGTTTACATATTGTAATCTTTTTAGTTAGCCAATAAAAGGAGTCATTCTGCTTGACTTCACACTCACGACTATTATTGTAAAAATCAGATATACACTATGACGGGCAGCCACATCATTACCCAACCGGGATGCCAATGGAATGGAACTGGGGAGAGCATTGGTGAGGCAGTACCTCCCATGGGGCATGATGGGAATCGGAGTTTGGTACAGTCCTGTTGGGTTCCGTGGGAGCTGCCAGGTGGAGCTGCAGAACCCTATACTGGACTTCCACCACACCTAGGAGTGATTCCAGGTAACCCTCATGAGGAGCCATAGTCGGGATGAAGTGGACGAAGCTTGCCAGGAGAGGAATGGAGGCAGAATGAGGAAGAGAGAAGGAAGAAAAGAAAGAAAGGGTGTTTGTCTTGTACTGTACTTGGAAACTGTGATACTGTGGGGAATGAGACAAAAGCGTAATAAATGTGTCTTGTGTGCTGAACCTGGCTTCTGTGTCTGGTTGTGTCCAGGTTTTGGGGAGCTGTGTGCCCCTTGGTGTCCATAACACCCAAATATGATTACAAAAATATGCTAGGTGTAAACTTTGGATATATGATTAAGATTGGTGAACCCCTTATAAATTAGTTGAAAAAAATGACAACAGAATAACATGTAGCGTTGCGTTGATACATCTCCTCAGACGCGAGTCCACAGACTGATGTCTTCCTGTGGTGACAATCTGTTTAAGTTGGCGCTGGAGAAAGAGGCTGGTCCAAAGTGTCAGAAGTGACGTCAGGGCTCCGTGTGACATCTATCTTCTGATCTGAGGGTGAAAGAAAAGGAAAGGCAATAGAGGACAGCGCCAACCCTCGACTTGGAGTGGAATTACCGGTTGATAAACCTTGAAGTTGCCTCCCATTTGTTCACATCTTACACTGCCCCCTCCCGTATTGCGAACACAAGACATGACGGAGAGTATCAGCATTAGCATTAGCATGTACAGTTAAGCAAAGAAAATCTGTACAGCTTATACAACAAATAACTTCATGAGAAAAAAACACCATAAAATGTAAAAAAACAAACAAAGACATAGAAAAAGGAGATGTAATAGATCGAGAATTCAACACCCATCTGAGGAAAAAAAAACATCTTTCTCCCCTATGCTAATTGTAACATTTTTTCAATTACAGTTTTTTTGATTGCTTAAACACTAAAATCAAAAGTATTCCACAAGAAAACTTTACACTCTGCTGGGAAGGCACATTCCAGTATCTAAAGCCAGCAGTAGCCACACGGCTTCAGCAGGTCTTTGTGAGTAGGCCTGAGTGAACTCCATGGGATTCGATTTGACACGAGATGTTCAGAACTTCATAAAATGTATTGAAGTCAAAGGAGAAGGAGAAACCAAAATACAGTAATCTTTACTGGACTATAATGGTGTGATGGTCTTTTAAGTGTCCCTGAGGGCTTGAGAAGTGTCTGCCGACTATACTGGAACGATTACTGTGGCTGCAAATGTGCAATGAGCTGTGAGGCAGCAGTGCTAACAAAATAAAACAACTGACCACAAACTAGTAATAGTAAAAAATAATAATAAATAAAAAACAAATGCAACTGCAATTCTCTACGTAGCATGACAGTGAGTTTAAATAAACCTTAAAATAGTCCTCCACCTTCCAGGGTCACAAAACACATAAGGCCCTGTGAAGTAATAATAATAATACCCAAAGATTTATTACTACACACAAGGTGTTTCTGTCTTCTTGATGGAAGAGAAAAATGCAAAAGATCTGCACTGACAGACCAAAAAAGAAAGAAAAGTTGCCAGCTGCCAGGAGCACAACTTCAAACAATAGAATGTGCCAGTCCCATGCTCCTGGCTCTCATGTTTCCACACAGGACATGACCCAGGTGTCCCACTTTTGTTTGACAAAATGTAACTTTATATGATGACAGCTTGTGTGTTGAGAGCACATCACTGTAGCTCATCAGTATACTGTCGTGTATTCAGACTGGGTGTGTAAACTCAGCTGCGTCAAGTTCACGTTAAAGACTTTGTGAAAACACCACAGGCCTTTCACCGTATCCGTGAGGAAACACAGTCCAGTGTGTGGGGTCTGAATAAGTCACAGCTGTCATGGTGGGCTAAACCTAAAAAGAATGAACTGCAGGCATTCACAGCTGTTTAAATGACTGTGCCCGCTGGCAGAGATGCTAACCTGAGTGGTGGGCTTCTTGTTATATTGGCCATGTTGTTGCTCATCTGACTGTTCACTGGACCACCCGATGACTGTGGTCCTCCAAAATTGCATGACATGTTGTTACTCCATCAAGGGGTTTGTTCTCAGTGTTGTACCTGATATCCCTTCACAATATTTACAGACATGGCCTCCTGTACACCAAACGTAGTACAAGGGGCTGCAGGTTTTCAAAAAGAACGAGCAGAATGGCTGACATCTTCATTTAGGACACGCTGTGAAGTATTTTTAAGGGCATTCTTGCTTGTCTTAGTAATTATTGTGTTGATTGGACCCTTTATACTTTTTATATTCATATTTCAAAGTCACTAGAAGAACAGCACTTGTGCCTCAGGCTTCATCAGAGACAGATGTTCTACAACTACATCATCAACTTCAATGAACCTCATTACTTAAACTGTACATTTTTAATGTAATTCCTTCTAAGGGAGACATTATGGAAGGTAATACCAATAATGTAATTCTTACTATTCCTCCTGACATTAATTATGAACTTTAATTCAAGTCTGAAGTGTACTGATGAAGCTTGAAAGGTCTTTATTGTGTAAGAAACTGGAAAATGGGTGTGTGTTTTACAAGAGGTGTGTAAGAAGTCCTGTGAGTGCAGGTGTGTTTACAAGGCCACATGTAACTGGGATAAGGTGAGGAACCTGCGTTATTAAAAATCACGTGTAAGTAATCTGGAGTTCTCAAAGCTCTCCAACATCAAACTGAGCTAAAAAGAGTTCAACGCCATCATCAGCCACCAGAAACAGAAGCCTGTGATCATTTCCTTGTGTTTCTTAAATATATTTAGACAAAGGGACACTTTATGAATGTGTTCTCCTTGGCTGTGTGATTGAGCTTAGGGGTAACTGTTGACTGTAATCTGAATTTTAAATCACATATTCATCAGACCACTAGGACAGCATTTTTTCACTCAAGAAACATAGCTAAAGTTAGACCTCTTATATCACTGAAAGATGCTGAGAAATTAGTTCACGCATTTGTTTTCAGTCGACTAGATTACTGTAACGCACTCCTCTCAGGACCACCCAAAAAAGTCATAAATCGTTTGCAACAAGTGCAAAATGTAGCTGCTAGAATCCTAACTAGGAAAAGAAAATCCAAGCACATTTCTCCAGTTTTGATGTCACTACACTGGTTGCCTGTGTCATTCAGGATTGACTTTAAAATTCTGCTTATGGTTTATAAAGCCTTAAATAATCTCGCCCCATCTTATATATCGGAATGCCTGACACCTTATATTCCAAATTGTAACCTCAGATCCTCAAATGAGTGTCTCCTTAGAATTCCAAGAGCAAAACTTAAAAGAAGTGGTGAGGCGGTCGGCCTTCTGCTGCTATGCACCTCAAATCTGGAATAGCCTGCCAATAGGAATTTGTCAGGCTAATACAGTGGAGCATTTTAAAACACTGCTGAAAACACATTATTTTAACATTACTTTCTCATAATTTCACTGTAATCAAAATCCTGATACTCTATATCTCCAATTCATTATAATAACTATTCATGGTGGCTCTAAAATCTGTACTAACCCCTACTCTTTCTTCTGTTTCCTTTTCCAGTGTCCTTCTGGTGGTGGTTTGCGCCACCACCATCTATCTACTCAAAGCACCGTGATGTTCCAACAATGATGGATGGATTAAAAGCCAGAAGTCTGTATGACCATCAACATCAAGTGACTCCGTGAGAACCCTAACTACAAAGAGGACTATTTCATTTATGTTAGGTAGAATGCCCAGTGGCCTGGAACCCCTGCAGATTTTTTTTTTTTTCTCCAGCCGTCTGGAGTTTTTTTTCTGTTTTTTCTGTCCACCCCGGCCATCAGACCACACTCCTTTTCTTTGTTAACTAATGTCATATTTGAATTTCTTATTTTGTCTTTTATTTTTCTTTTCTTCAGTATGTAAAGCACTCTGAGCTACTTTTTGTATGAAAATGTGCTATCTAAATAAATGTTGTTGTTGTTGAGCCCTGAAAAGGGGTGGCATACCGGTACGTGTGCTTCTTGTCTTACACCCGCTGCTGCTTCTGGGTAATAAGAATAATAACGCAGGTGCTTTTACTTCAATAAATTAAGAATTACATTACGTTACTAGTTATTACAAAAAGTAACTGCACTACTTAATGCACATCATTTTTAACGTGTTACCCCATCGTTCTTGAGATTGTCTTGTAGACTTTATTACTGTATGTTCAGCTCATTAACATAAATTTAGCAATTTCTGAAATACAGAAACAAATGATTCCTGCAGGAGAAAGACTAATGTGATTGGTCGAGCATTTGTCTCTGGAAATCGATCTTGTGGACACTACAAGCTGTGCCTGCTGGGAGGGATGCGTGTGTGTGAAGTAAAGACACTCGCAGGCTGACAGAGTGCAGTGGACTGGTGCAGACTAGAAAATCCTTAAGTGTTACCCGTTTAACGGTTTACAGGGTTACTTAACCAGGTTATCCACGGGAAATCTACCTCTGATAACCTGGCATTTACATGGCATTTTAGAGACCAGGGATCTGTGAATAACTGCATTATTGAGGTGCATGGCAACACACTTACGGGCTATAGAAGCAACTTGTATACTGAACATGTGTGAACAGTTTGATAAAGGCCTCCATTTGTTAATTAATATTGTGACATGTGGTTCATCCAGAATTAGAAAGGGTAACACTTGAGTTTAGGTGCAATATTTAGGTAAAACTGAATTTATTATTCATACTAGCTGTTTGTGGTCTTCAGGACAAAAAGCAACCCAATGACTCCCCAGCAGTTTTATTATATTAGTGAAGATACAGAGGCGTCAGCTAACTGGGCCGGGCAGGTCGTGTCTTATCTGAAATGGACGTGTAGTCGAGTGCAGCTGTGGCACAAATTGAGCTGGACAGGCTGGAACCGGTCTCAGGCAAACGTATGGTAGCTCGTTGTGTGAATGTACAACATGCATGTGGCACAAAGCTGAGTTTGTCTGCTTGGGTTGAATGAGAAGTGAGGGGCATGCAAGTGCTGAAAAACATTAAAAGTGCAGGCATGCGCCATCTTACCAAGGGCAAGTCACACTTATATAAGCTTCTACATTTTCACACCAACTCCCATGGCTGTGGTTGCTACGAGCAGAGAGGACTGCTCCACACACACACACACACAGGTCTTTCGTTTATATGTGTCTAATACTGTTATGTATGGTGGCCCTGAGGGGCAAAGTGTGAAAAAAACACACACAATAAACATTAACAAAAACACAACAAATTAATAAAAAACACATAAAACAAATTAACATGAAACACATAGAACAAATTAGAAAGAAAACGGAAGTAGACTCTCAAAACAGAAATGAAATTTTAAGGGAATGAAGAGAAAAGGAGAAGGGAGCTAGAACTTTACACACCCATTCCATCCATTTTGTTATGTCACTATTTTACACTACTGTACTGCGTTATGTAATATGTTTTGTCCATTTTGTGGCATTTCCATAGTTCAGTGGGCATTATTTTGCCAGAGCTTTGGAAAATCTGTAACTTTTCTGCTGCAAGAATTAAAAGACGCTGTTGGGACTTCAGTGGAAAAATCAGAAACAACCCACAGAGGCAAGTATCAAGTCTGGGAGTGTCGTTTACGTAAACTTTATTGTGGTTTCTTAATCAACATTCTCTTTGACTCTGAATAAATACAGAGACAGGGACAACCCTACAGAAGTTCCTGAGATCTTGAAGTTTAAAACAAAGTGAGCGGCTTCAGACATCAATCATGCGAAGAATTACTAAAGATGCTCAGGTACATTTGGAGTTCTGCTATTGACATTGTGGTGTGACTATTCACCAGCAGTGATCTTCACAAATTAATTCATGGAGAATTTTGTATTTTTTATACAATTAGGAGAATTCTCACAATGTTTCTTTGTTAGTCAGATTTTTGTGGACTAACACAGGATGGCGTGAAGTGAGTGTTTGTTAGGGAGATAAAAACTTACTTATAAAATGATGGCGGTGGGACTCAGGCAGGTGGAAATTGTGACTTCTTATCGAGATTATTTTAACGACACTCTAAGCCAGTGTTTCTGACCCATTGGTCATTTCACTTACTGACTTGTTCACACTATAATGTATTCCCACCTCCATTTTAACCGGCGGTACCAACAGCACTGCGCCATTATTTTACCCCATTTCGCGTGAAATTGACTAATTCGATTTATACATGTGGGTCATCAATGAACATCACTAAGTAAAACTGGGTCATAAGGCCATAAAGGTTGAGAACCACTGCTTTAATGCTTCCACGGTTTTACACTGCAGGTCCAGTTAAACTTCCAGACACACACTTGAAGCTAGGAGCGACATGTCAGCCCCTCCATTTCAGTCGAGTTAGTATTGAAATTTCAAATCATAACATTTTACATATTTTGGAATTCAAATCTGTAATAGCAGCGTTACAGTGCACAGCTTTATTTTTTATTACGTGACTGAAGTTAGCTGCTCATTCGAAGCTACTTACTTGACTGGCCTTGCAGAGCAGCTACTCGCTGCTTTGATGAAAAAGTACTTTTGTAAAAGTGATGTAAGCGACATTTCTGCGTTACACAGATCATTTTTATATGTGTCAACAAAAAAAAAACGCATTAAAAGTCCTTTTTCATGTAGTGCAGTTCTTACTTTACTGTTTGACCAGGACAAATACTACAATAGTAAAAATATCAGCACTCCCCAGGATCCTGATCAGAAAGATTTACCAGTCTGACATTGACCTGACATTGAAATCTCAGGTCTCCGTGACCATTAAAATGAAACGCACATTCAAGGTGTCTACTCAGAGTCACACTTGAGACCAGTTTATTATCTCTGATGGGAGGTCTCAGTTGAATACAATTTATCTTTACAAAAACAAACTTCATAAAGCCGATATACCTGATCAACAGGATTCATTTAACAAATGTGTGTTCTGTATTTACACCTATGTGAAATACTGTAAATGATATCCATTCCCGAAAAGTTCATCTTATTATATATATTAACAGTGTGATAGTTCAATAGATGTGTACAATAAAACTGCATTTTTATCCATAAATAATGTGTGGAGTTGTGAGTGATGTTTTGTAATAATGGAGCATATAAAGCCTGATTTAGGATTTTGTAATATATGATGTACTTTCTGGGGCTTGTCCAAAACTTACTTCATAGAACAATTCAGGCACAAGTGTGACACATAATCAAAGAATTCCGCAGTACTTTAAAAGTTTTAAAAGTTTTAATAAAATTCAAACCTAAACAGTTCACACAAAAATAAAGTTAAAAATGATTACAAGGAAAGGGAAAGTTGTATATAACTTTATCCATCCATCCATCTATTTTCCAACCCACTGAATCCGAACACAGGGTCACGGGGGTCTGCTGGAGCCAATCCCAGCCAACACTGGGCACAAGGCAGGAACCAATCCCGGGCAGGGTGCCAACCCACCGCAGATATAACTTTATATTTTCATTTATATATATATATATGAGGGACATTCAAAATGTTTCCACACTTTATTTTATCTCCATTTATTTGGAATTTCCAAAACAAATGACATCACTTTTCTACACAGTCACCTTTTCCCAGCATCATACCAGCTTTTTAATGCTCGATTCCTCCTCCTCCCGCCTTCACCGTTACCAACAAAAATATAAAACTTTTTGAACTTCCCTCGTATAAAGTTGATTTAAGACTCGCATATCCTGTTTTTTGTAAGCTAATGTGAGAGTCCGTGCCTCTGTCAGAGAAGCTATTTCCTAACTGCCTAATTAACAATCACAGAAATAGCTAAGAAAGGTCGACTACATGTTAGCTTATGGGTGGTGAAAGATTATACCATCCTGTATGTAACTGTGAATTTTGTATTCAATTCAAATTAAGCAAACACTTGTGTGAATTTTAACATTAACATTAACTTTCTGAGATTGGCTCTCACGTGTACATTATTCTAAAACTATGGGGACAGGGGAGTAAAGCATTACAAATTAAGTATTAAAGTTTAGCTTAAATATTTTACTTATACAGTATTTTTATACAAATGTAAAAAAAATTGTGTTTCAGGTCAATGTGGGTATTATGAGTGTCCGTGATAAAATACTTAAAAAGGAAAGAGGAACAACATTGGCATTAGTGATGTCATCAGAAAGTTCTGCACAACAGCTACTTCAGGCAGCAGAAGCAAAGCTTAAGACATTTCATCTTCTTCCCCATATTTCATATGTTATTCTCCATTCTGATGGATTAGAAGTGGATGAGGTTCCTGGATCTGAAGAGTAAGAGTTTTACTATACAATCATTCAAAGATGCAATTGGGAAGCCCTTCAACACGTTAACATTTTTCATCTGTGCAGAGAACGACAACAAAACACTCCGTAAGTAAGAAAGAGTGCAATGCCAATAAAAGAGTCAAATAAATAATATTAATGACTTTATACATGTGCATAATTTCAGAAAATCAAGTGGAAACATCACAAAAGATGATTTAATTTAACTCTGTACACATTAAGTACAATTTATGGAATGAATACATTGCTGATTACTCATTGACTATGAACTATTTAATTTTGAAGGTCAAAGGGATGAGACTGACAATGACGTTCTTATTCAACCAAAATGGAGCATGAATAGAGACAACTTAGAAGACACCTTGGTACATTCTGTAATAATGTTCTCTACGTGTTTATTAATCTTGTGTGTCCGTCCATCCTTCCCTTCATTACATAACATGTTCATCTATTTCAGGGTTGTGGGTAGCATTTGAAGCAAGGTGCTAATGAGGTGCTAAAACATAAAGCTGCACATTTTTATCCTGTACAAATCATTAAAATAGAAATAATGGAGAGCCTTCCTGGGTCCTCCCTGCGTGGAGTTTGCATGTTCTCCCCGTGTCTGCGTGGGTTTCCTCCCACAGTCCAAAGACATGCAGGTCAGGTGGACTGGCGATTCTAAATCGGCCCTGGTGTGTGCTTGGTGTGTGTGTGGGTGTCCTGCGGTGGGTTGGCACCCTGCCCAGGATTGGTTCCTGCCTTGTGCCCTGTGTTGGCTGGGATTGGCTCCAGCAGACCCCCGTGACCTTGTGTTCAGATTCAGCGGGTTGGATAATGGATGGATGGATGGATTTTTTCTATCTGTTGTAGCCATTATGTCGTAGTTCACCAAGAGAGGAATCTAATCCTGACCAAAAAAAGGTAATGTAGGAATCTTGTGTTTCCACTTGTTTGTCATTATTTGTACAGCTCTTTGCAGTAATAATAATAATAATAATAATAATAATTATCAATTTTGTATATTTATATAGCATTTAACATAAACAACTGGATGATGCAACAGCACACTCGCCACACATTAGCTATTAGGTAGTGAAAGAGTGAAAGAGATACTTAGACAATTAGAGACGGGAGATAATTAGGGGAGCAGAATGGCCAGGCTGTGGTGGACAATTTAACCAGAACATCAGGGAACATCCTGCTCTTTTTTGAGAGATGTCCAGAGATCTTGACTGAGCACAGAGTCGGGACTTCGCTTTTATGTCTCGTCCAAAGGACAGTGCCATTTTTACAGCCCAGTGTCCCTGTCATTGCACTGGAGAATTGGGATCCACACACAGAGCACAGGGTAAGCACCCCATGCTGGTCTCACCAACACCTCTTCCAGCAGTAACGCAGACTCCCATCCAAGTCCTGACAGGGCCTGAACATGCTGAGCTTCCAGTGGACGACCTGTTCTGAAGTCCAAATGGGATGGCCTTGATAAAGGTCCCAGTGACACTGTCATACATTCAGTTAATAAATCTCCCAAAATACATATTTTGTCATTTTTTTTTAAAATTGCAGTAGACAATGGTAAGGTGTAAAACACTTTGAGTAAATGTTGCATGTTTTACTTATGTTTCTTGAAGCTTGACTGTATTTGTACCTCAGATTTCAGTAGTAGTAAACATGTTACCAAAATACAGCAAAAACACTGCATTCTACAAATAAATGTGCTTATGTTCTGAGAATCAAATATGACTTTTTCCTCTTTAGATTTCAGTCCCAATTCGTGAAAAGCAATTAGACAAATGCACCACCGAAACATCCACAAGTTCATCATCCCTGACTGGGTCACACTGCTACAGGTTAGACCATCAAAAATTCAACTTTCAGAGTTTTGTGTTTCATTATTGATTTTTCTCCCTGTTAACTGAAATATTTATAATGCATAATTATTACCACAACACAGCAACTATGTAGACTTTTATTCACCCGTTGTCATCGAGGCCAAGGAAAGCTCCTCTGAAGAAGAGTCTGCAAACATAGTAAGGTAGGAGACAAATGATTTTCTGTTTCTTTTGTCCAGTGATACTTTATAAATGCCATAAGCCATCGCCCCTTCTTGCTTCATGAAACTGTTGTAAACTGACGTATGTGTAAATCATCTGTCACAGGTTTTCATTTGGGAATAGCAATTTGACACCACAATTAAAAGTCTTTCTTGTTGGATATCCATCCATTATCCAACCCGCTACATCCTAACACAGGGTCACGGGGGTCTGCTGGAGCCCATCCCAGCCTACCACAGGGCACACACACACTAGGGACAATTTAGGAACACCAATGCGCTTAACCTGCATGTCTTTGGACTGTGGGAGGAAACTCACGCAGACACAGGGAGAACATGCAAACTCCACACAGGGAGGACCCAGGAATTAAACCCAGGTCTCCTTTACTGCAAGGCAGCAGCGCTACCCACTGCGCCACCGTGCCGCCATCTTGTTGGATAGTAATTTTCAATATTAATCACATGCGGATGTCCACACATGCGTGATTGTTGTAGGCTGATGAATGTATTAGTAAATGCAACCCATAATTGTACTTTTTTATTAAAGTATTAAAGATCCATCAGTTGATGTGAAAGCAATTTTGTCTGATCTGGCCATGCAAATACCACCTAATAAAGTTTTAAGATTCAATATAAACAGAGGAGATCTTTGGGAAGGAGCCCTGCGTGGATTTAAGAGACAGTCCTACTGTATGATCGACTTACACAAAGCTGATGAAGTATACAGATGATTACGGGGTAAATGAAGAGGGAATTGATGCCGGTGGCCCAAAAATGGAATTTCTACAGTCGTTATTGTGTCACATAAAAGGACACCGTTTGCTTGAAGGGAAAGAGAATGTGACAGTACAGGCAGGTACAATTTATTTACTGGGTCACCCTTACTAATGAAGCATGCTACTCCAAATATAAACTGCTGTACTCAGTTTGAGGATTTGTCACAGACATTTATAGTAGTTTTAAAAATGTAATTAATCATTTGTCATTTGCTTGTGGCCATTCAGTTACTGTTTAAAATGTATTCAGTGAGTTCTACAATCTATGTTTGAAACTTTTGTAAAACACAGTTTTGTTTCAAATGTACGTCTTAATTTAATAGAGATTGTCAGTACTTCCATAAATTACTTGTAATAACCATTTACTGAGGAAAAACTGTAACATACTAACTTACTCCGTCTCTCTTCACTTGATTCCCAAACTACTGTGAATTGGCCCTTTTCAATCCAGAGAAGCAGTAGGCCTCGTAGTCAAGTGTTCGACTTTCATTCAATACCCATACCTCCTACTCAAAGGGCAATGATGGAGATGTAAACTGGTAAGACGAGCAGTTAGAAGCTTTTCACAAAGATCTAACTTCCCTTTTACAACACCATCATTTGTAAGAATGATTTCTGAATCATGCAGTCACCTCACCTTACATATGAACCAGAGCCCAGGAGGTCTAAAACGTTTCCACCTGGGTCATGCATTTCCCTCATCAGCAGAGACCAAGCCACTCCTTTCTGGAAAATGAACCTCGGCCTCAGATTAAAAGGTTCTATGTCTTAATTCTTATTACAGTGGGATGCAAAAGTTTGGGCAACCTTGTTAATAGTCATTATTTTCCTGTATAAATCGTTGGTTGTTACGATAAAAAATGTCAGTTAAATATATCATATAGGAGACACACACAGTGATATTTGAGAAGTGAAATGAAGTTTATTGGATTTACAGAAAGTGTGCAATAATTGTTCAAACAAAATCAGACAGGTGCATGCGACTCTTCAATTCCACCCCGGGGAGTAAATGCTAACATTATTCAAAGTTATTGTCTGCTTTTTTATTTTTATTTTTTTCATATTTTTTTTTACTATTCATTTTTATTACTATTTAATTTAATATTGTTTCTTTGTATCAGTATTCTGCTGCTGGATTATGTGAATTTCCCCTTGGGATTAATAAAGTATCTATCTATCTATCTATCTCTTAGTACAGACTCCCCTACAGATTCACCTCCCAGCACACTCACTGACTACATCACTGATCTTAAGCTATGGATGGAAAATCACTTTCTCAAACTTACTGTCAATAAAACAGAAGTGTTACTTTTCGGCCCAGACTCCATGCTTTCTAAGGCATCCAATTTCTCTGTTTCTGTTGATGGTCCACTTGTCAAACCTGCTCCTGTTGTCAGATATCTTGGTGTTTAGTTTGATTCCTCACTTAACTTTGAGCTACACATTAGGTCTCTTTCCAAAATCTCATTCTATCATCTCCGTCACATTGCTCGCCTCCGTCCATTTCTGTCCTTTAATGAGGCTCAAACTCTGGTTCATTGATTCATAAAGTCTCATATCGATTACTGCAATTCCCTCTTCATCGGCCTCCCTAAATCTACACAGAGGCTACAGTGCATGCAGAACTCGGCAGCCACACAAAGCGTTTTGCTCACATCCCCCCTGTTCTCTCCCAGCTACACTGGTTACCAGTGCCGTCAAGGATTAAATTCAAGATTCGTCTTCTCACCTTACAAGCCCTACATAACCTTGCCCTCCTCTACCTCACTCAGCTCCTTACACTCCTTGTCGCTCTCTCAGGTCCTCAAGCAGCAATCTCCTTACTGTCCCACACACCAGACTCTCCACCCTGGGAGGGCAGGCAGCTCCTTCAGTGTTATGGCCCCTCAACTCTGAGACTCTCTTCCTCAGCCTCTCTGAGTTTGCTCCTACTTCTCCAACTTTAAATCTCAACTGTAAACTTTCCTCTTCTTTTCTCTTCTGTGTAATTTTTTTTTATCTGTATATAAAGCGACCTTGGGTTTGTGAAAGGCGCTCTATAAATGCAAATTATTATTTTTATTAAAGGGCCGTCATACCGGCATGTGTGCTTCTTGCCTTTGTCACACACGTGCATGGGCTTGAGTAAGGGCAGTTCCGAGGTATACCAGGATGTGGCAGAGTGCACTGACTCTTTTTCTCCCTTTCCTGTAGACCATTCACGGGAGATCCCACCTGGCTCTCTTGACATCACTTCCAGGACCAACCCTATGGAAGAAGACCTTGCCGGCTCCGGCCCCTGTGATGTCACGTCCGGGCTCGAACCAATGGCTGAAGACCATGAGCCCGATCCCTATGATCTCACTTCCTGTCTTCCCCTTTAAAAGCCTGCACCTTTTCCCTATTCCCTCAGTTCTGTCTTGGACTCGGTTGTATGCACATCAGTGCAGTATTTCATTTAAAAAATGACTTTTGTAGCCAGGAAACCAATTACACGGGTGGCTGCCCCAAACCTTTCTATGATTCTGTGTCGAGTTTGTGACACCTTACACCCGCTGCTGCTGGGTAATAATAATAATAATAACTGGGAGGGATGCGTGTGTGTGAAGTAAAGACACTCGCAGGCTGACAGAGTGCAGTGGACTTGTGCAGACTAGAAAATCCTTAAGTGTTACCCGTTTAATGGTTTACAGGGTTACTTAACCAGGTTATTCACGGGAAATCTACCTCTGATAACCTGACATTTACATGGCATTTTAGAGACCAGGGATCTGTGAATAACCGCATTATTGAGGTGCATGGCAACACACTCACGGGCTATAGAAGAATCTTGTATACTGAACATGTGTGAACAGTTTGATAAAGGCCTCCATTTGTTAATTAATATCGTGGCCTGTGGTTCATCCAGAATTAGAAAGGGTAACACTTGAGTTTAGGTGCAATATTTAGGTGAAAATGAATTTATTACTCATACTAGCTGTGTGTGGTCTTCAGGATAAAAAGCAACCCAATGACTTCCCAGCAGTTTTATTATATTATTGAAGTTACAGAGGCGTCAGCTAACTGGGCGGGGCAGGTCGTGTCTTATCTGAGATGGACGTGTAGTCGAGTGCAGCTGTGGCACAAATTGAGCGGGACAGGCTGGAACCGGTCTCAGGTAAACGTATGGTAGCTCGTTGTGTGAATGTACAACATGCATGTAGCACAAAGCTGAGTTTGTCTGCTTGGGCTGCGTGAGAAGTGAGGGGCATGCAAGTGCTGAAAAACGTTAAAAGTGCAGGCATGCGCCATCTTACCAAGGGCAAGTCACACTTGTATAAGCTTCTACATCTTCACACCAACTCCCATGGCTGTGGTTGATGCGAGCGGAGTGGACTGCTCCACACACACACACACACACACACACACACACACAGGTCTTTCGTTTATATGTGTCTAATACTGTTATGTACCAAGACCTTCTTGATGGCTTCTTTTGGTCTAAATAACACTTGTAAAGTGCCAGTAAATTGGCTCTGAGCAGCACTGGGTGCAGGACAGGATGGAGTGTCAGACCACCACTGGGCACATCCTCAGCTCATTTTAAACCACTGATTTAATGTGCTGCTCGCTGTTATGTTCAAAGAATGTTAAACTGTCCATAAAATCAAAGAAACAAACAGCAGAGAGCCAGCAGCCGGACCACCGTGGAGCTGTGAGGAGAGACCACCGCAGCCCTTAGCGGCTCTGGACAAACAAATAATGAAGACATCTGTGATTTGATGAACTCATTAGTGAATTAGGAACTGAAATTAACAAATAAATGTAATACTTTAAAGAACAGCATTGTGCAGAATTCTATAGAAACAGCGGAACTTAAACCTTTAACAAAGGAATTACATTTGGATGAGAACTCTCTTCCTGTCATTACTGTTTAAAATATTTTTTATAATTGTTTTATAAGTTTTACTTATTTTTAAAAGCACCCTTGACTGATTTTGAATCATCTTTATAATCCTCATGCTATTCCATCTAATAGGGTTGCTGTAGTGAAATATTTTGTACAAACTGAACACACAATACACATGTAGACATTTTTTCTGTATTTCATTAACACAGGACAAGTTGTCTCTTTAGCAGTTTTTAAAGAATTAAAGTGAATTCCTTGTAAAAATACTCCACACTTTCATAGGATGTCCCCTCAAATGACAAGTGTCTGTGTTTACATATCATCAGCCAGGGCAGGAAGAAGTGGGTTCAGGTTGCTGGGCACTTGACGTGACATTATTCAGGATACAACGGTCAATGATTGCTTCTGCGGAGGGAGGACAAGAAAAAGCATTAGGCAACAGCACCAACACCTGGTTGGGGGTGTAATTACATTTATATGAGCCTTGAAGTTGTCTCCTGAGCACATGTGTGTGACATGGCCCACCCAGCCCAGACCAACTGGGTCAGGTAGCCCAAACCATGAGGCCATATCTCCGAGAAAGCAGATCGGCATTGACATGGTGGGAACCGTGGTGATCTAGGACTTTAAATTTAAATGACTGAAAGTCCAAGAAACATCGACTGACATGTTGGTTTGACTATTTGTGAAGCGCCATCCACTATAAAGGTGATTGGTCGATGACTAGAGTGAATTCATGGCCATGCAGGTAGTACCTCAGCTGAAGAATAGCTCACTTATTCACCAGTACTTCCCTTTCCATAGCCGCATACCTGGTTTCCAGGTCCAATAGTTTCTGGCTCAGCAACATGATGGGGTCTTCTACACAAACGACACTCTTGCTCAGCACGGCACTGACCTGTGTCCAAAATGTCACCCTGGGCAATAAAAGGCAGATAAAAATCCAACAATACAGGTGCAGGTGTAAGGGCCTGTTTCCATTTTTTCTCCTCAAACCACTATATTAGGAGCCCTCTTGTTTGTCAGGTGTGTCAAAGGCATAGCCCTCTAGGAAAAATGAGGCACACACCTGCAGTAGTACCCCACAAATGCCAGGAATGCTTGTACTCACTGCCTGGTTTGTGGACAGGTTCAGGTGAGTACAACATTAACTATGGTACACTGTGGTTGAATCCTACTACCTCCCACCCTATAGTTCAATTATTTGGCCTCAATTAATCCAAAATAATGTTAATGCCACTGTTATATAGTGTGAGGAGCACCCCTCGAACCTGCTGCATGTGTTCCATGTCATTCTGGTAGGCAGCACTATAAGAGTTGTGAGCCATAGCTCTCTGTTCACAAGACATTGGAAGGTGGCCAGTGTCCTGTGTAACTAAATGGGAGGACTTGATACTGCCAGTGACCAATAAGGGTGCTAAAAAAAACTTTTTTTTTTCCTTGACGGATTCCTTTAAGGGAATTTGCCAATATCCTTTTGTCATGTCAAGGGTGGTCAAATATCATGCTTTTTTTTGAGTTGCTCGAGGAGTTTGTGCACTCACAACATCAGATATGCATCGAAACAGGAAACATGCTGATGTAAGTCATTGCCAATGTGTTAACTGCCATCCGCCTTTGGGACAATACAATAGGACTGGACCAGGGATTAAAACTTTCCTCAATCATTTCTAAATCATGCATTTGTTTGACCTTAAGTTCCACTTCTGCTCATTTTGCTTCCGGGAGTGTTTACAGGTGTTCTCAGACAACTACTCCTGGGTCAGTTATGATGTCATGTTCAAGCAGAGAGATCTGACCAGGACTTTCATTGATCACTTCTCGGACAGACAGAATATCTGTTTTGAACTCTTGTCATTGTTTGGCTTGTTTAACCAAATAGTCAACCCGCCCCTTCCTTTTTTCTTAATTTCATAGCACCCTTGCCAATGAACCAATAATATGGAATAGGAAGTGGAAGAAGTTTGACCTGATCTCTGAGAGCAAACACTAGCAGCATCTTACCATGGGTATAGATTTGGGCTGATTGTGCATGTTCCATATAAGCTCTTAGTATTGGTCTGATTTTACCAAATATATTGCATAATTTTGTAATATATTTGAAGATATTTTTGGAATGGGGCACCTCACTTTTCCATCCATCTTTTAATATATCCAATAATCCCTGGGGTTGTTGCCCATATAAAATCCATAAAATGAAAAAACTATAGAGGCTTGTGGGACTTCCTGGTATGCAGATGGCAAGAGGGGTAGTAATTGATCCCAGTTTGGAGCCCTCTTCTTTGTCAGGTCAGTCAAGGGCACAGTCTTCTCAGAAAAATGAGGTACAAACCCACTGTAGCTGCGTTTTCCCAGGGTTACCAAAGTTCAGCAGCTCCAACTTAAAAAATGCGGTTCAACAAAAGCCTGACGTGCAGAAATGATTCCACAGACAAAAAATCTTCATTTTTAAAAGTTTAGTTAAGTTTCAAAGTAAAACAGTTCACACAAAAAAGAAAATTAAAATAGCAAAAAATGGAAAAATTTATAATAAGAAAAGTTCAGTTCTAAGATCAATCTTGTTACATCTTAAATCGTTACTATTCACTTATCATTTCTGAACCATTTCAAAACGGACAGAAAACTGTATGCTTATCCCATTTCTAAGTTTAAAATGGGTCTTTCAAGTCCCTGTTTACTGGGACCAGTTCTAAACACAACTAGATCTGTTATCACACTGTTTCTCAGTTCTAGCAAGAAGGTTCTATCTCTTACTAACTTATGGGGGAAAAGACTATACCATTGTCTATGACTATGGAAGAAATTATATTCTATTCAAATTAAACAAACATTAATATGAGTTTAACTCAAAACTTTAACTTTCTAAGATTGGCTGTTACACCCACCTTGAGAAGCATTTGCTTGTGCATCTTATTAAGCTGGTCGACTAGACCATCAGGCTGAGAATGGTACACTGAAGTCTTAAGGTGCCTGATTTGGAGTAATTGGGCAACCTTCCTGAACGTCTCTGAGGTAAACGGCGTCCCTTGGTCCGTTAGGACCTCCTTTGGGATATGCACAATGACCCCTACCAGTACCCATGCAATGCTTCTGGGCGTGTCTTATTTTAAGAGGATGGCCTCTGGATACCATGTAGCATAATCCAATTTATGTCCTCGGGCCGAGAGAATCTACTTTGTCCACCCTGAGACGTTCAGAAGTTCATATATCTATCAGAGGATTGGAACAAGAGGAGCATGGTCTTTTCTAGGAATCTGTCACAGCTAACATGCCAGACACAAAACACAAAAGCGACGGATCTCATTAATTTCTTGACAGTAAAATCAAAGTTTTATCCTTTTGAGTGTTTTGTCAGTTCCAAGATGGACACCCAAGAGGTGCGTGTGTGCTAATTCACAAACCTGCCACCGGTAAGATTTTGGTACAAGCAACAATGACCTCAACTCACCCTCATGCTCTGACAAATGATGAAATAAATCATTTTAAAATACAAAATAGGGTTCTGGTGGCATGGAGTGGGTGGTACACTGTCAGTTAACTTAAGTGAATTGTCATTCCACTATTCTCTTTTAAAAGATGCTGATGTTTGCCGAAATTGACATTGAAGTTCTGAGAGCAAATCAGGCATGGCCTCCCTGGGTGAAATTATTGCCAAAATTGGTTCGCTCATGGCCTCGATAGCAAGTACATGATATAAAACATAATAAAATCACGTTACAGTATGTCATGTTTGTCTTTTTTATTTTGTGCTCTCCTTGTGTGCTGCATCAATACATCCAAAAAAAATGACTCGTCCACATTAGTGCATCTGGACAATAAATAGAATTCTGGGAAGGCAGACACTTTCAACAACTTCATCAGTGGAGCGGATTGTGTAACCTGCAACTCGTCAGCCTGTGGTTAGGAGAAAGGAAGAGACGTCAGGGGAATAAATAAAATAAAACTCAGTGCAAAAAGGAGAAACCTGAGACGAGAACTGACACCAGAGAGCAAAGTCAAGGAATTTAACACAAAATGACTTCAGCTGTGTGTATTTATATGACGGCATTTCACCTGAACAGACATCACAATCAGGAAATACGATGAACTGAATCAAATTTAGGATCTGAGTGGACAGTCACAGCATTGTCTGGGATTAGAGACACGACTTGACACAAAGAACTTTCACGTGTTTGAAATCAACATGCTGAGGTTTATCTAAACACACGGATATCAAGTGTCAGGTCTTTGTTAATGATCACTTTAAGACACTTGTGCTCAAATCCACACTAAAGTATTCATTACAAAGAAATAATATATCAAAACACACGAATGAGCGCACACCTCTGTATTGTGTCGTTAGATTGTGTCGCTGTGAATTTCCCCTTGGGATTAATAAAGTATCTATCTATCTATCTATCTATCTATCTATCTATCTATCTATCTATCTATCTATCTAGATTTGTAAAAGTCTTACCAAGATAACTGAACACTTTCTGAGCCATTGTGCTCTACAACAACCAGCAGCCATTTCACAAATGAAAGAGGAAGAAAGCCTGAATAATTTGTGATGTGTCAATCAAAAGGAATAAATGTGGTGATAGGCAGACAATTACTGAAATACAAATGTAATTCCTTTATTAAAGGTTTAAGTTCCTCTGTTTTTCTAGAATTGAGCACAATGCTGTTCTCTGAAGTATTAA
>JANRMT010062791.1:186372883-186383935 GCA_026402145.1 Polypterus bichir lapradei | reverse complement strand
AGTGGAAATGTCGAGAATAAAGTCAACATGTCGACTTTAATCTCGACATTTTGATTTTTTTTTCTTCACTGTGTCCGTATTTTTTTTTTCACCGTGGCCCTAATACGCTTCCGTATCATCATGAGTTGTGTATTGAGTGATTTAACAAATCTGTTTTATTAATCGGTTTGTTGTTGTTTTTTTTACCACGTCATCTATTTATGAAACTACAGTATGTTGACAATACAAGAACTGCCTGTACAGTATATTAAAGATACGGTATAGGGCTTCCTGGACACTGCAGTTAACTGAAGCAGTCAATGCTCCATCTGGTGGGATTATACAGCATTGCAACCATCTTTTTAGAAAGCGCATGGGGGCGTTTATGAGGCGGGGCATCGTTAACTGCGTCATCGCGGGGGATCACATTCCGTGCACGGATCGTGCATGATCCTGTCATGGTCCTGTCATGGTCCTGTCATGGACCTGTCATGCTCCAGGCGGCTGTTTGACGTGGCTCCCACTGTAATAAATAAAAATGATAATCTATGAAATGAAAACCTAACACAAAACAACAACAACAATCAGACAAATGATGGCAGACGTACGACTTTACAGAAGTTTGTGTGTTGTGTTGTGTCGTTGTCATTCCCTCCTCATCGACACAGACAGTGAAGTGGTCCTCACCACACACAAGTTCATACGTGACACACCAGTGGTCTGCTAATACAAACTTCATATGAGGCCCCCTCATCTCTCCTTGTGTCACTGAAGCACCTTGTAGTGTCACATGTGTGATGAATGGCCGACAGCTCATCCCAGCTGACACATCCAGGCTGCTAGATGGCGTCTCCCCTGTAGCATAGAGGTGTCCCAGATCACCACAGGGCATCATGGGAGATGGAGTTTGGCTTCACAGCCCTGCTGGTTGTAAACCAGCTCTGCACAGGAAGCCCACTCATCATCAGACACTCACACATCTTCACAATTGCAGGTCTGAATTAAAAGTACTGCTGATGAGAAAGACTTAGTTATTATAATGGACTCATCACTATCAACTACCTGAACGTGTTCAGACGCCATTAAGACGGCTAACAGAATGTCAGGTTATATAGCGCCTTGATGTGTCAGCAGATTTCCCAACTGTTGGTCAACAGATTGGCACCAGTCCACACAAAATTATTCCTGTTGACCAAACAGCAGGCCAGGCCATTATATCCACCTTAATAAAATTATACGTTTCTGTGTGTTCTGTTCATCCAGTTGCTATGTCTCTGTTATTCCAACAGTTGGCACTTTGTAAACATGTTTAGTGGTGAAGTGCATTGTATTTGTCTTTCCATTAGATGGCATACAACAGACATTAACACTGCTTGTACAAATCCTATAAATGTTAACACTGAATACAGCCAACTGAGACTGACTGCCAGATAGGCAGCTTATCCACCTTAATGAAAAGACAAGAGTCTGTGTGTCTGTGTTTCTGTTTGGTTGCCATGTCTCTGTCATTTCAACATATGGGGCTTCAAAAGCATTTGTAGTAATAAATACAAGACAATACAATTTCTTTTTGTGTGGCCCAAAATCACACAAGAAGTGCCGCAATGGGCTTTAACAGGCCTTGTCTCTTGACAGCCCCCCAGCCTTGACTCTCTGAGGAGACATGGAAAAACTCCCAAAAAAAACCTTTTAGGGAAAAATGGAAGAAACCTCGGGAAAGGCAGTTCAAAGAGAGACCCCTTTCCAGGTAGGATGGGCGTGCAGTGGGTGTCAAGAAGAAGGGGGGTCAATATAATAATACAGTACGGAGCAGAATTTAACAGTAGATGATATCCCATAATATGATTTGGATTTGTTTAGAGTCCTGGAGACCTCAGCCATCAAGCTGCCTCCTTCATTTGGCCATTCCACAGCTGAGTCAGCGCTGGGCCAGCCAATCCGATGAAAGGACCCCTCTACCCCACAATTCCTGTGATCCTCCATCAGGGATGACTTTACCTTAGGCAGGCAAAACAACTTGGCAGGCAGGCTGTGGCATCAAGTGCCACATTTGAGTACCAAGAAGAGAAACAGAAAAGGTGAGGGTTAGTATCAAATTATAACTACCATGTTACTTATGTTTTAGTGTTAATGACTAACAACAGAGATGCAGTCTGTACAGTTAATCAGCAGCTCTAGTCAGGGTGTGCTAAACTGAAGTAGTGAGTCTTCAGCCGCAATTTGAAAGCTGGGACCAAAGGGGCATCTCATATAGTAGCAGGCAGACCACTCTACAGTTTAGGGGCCCTGTAACTAAAAGCTCGACCTCCCACTGTTATTTTGTTAATTCTTGGAATCATAAGCAGACCAGCATCTTGAGATCTTAATGTGCGCTCTGGTTTGTAAGTCATGACAAGTTCAGATAAGTAAGTCGGACCTGGCTTTACAACAGATGGTTGTACCAAATGGATATAACAGAAACATACAAGTGTGTGTCTATGTTTCTGTCAGGTTACTATATCTCTGTTATAACAACTTTGGTATGGGATTTGTAAAAGTAAGGTTAATGTTTGTGATGTGCCACCTGTTGAAATGATAAATGCAGTGCACTTTCTTGCTACCTGAATTACAAAGACACATTCCGATAGATGGTGCACTGTAAATGTTAACACCAAATAAATTAAACAGAGAGTAACTGCTGGATGGTAGCTTACTGAAGTGTCAAAAACTTGCAGCTGTATCTGAAGAGGACTGAGCGTCTACGAGGGACAGGGACTGAGTGTGTAAATGCATGAATCACCCAAAGCTGGCAGAGTCTGCTGTAAAAGAAATAAAGATGTGATGTCCTGGATCAGGGATGATGAATTGCCTGAGGACAGATATGTACAAATTATTAAGGACGTCTGTGCACACACAATGACACAGAAAGAAGAAGCCCCAGAGGAACATGTGGCGTGAAATCCTAAGAATACTATGGCCATTGCAACAGTGCAGGCGCAGGAGACACCAAAAACAACCAGAGGCAGACTACAGTGTGATGTTCAGTGTCAGAGGGTATAAAGGCATTGGGACAGGGGAGCCCCAAATCTTATTACAACTCACGAGATTTCCTTAAATTATAAGGTAGGGATTGTAGGGGAGCATTATAGCAGTACTCTACGTGGTCAATGCAAATATTGCGTTTAAAGATTTATTGGGGGTTCCTCACCTGTATCTACAGTGCCTGGCCCTCCTCTATTAGGGCAACTACCAACCTAGTCAGATCCACTGGTTCCGACATCTTCCAGTAGAATCCTGCTGACTACGTTACTGTAATGAAAACACAGCAGGGTAAGAAAATGTTGGGGCACCTCGAAGGTGAACCCAGCATATTTGCTGGACAAAACTAAAGAAAAAGGTAAAAAGGGTTTGAAGGCCTTTTCAGAGTGGAGTCAGACTGAAGACTGTTAAAAATAGCGGGGCTGCCCCTTAACACTAGAATTACCAAAGCCTACAAAAAAACTCGTAAATCCATCCCACCTTAAATCCCTTTGCACTTCTCCGTCAGTGTCTTTTGTCTTGTAAATGTGCCGATCAAGACAAGAAGCAAGCAGCCTGCTATCCCATCCTTCCTACCACCGCAGAAAGGACAAAAAGTTCTCCCAGATGAAGCGTTGATTATCTGGGAGTGAGGTACCTAGAGTTGTATAGGGAGATAATGTATCGCTATTCGTAACACTTGCATTTCATGTGTGTTCCGTGTCTACAAAGATCTGTGTAAACACATTGTTAAAACAAAAATGTTTTTCATGTTTTAGTAATAAATGACAAAATGTAGACATGAACTGCATAATGTGTGAATCCTGAAGTCCAAATATCAAAAGGTGCAAGTGTAATAGATAGATAGATAGATAGATAGATACTTTATTAATCCCAAGGGGTAATTCACATACTCCAGGAACAGCATATTAATAAAAACAACATTACATTAAAGAGAGATAAAAAATGCAGGTACAACAGACAAAAACTGAATAATTTTAATGTTTACCAGACTGGGTGGAAATGAAGAGTCTTATAGTGTGGTGGAGGAACCACAGCTCTCCACAGTCTGTCAGTGGAGCAGGATGGTGACAGCAGTCTGTCGCTGAAGCTGCTCCTCTGTCTGGAGATGATCCTGTTTAGTGGATGTAGTGGATTCTCCATGATTGACAGGAGACTGCTCAGCGCCCATCGCTCTGTCACGGATGTCAAATTGTCCAGCTCTGTGCCTACAATAGAGCCTGCCTTCCTCACCAGTTTGTCCAGGCGTGAGGCGTCCTTCTTCTTTATGCTGCCTCCCCAGCACACCACCGCGTAGAAGAGGGCACTCGCCACAACCGTCTGATAGAACATCTGCAGCATCTTATTGCAGATGTTGAAGGACGCCAGCCTTCTAAAGAAGTATAGCTGGCTCTGTCTTTTCTTACACAGAGCATCAGTGTTGGCAGTCCAGTCCAGTTTATCATCCAGCTGCACTCCCAGGTATTTATAGGTCTGCACCCTCTGCTCACAGTCACCTCTGATGATCACAGGGTCCATGAGGGGCCTGGGCCTCCTAAAATCCACCACCAGCTCCTTGGTTTTGCTAGTGTTCAGTTGTAGGTGGTTTGAGTCGCACCATTTAACAAAGTCCTTGATTAGGTTCCTATACTCCTCCTCCTGCCCACTCCTGATGCAGCACACAATAGCAGTGTCATCAGCGACCTTTTGCATGTGGCAGGACTCCGAGTTGTAATGGAAGTCTGATGTATGTTGGCTGAACAGGACCGGAGAAAGTATAGTCCCCTGAGGCCCTCCTGTGTTGCTGACCACAATGTCTGACCTGCAGTTCCCGAGACGCAAATACTGAGGTCTGTCTGTAAGATAGTCCACGATCCATGGCACCAGGTTTTAATCTACTCCCATCTCTGTCAGCTTGTCCCTAAGGAGCAGAGGTTGGATTGTGTTGGTTGGAAGTCCAGAAACATAATTCTTACTGCACCACTGCCTCTGTCCAAGTGGGAGAGGGATTGGTGTAGCATGTAGATGATGGCATCCTCCGCTCTCACCTTCTCCTGGTATACGAACTGCGGAGGGTCGAGGGCGTGGCAGACCTGTGGCCTCAGGTGGTGAAGAAGCAGCTGCTCCATGGTCTTCATCACATGTGACGTCAGAGCGACAGGCCGGAAGTCATTCAACTCACTAGGATGTGATACCTTTGTGACTGGGGTGATACAAGATGTTTTCCAAAGCCTCAGGACTCTCCCCTGTTTCAGGCTCAGGTTGAAGATGTGCTGTAGAGGACTACTCAGCTCCAACGCACAGGCAGGCCTGCAGCAGTCGTAGTGATACTCCATCTGGACCCACTGCTTTGCTGGCAAGAAATCTACTCAGCTCTCTGCTTACTGGGCTGCTGCAATTATGGATGGGGGAAACTCTCTCCTATGCTGGTATCAGTAGAAGGATGGGTGGAGGGTGCAGTACTCTGAGGTGAGAGTGGGTTAGGGTGGTCAAACCTGTTAAAGAAGTTGTTCATCAGGTTAGCTCTCTCTACATCACTCTCGATGGTGGCACCCCACTTCGAGCTGCAGCCAGTGATGATCTTCATCCCATCCAACACTTCCTTCATGCTGTTATTCTGCAACTTCTTCTCCAGCTTTCTCCTGTACTGCTCCTTCACCGCCCTGAGCTGGACTCGGAGTTCCTTCTGCCATGCGCTTGAGCTCATGCTGATCACCACCTTTAAAAGTCCTTTTCTTCTGGTTCAAAAGGCCGTTGATGTCACTTGTAATCCATGGCTTGTTGTTAGCATAGCAGCGTACTGTTCTAACTGGAACTATAATGTCCATACAGAAGTTTATGTACTCAGTAGTGCAGTCAACAACCTCCTCAATGTTTCCAGTATGTGACCCCTGCAGGATATCCCAGTCTGTAGTTCCAGTCTCTCAGAGCCTGCTCTGCCTCGGGGGCCCACTTCCTGAATGAGCGTGTGGTTAGGTAGCGCCTTCACTCTTGGTTTGTATTGAGGCTGAAGCAGAACCAGGTTATCATCTGCTTTCCCAAGCGCAGGCGGCGGGGTGGTGCTGTATGCGTCTTTAACGTTTGCATACAGTAGGTCGATAGTCCTGTTTCCCCGGGTGTTACAATCCACATACTGGGAGAAGGCAGGTAATGTTTTGTCCAGCGTCATATGGTTAAAATCTCCAGTGATTAGCACAAGTGCCTCAGGGTGCTGCGTTTGCAGTTTAGCAACATCTGAATGGATGATGTCACCTGCTATCTCCCCGAGGAGGGATGTAAACAATAACAACAATGACGTGTCCAAACTCTCTGAGCAAGTAATAGGCACGCAAACTTACAGCCAACAGTTCGATGTCCCTGCAGCAAGTGGAGATTTTTACGTTTACCTGTCCAGAGTTGCACCACCTTGTGTTCTCATAGAGAGCGAGTCCTCCTCCTTTCTTCTTCCCGCTGGTATTTGCGTCTCTGTCCGCTCTAACTGTGCTAAACCCGGGGAGCTCCACGTTAGCATCTGGGATGGTAGTTGTTAGCCACGTTTCACTAAAACACAGCAAGCTGCATTCTCTGTAGGTTCTGACATTTTTCACCAGCACAGCCAGTTCGTCAATCTTATTTGGTAGTGAGTTCACATTTCCCAGGATCACAGAAGGCACCGACGGTTTATAACGCCATTTTCTCTCAAGTTGTCTCGATTTAATCTTATCTTTTATCTTTGCGCCGGCTCGGCTGCCCCGATATCGTCTTCTTACCTCGTCAGTTAAATAAGGAACCACACCGGCACGAGCATTTCTTCTCAGTGCTTTAAGCTGACTACCTGAATAGGCGATTCTCGGAGTGTAAAAATCCATGTCAAGTAGTAAAAATAGTAAAAAGTGTCCAGGGAGCGATTCCACATAAAAGAAAGTGGCAGAAGTGATCAGTGAAATAGAGAAAAATAGAGATAAAAAGGTAAAAAGATAAAGTCATATACGGAACTGCTGGAAAAGGCTGCCACTCGGATGCGGCGCCGGAAATGATATGAATGTAATGTAATATAATTGTAATGTATAAGTGTAACGTAATACATCCTTCAATTGTTAAACGTATGATTTGCTCCTTTAGATGGACACTTGTTAATATTTGTGAAATCTCAGAAACTGCATTCAGAATATAATTAATACTTTGAAGAACAGCAATGTGCCCATTTAAACCTTCAATAAAGGAATTACATTTGCATAACAGTAATCAACTGCCAGTTATTGCAGTTTATTTACACTTACAATGCAATTTACAATACAATTTATTTTTCTATAGCCCAAAATCACACAGGAAGTGCCGCAAAGGGCTTTAACAGACCCTGCCTCTTGACAGCCCCCCAGCCTTGACTCTCTAAGAAGTCAAGGAAAAACTCCCAAAAAATCCCTTGTAGGGAAAAAATGGAAGAAACCTTCAGAAAGGCAGTTCAAAGAGAGACCCCTTTCAAGGTAGGTTTGGTGTGTAGTGGGTGTCAAAAAGAAGTGTGTCAATACAATACAATACAATACACAGAACAGAACAAATCCTCAATACAGTATAAAAATAAACATTTTAGAAGTACATAGCAGAATATAACAGTAGATGATATCCCATAATTTGATTAGGATATGTTTAGAGTCCTGGAGACCTCATCCATCAAGCTGCCTCCCCCATTTGGCCATTCCACGGCTGAAACAGTGCTGGGTGAGCCAATCCGATGAAAGGACCCCTCTACCCCACGATTCCTGCGATCCTCCATAAGGGATGACTTTACCTTAGGCAGGCAAAACAACTTGGCAGGTGGGCCATAGCACCAAGCGCCACATTTCAGTACCAAAAAGAGAAACAGAATAGGTGAGGGTCAGTATCCAATTCTAACTATCATGTTACTTATGTTTTAGTGCTAATGACTGACAACAGAGATGAAGTCTGTACAGTTAATCAGCAGCTCTAGTCAGGGTGTGCTAAACTGAAGTAGTGAGTCTTCAGCAGGGATCTAAAAGTTGAGACCGAAGGGGCATCTCTTATAGAAGCAGGCAGACCTTTCCACAGTTTAGGGGCCCTGTAACTAAAAGCTCGACCCCCCACTGTTATTTTATTAATCCTTGGAATCCTAAGCAGACCGGCATCTTGAGATCTTAATGTGCGCTCAGGTTTGTAAGTCATGATAAGTTCAGACAAGTAAGCCGGACCTTGGCCATTTAATGCCTTATATGTTAAAAGGAGGATTTTGAAATCTGCCCTAAACTTAACCGGGAGCCAGTGTAAGGATTTAAGAACTGGAGTTATGTGTTCGTATTTTCTTGTTCTTGTAATAATTCTTGCAGCAGCATTTTGGATTAACTGGAGGCTGTACAGAGAATAGTTTGAACATCCAGTGAACACCACATTTCAGTAGTCAATCCTACTAGAGATAAATGCATGAACTAATTTCTCAGAATTCTGTTTATTTAGAAAGCGCCTTAATTTCCTAACATTTTTAAGATGGAAGAAACATGTTTTGGACAACTTTGTAATATGCGCTTTAAATGACATGCTAGAGTCAAAAATAACTCCTAGATTGCAGGTTGATTCAGTAAAATTAATTGGGATTCCCACTGAGTTAAATGATGACAAAATATTGTTGTGATCAGCGTCATTCCCTCCAACAATTAACATCTCTGTTTTATCTGTATTTAAAGGCAAGTAGTTCTCATCAATCCACTCCTTTAATTCACTAACACAACTAATTAAAGACAACCTCGGAGAAACTTCATTTGATTTAAATGAAAGGTATAACTGGGTGTCATCTGCATACGAGTGAAAATTAACATTATGTTTCCTAATGAGAGATCCCAGTGGAAGCATGTAAAGTGAAAACAGTAAAGGTCCCAGTACTGAGCCCTGCGGGACACCATATTGAACTTCTGTGTATAATGATGGAGTACTGTCAGCACATTTCTGTACATATTGGAATCGATTTGATAAATAAGAACTAAACCAAGCGAGCAGGGGGCCTGTAAGCCCAACATCATTTTCTAGCCTGTGCAGTAAAATAGAATGATCAATGGTGTCAAATGGTGCACTTAAGTCTAACAACATAATTACAGTGGAGTTTGCTTCATCAGAGGATATCAGAATTTCATTTACAACCCGTGTTAGTGCCGTTTCTGTACTATGACCAGTGCGAAAACCAGACTGGAATTTCTCAAATAAATTGTTATGCGTATGATGTGACTGAAGCTGATTTGCGACTACTTTTTCTAGCATTTTGAGAGAAAGGGTAAATTTGAAATAGGCCTATAATTATTTAGTATGTGTGGGTCTAGGTCTGACTTTTTAAGTAAAGGTTTAATGACTGACACTTTTAGTGCTTCAGGTACTGTGCCATGCCATAATGAACTATTGATAATGTTTAGAATAGGCGCTTCAAGATCATCCGTTGCACTTTTTACTAGTTTTGTTGGCACTGGAAGTAGTGGGCTTCATTTTAGAAATTGACGCTAAGACTTCCTGCTCACTTACAGGATTAAGATTATTAGTGTTGAATGCAATGTGAGACAGGGTCTACTAAGCTAGTATTTGATTTGTACTGTGATGGAGAGATCTGGCATCTTATATTTTTAATTTTGTCATTGAAGAACTTCATAAAGTCTGTACTGATAATATCTGTTGGTATTTTGCCCGTTGATCTGAATTCCCATTTGTTAATTTAGCCACAGTTCTAAACAGTACCCGAGGATTTTTATTATTGCTATCTATTATTGTAGAATAGTATTCTGAGCGAGCTTTAAAGAGAGCTTTTTTATATTTATTAACACTCTGTCCATGCAATTTGAAAGACATGTAGCTTTGTTGTTCTCCATCATCGCTCCAGTTTTCGACACTCTAATTTAAGAGCGCGAGTGTTTTCATTAAACCAGGGAGAGTTTCTATGTGCTTTGTTCACTTTTGTTTTAAGGGGAGCCACTGTGTCCAGAGCATCTCTCAAGGTCACATTATAATGTGGTTAGCTGATCTAAATTGTTTTACACGTTTACATTTGATGTTAACTGATCTAAATGGTTTTCCACAATTACACTTGACTTACTCAAAGTATCCATAAATTTTGAAGCAGAATTACAATCTAGATGTCGCACTGTCTTTGTTTTAATCTGTGAGTGTATTGGCACAGGCAGGACTAAATCAAATGTAATTAAGAAGTGATCAGAAATAACTTCATTTAATGGAGTAATATTTAAATTTTGAATTTCAACTTTGTAAGTTATAATTAAATCTAATGTGTGGTTGTGATTATGAGTTGGACTTTTGACAATCTGACAAAATCCTACTGAATTTAACAAATAAGTAAAACATTTGCTAAAAGTGTCAGTTTCCACATCAATGTTTACATTAAAATCCCCCATCAGTACTACGTGATCATAATTTATAGCCAAATCAGATAGAAGGTTGCTAAATTCAGTCATGAACAATGAATATGGCCCTGGTGGTCTGTAGACTAGCACTATAATTTTGTTGGAATCTGTTTTAATATTTAAAATGAATGTCTCAAAGGATGTAAAGTTGCCTAGATTTTTAGACGTGATTTGCATTTTGTTATAACGAATTATTGCAAGGCCTCCTCCTTGGCCAGAATCTCTAGACTTATGAAGGAACGAGTATCCATCCGGTGACGCCTCAGTTAGGGGAACAGTGTCACATTTAATGTAATATCTTTTATCAAAACCGCTTTACTGCCAAGAGAGCGAATGTTCAATAAGCAGCATTTAAAACTGCAGGCTTCTTTCTGAACTGCTGATATATTTTTTGTTTTAATTTGAAGTAAATTTCTATTATAGATGTCCCTGGTGGAGGGTCTGGTTTTATCCCTTGGTCTAATTATACACCTTATTTTTTGGTTATCAATTAATTTAAGGTTTATATCAAGACTAAATTTACTGGATGCCCCACAACAGGGATCACCTTCCTTTTCTCCGATATCAGTTTCTCCTCTCCTTTCTGCAGCTTGCGCTGAACTGTTCAGCCCTGCAGTTTCTTACTCTATGCTGAGGTAAATTCCTTTTAATAGACACATCACATACTGTTCAGGCTTTCCTTCTCTTT
>JANRMT010062791.1:186339795-186360607 GCA_026402145.1 Polypterus bichir lapradei | reverse complement strand
TCCTTTTAATAGACACATCACATACTGTTCAGGCTTTCCTTCTCTTTTAGGATGTGCTGCTACAGACAGAGGGTCATTTAACACAGAGGGGATTTTTTCTCTAGTAAGAAGAGCAGACAGACACCTTTTGCAGACAAGTAGGATTTAGAAGGTCAAAACTTTAAACAGCACAATTATATTTTTAAAAAGGGTCAACTTTGAATTGTCATTTGCTGGACTTTCCACATGTGTAAAAACAATGCTTTTAACCATTGGCTATCTTTATGTATGCTCTCCTCATGGACGTGTACTGATGCGGTCAGTCAAAACTGACATTAGACAGAGAGGGGCTAGGGGTGTTCACCTTAGACTTAACCAGTGGTGGGCCGTCAGGGCCTGCAAGGCCTTCTCTGCTGGCCTAAAAAAAATATCTGAATCACAAACTGATGTTAATTATATTTTGTCCATGAATACTTATTAAATAATTCCAAATAGTCTGTCCGCTTCCTTTCATAGCTTTGGTTGTGCTGCTTCCAGACATGTATTTTCATATTAAAGCATTTAACCAATCACATTTTAGCCATCATTTGTTGCCAGGCAGAGTCAAAGTCAAAGAGGCCTTCACAATCCATTCTGCAGGCCTTCTAACACAAAACAAATGTCGATTAAACTGTTGCTTCAACCAGTCAGATTTTGAGTTGGTGTCAGTAGGGCCCTCTAGCAGGCGTACGGCAACGTCACCATATTCAGACCCATTGATTGGCTAGGATGGTGTAATAGCGTCATGACGAGTATGATGAGGACACAGTGTGCTGTGCTGATGGATTTAAAGCACGTCTGGATGATTTTGAGTTTTGTTTTTTGCTTCACACATTCAATGGCATTTTTGAGTATTCAGACATACTCTTTTCAATACTACAGGACAAAAAACTGGATGTGCAGTTTTGTCTGGCTAGGGTAAAGGATTTCTGTGACACCGTTGAGCAAGATAGAAGCCGATATGAGGAACTCTACGAGGCCACTTAATGCACCGCAGGCGCTCCGAACGCACAAAGAGGTCAAGCGCAAGATCCTCGTGCGCACTACGCCCAACTCCATGGCAGGATTCTGAACAATATTATTTGCCAGACACAGACCAGATTTCGAGACCATGAAAAACTGATGTTTGTCATGCTCCTCGATCCCAGAAGTTTCAGGAATACAAGAAAAATTTCCCGCATGCAGCCTTCTCCAGTTTAACACAAGAGCCATGGAGCACTTTTTGATCGGCTAAAAACAGAACTGACTGTAATGTAGGCCATGGATGATTTTGCAGGAAAATCTGCCACTGATCTCCTTGACTTCCTTCATCAGAAAAATCTGAATGAGAGCATGGGGCAGCTGTTCACATTGGTATATTTGGTGGTGAGCATTACCGTGTCCACTGTTTCTGTTGAGCGGACATTTTCAGCCCTAAAGCAAATTAAAACTTATGCCAGGGCAGGTTCGACTTTCAGCATTAGCTTCGATGGCGTTAGAAAGGGACTTCGTGATGGAACTGAAGCGCACGGATAATCCTTACGACAGAGTAATTGAACTGTTTTTGAGGAAAGAGAGGAGGATGGATTTTGTTTACAAATAATCTGAATTTTTTGTGAGTAAAATGTTCCGATTTTCCTAAAAATTTTTCCAGTTTATGAGTTATTATTGATGTTTTTTATGTGTGCCGCGGCTGTAGCTGCAGTAGAAAGGAACTTGTTCATCCCTGGTTTGTCTATTCAATAAAGGCATTTATTGTGGCTACAGGAGTTATGTATCTGCTATGCTCTTTATACTGTATTTCTGCATATAAAGATGGTTTTTATAACCATAAATTAGATTTTGAGGAGCGGGTTGATTCAGGCGGAGCACTACTGAAGGCCTAGGTGTGAAATGCACGGTCCGCCACGTGACACAGGACATGACAAACCTTCAAAGACATCAGCTAAAAGACAAAGTATTCATTCTGTTATCTGCTTAATTGAAGAGATGAAACAGGAAGGAAGAGCCACAGAGCCATTAAGAGACTAAAAAGCCTCTGTGACAACCTGCATCATTCTTTGTTGGTTCTCATTTTAGCTGTCTGTATTTTTGATTTGCATTACCCAATTACCTTTTTTATTTGCTTTCACTTTTTTGGCAAATTAAGAACATTTAAGAATGTTAAAATCTATAATGACTGAATAAACTTCATTGCCTGCTCCCCTTGATTGCATTAGTATTTGCTCTGTCTTTCCATCTGCAGTTACAGAGAACAGAGGAGACGTCTTTTAATAGGTGAAGTGTAGTACAGTTACAGTCAGTCCTGGGTGGAGTGGGATTTCATAGCCCCCATTGAAGTGTATTGTATCTGTGGTGTAGGATTTTTAATTGATTAATAATCAATAAGATACCAACCCTAAGTAATAAGGCATAACATCTCTGTTTCACATGTCATGGCCTTGCTCAGGAGGACTCATCCTTCACTTTTGGTTGCACCTTCTGGTTGCAATCAGTACAGTAATCCCTTGCTATATCGCGCTTCGACTTTCGCGGATTTTAAATGTAAGCATATCTAAATATATATCACGGATTTTTCGCTGGTTTGAGGATTTCTGCGGACAATGGGTCTTTTAATTTATGGTACATGCTTCCTCCGTTTGTTTGCCCAGTTGATTTCATACAAGGGACGCTATTGGCAGATGGCTTAGAAGCTAGCCAATCAAAGCATGTATTACATATTAACTAAAACTCCTCAATGACATAAGATATGCTTCCCGTGCGGTGCTTATTGTTTGCTTTTCTCTCTCTCTCACCCTCTCTGACATTCTCTGTGCCTGATGGAGGGGGTGTGAGCAGAGGGGCTGTTTGCACAGAGGCTGTTTGCTTAGAAGATACGGACGCTCCTCTAAAAAATGCCGCTTTATTGCGGTGCTTCGGCATACTTAAAAGCACAGAAGCACGTATTGATTTTTTGATTGTTTGCTTTTCTTAGCGAGCGCGCTCTCTCTCTCTCTCTCTCTGAAATTCTCTGCTCCTGATGCACGCACTCCTTTGAAGAGAAGATATGTTTGCATTCTTTTAATTGTGAGAAAGAAGAAAGAAGATCTCTGTCTTGTCATGGAGCACAGTTTAAACTTTTGACTAAAGGGTGTTATTTCATGTCTAGAGGGGTCTAATAATGTTAACAGTGTGGGAGAGGTTATAAGGGCTTAAAATATATAAAAATAACCATACAAACATATGGTTTCTACTTCGCGGATTTTCATCTATCGCGGGGGGTTCTGGAACACAACCCCCGCGATCGAGGAGGGATTACTGTACTGTAGTCTTCTATTTAAGGGTTTTGCACAAAGTTTCCTCGGATGCCAGCAAAGTTATGCCTGCTAAGTCAACTGGTGATCAGTCAGTGATCGCCAATAGCAAAGTGAATGTGTGGTTTACTTATGGTTTCTCTCTCTCTTGCTCCTGTCCTTTCTGTCCCTCATCAATGGCAACCTTATCCAAAACAAACTCCAACACCAATGAGTATTCCACCTTTTCAGTGCAGCATGATTGCCCTCTGGAGTAAAGAGACTGCCTCACGTTTGTTGGGGCCACACCCTTTCTGCTATGGGCTCTGGCTATAGACAGCCAAATTATCTGCGCATAGTGGGAGAAGAGCAGTTAGTTAGGGTGTTACAAAGGGTTTTATAGGGAGGAAAAGAGTTTGTGTTTTGTCTTGGTGGAGCTCTATATTACTCTCCTTTCCCCTTTATGTATTATTAATATGTAGCCTTCGTCAGAATGCCTCAAATCTCACAGACTTACCACTGTTTATAAGGTACAACTTCTCCCCACCTTCCCTTCTACATTCATAACCTCAGGCAATTAGGTGTAGTAAAAGTCAAGCAGGAGTTAAGTTGAACTTTAAATAATGTATTATTGATAATATTCATTAATAATAGCAATATGCAAAGTACATTTAAATATTGGCAACCATACAACCTGATAAATGGTGATGTGTAGTTTCAGGCGGCACACAGACTTGTTAGTTACTGAAAATTTCTCTAGTTAAGTCCTCATTTTTTGCTCAGCTTTCTTCAGAACAGGCCGCATGCCTGTCTCAATATGGCTGCCAAGCTGTGCTCTTCATTGTGTCGTCCTTTTCAGTTCATGGTGTGTGAGATGCTCTTTCATCAGATGCTTTTAAGAGAAAGAGGGGTAAAGCAAGCAAATTTATAGATTTTCTGTCCAACCCCTACAGCCAATAGGGTGTCATGGTACTGAAATCCCACCCCTTTGGGTAAACATTAACATTATACAATGTTATTGACTGTTATACCTGTCTTGCACTCTCCTCCTTGCATTTTTTTAACTTGCACTGCATTTTTATCACTCTTTAGTTAATATTGTTCTTATCGGTATGCTGCTGCTGGAGTATGTGAATTTCCCCTTGGGGATTAATAAAGTATCTATCTATCTATCTATCGGCTTATGATATAAGTCAATTCCAAACAGCCATACTTCAGAGCAATGGGCACAGAATACCCTCTCACTTGCCCCCAAAACCATGAGTTAAGGTGAAGTTTGCCATTTAGGCAGTCTGGCTTTCCTGTGGAGGAAGATTGAGAGAGTCCTGCAGAGAATCACTTGCCAAATGTAAGGGAAGACCTGCTCCCTGGCTAAATGAAACTACGCGATTGCTGCACCGCGCCTGTCGAACTGCGGAATGACATTGGAAAAAAGATGGCCTGATTGTTTGTAAACAGATTTTTAGGACTTCTCTATTCAACTTCTAGGTTGCAGTTAAGAAAGCTAAACATGATTTCTTCGCTGATTTAGTTTCCCGTCATTCTAAGAATCCTAGGATCTTATTTAATTTGATTAATGCGGCCCTCATTCGTTGACGGGATTAAATAGCACTGTTCATTCATGTGAGCAGTTTCTTTTATTCTTTGTCAGTAAAATTGATACAATTCACAGTGATATTGTTCCAATTGACTATGAACTTCCTACTGTTAATCATGGTATTGTATTCAAATCTTTTGATCTTGTCTCACTTTAACAGTTAAAAATTACCTTTTACACCCTTAAACCTCCTCTCAGTCCTCTTGATGTTGTACCATCACGCATCGTAGTGGAAGCCTTTGATGTTTTGGGTCCATCTTTACTAGCCATTATCAATGATTCTATAAGTGTGGGGGTTGTGCCCTCATTTTTTAAACATGCGGTGCGTCCCCGTCTAAAGAAGGCAGAGTTAGATCCTAGAGTTTTAGCCAATTTTTGCCCAATTTCCCATTTCTGGCTGAAATTTTTGAAAGAATTATTTATAATCAATTGGTTCATCACCTTAACTCCAATAATTTATTTGAGATCTACCAATCTGGCTTTTGGCATTTTCATGGAGTTGAGACGGCTCTCCTTAAAGTATTCAATGACATCTCTATTATTACTGACTCAGGCGATGCTGCAGTCCTTGTCCTCCTTGACCTGTCTGCTGCCTTTGACACTATTGACCATGAGACATTGCTGTTGCGGCTTGAACATCTTGTTGGGCTTAAAGGGGCCGCTCTTAACTAGTTCAGGTCATATCTAACTGGTAGACACTTTTCAGTGACTTTAAATTTCTCTTTTTCATCTACTTTCCTCAGGGATCCATTTTGGGTCCTGTTTTATTCTCTATATACCTTCACCCTATTGGAGCTACTTTTAGGAAATTTTACATTTCTTTTCACTGCTATGCTGATGACACTCAGGTTTATATTCCTGTCTGCAACTCTGCAATAAATCAACTACACAACTGTCTTTGTGAACTAAGATCCTGGATGGCTAATAATTTTCTTGATCTAAATCAAAATAAAATGGAGGTGCTTATAGTGGGTCCATCAGCTAAAACCCACATTGGTCTTGGACTTCTTGGCTTTTTCTCTGTCTTTTGCAAACCTCAAGTCCTCAATCTTGGTGTTATCTTTGACCGTAACCTCTCTTTTGAGAAACAAGTTAATTCTGTAGTCAAGAGTTGCTTTTTCCAACTTCGTCTATTTGGTACGATCAAGCCTTTTTTATCTTCTAGGGATCTTGAGAAAGCTACTCATGCTTTTATCTTTTATTGCCTTGATTACTGCAACTTGCTGTATTCTGGGATTAGCAAATCTCTGATACGCAGGTAACAGTTGGTCCAAAATGCTGCCACTCGCTTTGTGGTTGGGCAAGAAAGTCTGACTCTGTTTCTCCAATATTATCTTCTTTACACTGGCTGCCTGTCAGTTTTTGAATTGATTTTAAAATCTTGTTGCTAGTTTTTAAATCTTTACATGGACTTGCTTCTGCCTATTTATCTGAATTATGTGTTTTACACAAGCCATCCAGAGTGCTTAGATCTTCTGGTCAGTTGTCTCTTGTTGTCCCTCGTACCAAGTGTCAAACTAAGGGGGACAGACGGGGCTTTGACAGCTGCTGCCCCTCGCCTGTGGAACTCTCTACCTCGTCACATAAAGGAGTCGTCTACAATTCAAAATGAGATTAAAGACTCATTTCTATTCACCTGCATTCCGTGACATTCAGTAATACTGATGGTTTCCTCATTGTGATTATATAACTTTACTTCTATTTATTATCTATTTTATTTATGTACATTTATTTAATTTCTATCTATTTTTTATGTTAATTGTATGTTTTTCCTTCTTTTATTGTAAAGCACTTTGGCTACAGCATTCCTATGTGGTTTTAAATGTGCTATATAAATAAAGTTGACATTGACATTGACATAATCATTACCACACATTAGATTTAATTATAACTTACAAAGTTGAAATTCAAAATTTAAATATTACTCCATTAAATGAAGTTATTTCCGATCACTACTTAATTACATTTAATTTAGTCCTACCCTTACAAATATACTCACAGATTAAAACAAAGACAGTGTGACATCTAGATTGTAATTCTGCTTCAAAATGTATACTTTGAGTAAGTCGAGTGTAATTGTGGAAAACCATTCAGATCAGCTAACATCAAATGTAAACATGGAAAACAATTTAGATCATCACATTATAATGTGGCCTTGAGAGATGCTCTGGATGCAGTAGCTCCTCTTAAAACAAAAGTGATCAAAGCACATAGAAACTCTCCTGGGGCCTCATGCATAAACAGTGCATATGCACAAAAATGTTGCATACTCCTGTTTCCATGCTCAAATCGTGATGTATAAAACCCAAACTTGACGTGAAGCCACACACATTTCCACGGTAGCTCATACCCTGGCGTACGCAAGTTCTCCATTCAGTTTTGCAGACTGGCGGCACCCAGCGTCAAAACAGTGCTTTTGTTCCAGTGTGGTTTCTTTTTTAGATCCACATCCCTGATGCAGCTTTATCATATAAACTGAAATTAACCGCATATTGTTTATTAGTTTAATGCATCTGATTGTAATTAACCTGTAACAAAATAATGGTCCACAGAATGGTCAAACTAATCCAAATACCATAACTGCTTTAGCGTTGTTACTCTCACTGCACCTTCTTCTTCTTCTTTCAGCTGCTCCCATTAAGGGTTGCCACAGCGGATCATCTTTTTCCATATTAGCCTACTCTCACAGCACCACGCGGAGTATTTATATCACTGTATCTGAGTGTGAATCACAGCAGCAGCTGATCGGAAAGAGAATTATCGGTGTACAGCTTCAAGGACACGCTGTCTCAGGCACGGCAAAACGTTTCAAAGCCTTTCCTGTACGGACCTCACGGTTCAGAAACAGTTTCATCCCAAGAACTATAAACGCACTCAATCAGGTGCTCCTTGTAGAACTGTTTGGACTTATAAGTACAATCACCTCACTGTAAACTTGCACTACAGTTATAATATCGCACAACCTGAGCCACTTTATAAAGCGCATATTTACATATGATGACGATATCATTTTTAAGATGAAATGCAGCAAAATATGTTTATTATATTATACAGATAAAACTTTAACTTAATATAAATAATCTATACAGTAGACCCCCGCAAAGTTGCGGTTCAGAGTTTGCGGCCTCAGTCATTCGCAGATTTTTCCTTAGAACCTAACTAATAATTGTTAGTGGAAACTGCAAATATCCTCTGCAATTTTTATGGCTTTTTTCATGGCAATACTGCACTGTAGAGAGAACAGGAAGCAGCTGTAGAGAAAACCGTGGCTTGGGATGGTGAAAGTAGCCAATAGAATTTGAAACTGCAACTCCCAGCAGTCCCTGCAGTGGCTCTGATTGGTCTTCTGCTGATGGTGCTGGGGCTGTTGAGGTCAAAGGATGTCAGTGCGGCTTTTAAAAAGGGGGCCGGTAACCAAAAGCAAAAAAAAAAAGATTTTGTAATTTGTGTTTCAAGTTCCTGTCTGTCTGCCTTCTGTTGGGTTACCTGTACTTATTTGTTTTGTCCTCGATTGTTTTGTGCGACTGGATTGTCTGCCATCTGCCTGTGTACATGAGGACTGTAAGTGGATTCATGGCCATCATGCAAACAAATGGAGCACTCCTGAACCCGTCCGCCCGTCTTCACCATTTCAGGAGGTACCTGTAGGATTATCTTTACATTCCCGTTTAATGTGTGGATCTCTGGACTATCTATTTTCATCATTACATTTTATCCGTTGCCGTTTTTCATGATTTACTGTGTGTGTTTTGTTTGTGCTTTGTTGTATTTAATGTGTAATCGCCGTAAGAGGAGCAAGGGTGGTATCGTTGTTTTCTTTTGTTTTCATTACATTCTTTATTTCCTGTTTGATTACTGACTTAATTTGTTTTTATCTCTGTTTGTGAGTGCGTGCGGGTCGGGTCATGGCTGGGTGTGTCCCTGGAATCTCCACCATAAATATAAATAAATCACCGTCTTCTCAAGGGTGTGAATTTTAGCAGTATTGGACAGCTACAGCGTTATTCATTTCTCCTTGCTGCTGATTGACTGTGGTGCATCTCCAGCTGAGTGTTCTTGTGTTTTCCGTTTTGTTCCTCTTAAAACTTAAACCACCACAACCAGCTATAGTCATTTCCCAGTGCCATTTCTGAGTACGCAGGAGCTGATCAGTCAGTGCCGTACATTCGTTGAGCAGGCAGCTCATGACCACTGCCAGCCCCTTGTCAGCAGGGGGGCTGAACACACCCCTAGAAGACATAGACAATCCTCAAAAACCCCCTCTTAAAAACGCTGATAGACTACCTTCACATTGCTCCCTTACTTGGTGGGCTTACTTGCGGCTGCTCTGTAACGTGATATGCTTCTCACGCGACGCTACGCTTACTTAAAGGCCTGAACAGCATCTGTCTTTTTCGGCTGATTGCTTTGTTTCTCTCTCCTCCCCCAGACATTCTCTGCTCCTGCTGGGGGGTCCTGCTCCCGTTGGGCTCCCCTATGATGTTTGTCTATTCTTTAATCGATAACTAACTGCATGCTGAGCTTGTTTTACTTCTGAAAGAGAGTTTGTTTGAAGTATTTGAATAAAGTTCCTGTCTCTACAATCTCCTGTGTTTCCGTGCAATTCTGTGACCCAAGCATGACACCCTGCAGCACTACAGCCTCTCTGTCCCTGGGATTGAGCCGCTGCACTAGACTAGCCTGCCAGCATCAGCGCTTACTTTTGTGTGCTTGCGTGCAGCCAGTTCAAGCGCAGTTGGCTCGGTGATTTACTAAATTTCATCCATGGTGTCAGTTGCACTTTGTCCATATTATTCCAGTAGTTTTTTAAATAGTTTTTACAGTTCATTATCAGTGTGTAAAATGATCAGTGTTACAGTAATTGTGATGCTCTTTGCATGAAAAAAAATGTGTTCCATTAAAATTTCACTTTTTCTTTGTGAATTATGACGTTTACTTAAAGTGCAGCTAAAAAGTATTTGGTGTCCAGGGATGCATTAACCCACAAGTATGTGGCAGTTTAAGGGTTAAAGCCCCAAGATGGCACAGAAACACCCTGCGCCTTCTAAGGCTTCTGGCAATGAAAACGCACTTGCATGAATTACAGTACATATAGCGGTAACATGACATTCTAGCACTGACATAGCAGTACAGTATACAGGTTTACCTTTACATTCTTTATTTTTAGGTAAAGTATTAAGCTTAGTTTGAAATTAAATTAAAGAGTTTTGGGGGCATATTTAGGGTTTAAACTATGAAAATAGGCATTTTTTAACCACATCCAAAATTTGCGGTTTTTCACAATTCATGAGTGCTCTAGGAACATAACCCTGACGAATTTTGGGGATGTACTGTACTGTTAAAAATTAAACATGTGAGGACACGGTGTCGCATCGCTAGCAAGGAGCTGGTGCCTCGCGCTTTATTCTTGCTGGGACAGGTGCAACACTGGCAGGATAGATGGACAGAATAATTAAACATGTACTACGAAGATATTTCAATGTTCCTTAAAAGTTTTGAAGAATCTGCATTCTCAGCTTACAAATGGCTTAACGTCTATTATAGTGCTGATTGAATGAAAAGGAAGGACAGGAACATTTGAACGAGACAATACTGCTGCAATAAATTATTTCATCGAATATCATGCACGGCACAGCAAGCATCTTGCAGGAAGCAGGAACAATCTCTGGACAAGACGCCAGCTTGTCACTATCACTTCACCACCATGTTTAATAACATGTTTTAATTCCTATCATCATGAAAATGATATCACATATACATCTCAGTATTTTAATATTCAGAGAGCTGTAATAAGAGCACATAGAAGAACACATAGAAAACAAAGCATTTAACGTGCTACTTTAGTTATGATGGGATTTGAGAAACTAGTAGATTAAACAATTTTAAGATGAAGTTTACGATGTTCTACTTTAATGACAAAATAAACTACATGATTTTAGTGGAAATTTCGAGATTTTTTCCCCACTGTGTGCCTATTTTTTTTTTCTCTGTACCCTAATAAGCTTTCATATGACACTGAGACGGTGGGCTACAACTCACCTTTTCACGGCAACTTTGATATTTGATAACTTCTTTTTTATTTTGGACACTCTATGTTACTCGATCAACTTCCTTTTGTTGTTTATACCACCGTTTAAACTAAAAAATAGTAGGTTTTTCTTTGCCTCCACTTGGTATTCACTGAAATTCTTCGATTTTTTCCCCATGGTTTTGCTATTGTCTTTTTACAGAACGATGAGCTTAAGGGCTATTTATATTGATTTGCATATTCAAAGAGGCGTAATTCTGGGAGGAGATGTGGCGGGACAGCAGGCGCGTACATGTGGAAGTTGGCGGATGCACAGATTTATGCATCTGGATTTTTTGTGCATACGCACATTTCCACTTTTGTCCTTACACCATGTTTTAGTGTGAATTCTACGCACGGCGTTATGCCTGAGGCCCCAAACAAATCCAAATCATATTATGTGATATCATCTACTATTAAATTCTGCTCCGTACTTGTAATATTTTTATTTTTATACTGTATTGAGGATTTGTTCTGTTTTGTGTATTGTATTGTATTGACCCCCTTCTTTTTGACACCCACTGTGCGCCCAACCTACCTGGAAAGGGGTCTCTCTTTGAACTGCCTTTCCCTAGGTTTCTTCCATTTTTTCCCTTCAAGGGTTTTTTGGGAGTTTTTCCTTGTCTTCTTCTTCAAGGCTAGGGGGCTGTCAAAAGGCAGGGCTATACAAAAATAAATTGTATTGTTAAGTAATATTAAGATGAAAATCAAACATAGTAAAAGGTAACCAGCAGATAATAAAGATGGCCACAAACTGTGGTAGAAATTTTACATCTTAAATAGAAACATCCTCTAACAGAACAAATCAGTTATCAGGCAGGAGAAATGCTCTCCATGGTATCTTTTAATTACTCCACGACAAATTGTCTTAGAGGGCTCATTCTTCAAAAGCAGTCTGTTACAGCCTGGTCAGAATGATCAAAGAATTGAAGTTCATTTTATTAACTACTGAATTTACATACAGTGACAATCAATGCATACATTTACTCTGGGTGGTCCATTGGTTTACACCCAAATTACATCCTTTTAAAATAAAAGTCTATTATATTATTTTCTGGTTCTTCTTATATCTTTTAGCTGATCCATAACCCTTGAAATTTCTGTGCAGATCACAACTGTCCATTCTGGTTGTTTTATAGGACATCTGCTGATTTCTTGGTCATCTCTTAGTCACCTTTCAGGCCTTTTTGTTCTTCACTGGTCCTTTATCTGGTTTCCTGATGAGCCTGAAAAGGTTTCTGACATTTATTAACCCTTTATGCTATTTCTTTAAGATTAATGCTATGATACTTTAAAGTTATTCTTCTACACAAGAGTCCGAGGGTCTTTGCCTCTTTTGTTTCTGAAGCTTTAGGTGTGTTTGAATTGCTGTTCTCCACCAACTGCATCTTTTCAATCAAACATTTAATGGCTTTAGAATGCCTTTTAGCAACTATTAATATTCTTGTATCTGAACATATCGTTACTAAATATGGTATGATAAAAATAAATATTAAAACAACAACAATTAAATAGTCATATCCGTATAGTATACAGGTTTGTGCACATATCCCTGTTTCAATATAACTAAAATGTAAAAGAGGTAATGTATATACAGATGAATACAGCCATAACACTACAATGCTGATCTTTGTGATATTCGGTTATGTTTGAGTTAGAAAAGAACGTATTGTAAAAAGCAATGTAGCGATCATTTGATATTAACACCAAATAAGTAACAATAGCCACATTGAACAAGTTACAAGTGCCAAATACACATCACAGTAAATCACCCCAAAATACCAGCAGGTTTCGATTTCTCCAATCAAAATAATGGGCATCCCAATCAAACCCACCAAGAAATCAGCAGCTGCAAGTAAAAGGAGCAGAAAATTAGTCGACAGGTGGAGCTGCAAGAAATGAGAGATAGAAATGATGACAAGAAGATTTATACAGATAGTGACTGGAATGAAAAGAACAGAAAATATAAAGACATACATAGATTTCTCTTTCATAAATTAATTTAGGGCAAGATGTGTTACTATTAGGAAAGCAGTAACCAAACTTTGGCTTCTTAAATTCCATTTTATTTCCCACAACAATTCCATGTTTACACACAAACATGCTAAAGACTGTATTACCTGACCACAGGTGTCTGCAGGTGATATTTATACAGGATCTAGAGGGAATTACAGAATCCTCTCTGCCATCTCCCATTCATCAAACCTCCTTTTTTAGTCCTAATGAACCCCAGAGGACTCTTCAATCATCATTGTGTGTTTTTAAGCAAATAACCGGCTACCACCGACACACACAGACAGTCAGCAGTGCGGCCCAAGCTGCTGTTATTTGTGATCTTCAGCACTCCTCTTAGTTTTAACAGTCTGACCCATAATATCCAGTGAAAGGCCTGCTGTGATTTTTATATTTAATTTATATTCAGTAAATATTGACATTAGAGTGCTGCCTCAACTTTACTCCTTTCTTCTGGAATTAAAAAATGACAGAAAAAATGGAATAATATACTGAATCAAAACAGGTGTGCATTGTTAGAAAAACATTAAAGATTATTTAGTAACTAAAACTTTGTAAAATCACATAAAACACTACAAGGCACTGAGAATGGAACAGCACTGCGCACTCAGAGTATTTACCTGCTGTGTGGCTACCAGATATGGTGATGTACGTTATGGTTTAGTTTCAAGTGTCATGAAATCATCAATTAAATGCATTTTGGTATTATTCTTTTTATATTTCACTGCCAAAATGTACTTTGGAGTTTCATTGTATGGATGTTCATAAGCTGCAATATAAAAACAGTCGAATCCCTAACCCTAAATTGTAGTTATCCTTGATGGAGATTCAAACCCAGCATTTTCCTGGTAGAACCTCAATCTCTCCACACTCCATTTCAAACGTTCACTGCTGGTTTATGAGTTTGTGACGTCTGCTGCAGCCCACACACCACAAAATGACGCAGCATTCTCTGTGCTTTACAAAGTCTACAAAATCACAAACTTCTAAAGGCTGCAGATTTGAATTGTACATTAAATGTTACTTCAATCGGCTCATCTTCAGCTGCAATTATCTAAAATGGTCTAAAATTTGTTCCTTTTCAAATAGTAATAAACCATCATGACTGCAGTGGTTTGCCCATTTACACAGAAGATGGCAAGAACATTTTGGATTTTATTTTTTGCATTCCTTGCATTACAAAATGGCAATATCATGATCATGCCAGTCCATCGACAGCAGAATGAACATTTACCTTTAACTACATACTATTATACAATCGAGCGACACAATCTGACATGAAGCGCAACAAAGTGTACACCTTGACAGAGTGGCTTTAACTGAAAGCGTGGAATGTGTGACCTTTGTAAACCTGCTGTCAACACTTGGTGCAGGTTGTGCTGGCAGTAAAACCCCAAGTTGATGTTGGTATAAATGTGTCTACTCCAAGTGTAGTTGGCACATCACAGATCATCCAGGTCTCAATTCCACATTTACCTGCTTTGCTGGATTGTGTGTCAACAGCTGATTGGTTGTTATTGTTGTGTTGTGTGACTTCAGGTAGGAAATGTTTGTGTGTCTGACCAATAAGGGGCACTGCTAATCAGGTTGGGCATTTACCACTATGAGACCCAAGCCAGTTCAGGTGACAATTTGGAGGCACCATTTCAAACTTCCCATCCAGATAACCCACAAGTCAACTCTCCTGTGAGTGCTAAGGTATTCCTCGACTATTCCACATTCAGACTCTAAAGAGGGCACTTTACTGTTATAATGATTGCTAACACTTGACATTTTTTTATTTAAAAGACAGAAAGAAAGAAAGAAACTGGTAAGGCAGCACAACAGCAGATTCTCAAACCCAAAGGAAGAAGACAGGAGGACTGACGTACAGGCACCATAAGAAAGAATTTCCACTCACCTCGGCAAATCACTTCCCGTTCAACCTTATACACGTATGTGTTTTTACACGGGTCCTCAACAGAAACCTTTAGTTTGCTCCACAATCAACATCCACACTTGTTCTGCACTTCTGGGGCCTCATGTATAACGGCGTGCGTAGAACTCGCACTATAACATGGCGTAAGCACAAAAGCTGAAATGTGCTTACGCACAGAAAAATCCAGATGCTGGAATCTGTGTGTACATAAATCTACATAAATCCTGGTCATCGTGAAAACTAACGCTTGTGCACGCGCCTTATGTCCCGCCCCAACTCCTCCCAGAATTACACCTCTTTGAATATGCAAATCAATATAAATCGCCCTTAAGCTCAGCCTTCTGTGAAAAGACAATGGGAAAAGCGCGGGGGAAAATATAAGAATTTCAGTGAATACCAAGTGGAGGCAAAGGAAAAACATACTATTTGTTTAATTAAACCGTGGGAAAATCAACAAAAGGAAGTAGATCGAGTGACATTGAGAAACTTGAAAGCTCAGATATCACCGTCTGAGTGTCATATGAAAGCTTATTAGGGTAAAGAGAAAAAAAAGGCACACAGTGGGGAAAAAAGCACGAAATGTCAACTTCAATCTCGAAATTTCCACTTTAATCATGGTTTATTTTGTCATTAAAGTAGAATATCACAAACGTCATCTTAAAATTGTTTAATTAACCAGTTTCTCAAATCACATCGTAATTAAAGTAGCATGTTAAATGCTCTGTTTTGTACGTGATCTTCTATGTGCTCTATGCGTGTGAATCACTACTTGCTTCTTAAACCAGCTCTCTTCCTCCAACGTGATATTACAGTCTCTGAATAACTAAAATACTGAGATGTATATGTGATATCATTTTCATGATGATAGGAGTTAAAGCAAGTTATTAAACATGGGTTTCACGGCGCAGTGATTGTGTGTGACCTTCGATGAAATTATTTATTGCAGCAGTACTCAGGGGCGGCTCTAGGCAGAGAACGAATCGGTGGCCCCTTCGCCCGCCAATGTCAATATGTTATCTTATGCACGGTGGATGGCCACGTCCGTTGCAGACACTGCATAGCCGCCTCGTGCTCATGAGACAAGCATTTAACTTTTGTCGAAATTTGCCACTGCGTTTTTAGCTGTGTTGTTATTTTCTCTTTCTGTTTTATATTCAATATATATTGGCGTTGCTGCCCTTGCAGTCCTTGCTTTTCTTTCTCCAAGTAACCGATCACCACACAATCAGCTCTGTAATAGACGTTAAGCCATCTGTAAGCTTAGAGCGCCAATTCTTCAAAACGTTTAAGGAACATTGAACTACCTTCGTAGTACATGTTTAATTATTGTATCCTTCATGCTAGTCCCAGTGAAGAATATAGATTATTTAAATGAAGTTAAAGTTTTATCTGTATAATATAATAAACATATTTTGCTGCATTTCATCTTAAAAATGATATCGTCATCATATGTAAATACGCGCTTTATAAAGTGGCTCAGGTTGTGTAATATTATAACTGTAGTGCAAGTTTACAGTGAGGTGATTGTACTTATAAGTACAGACAGTTCTACAAGGAGCAATTGATTGAGTGCGGTTAAAGTTCTTGGGATGAAACTGTTTCTGAACAACGAGGTCTATACAGGAAAGGCTTTGAAACGTTTTGCTGTGGCTGAGACAGCGTGTGCTTGATTCTGTATCCTGATAATTCTCTTTCCGATCAGCTGCTGCTGTGATTGACACTCAGATACAGTTATATAAATACTCCGAGTGGTGCAGTGAGAGTAATATGGAAAAAGATGATCCGCTGTGGCAACTCCTAACGGGAGCAGCTGAAAGAAAAAAAAAAAAAAGGTGCAGTGAAAGTAACAACGCTAAAGCAGTTATGGTATTTGGAATACTATGGCTATTCCCTGGACCATTGTATTGTTACAAGTTAATTAAAATCAGATGCATTACACTAATAAACAATATGCGGTTAGTTTCAGTGTATTTATAAAGCCGCGTCAGGAAAATAAGGAGTAACCACACAGGAACAGTAGCATTGCTTTGATGCTGGGTGCCGCCAGTCTGCAAAACCGAGTGGAGAACTTGCGTACAACAAGGTATGAGGTACCGTGGAAAAGTGCGTGGCTTTACGCCAAGTGTAGGTTTTATACATCGTGATTTGAACGTGGAAAAGTTCTTACGCAACATTTCTGTGCGTACGCACCGTTTATACATGAGGACCCAAGAGCTTTGATTCATGATGGTTCTGTTACATGTGGAATATTTCATAATAATCAGAAATATGGTAGGCTGGCTGATTTATTTGGTCTTTAGTGAGTGGCAGGCCAAAGCACAGACTTCCCAGAACCTCACTCCACTGAAATATTTCCAGTCGAGAGTAAAAATGGGAGCGAAGGTGCAAGTGATGCAGGTCAAGATAGCTTGCCGATTCCAGATGATCACTTGAAACAAGAAATGGCCTTGCAGTCCGTACTTTCATCTACTCCTCGCGAGCCAGAAGCATCGGCTCTAACCAGGGTTACCACCTCACCCGTGGAGCACGAAAGCCAAAACGATTTGTCTAAACTGAAGGAAATGATCGCAACATTGGCCACGGCAATAAGTGAGCTTAAGAAAGACATTCAGAAAAATATGAAGAAAGAAATAAGTGGCTTGCTCAAGACAAATAAGAAGCTGCAAAACGAGAAGATGCAGCAGGATAATAAAGACTTGGAAAAAACATATATATAATCGTTTTGATGCAACCTTTAAAGATATGCTATGAAAAATTGAGAAACACATTCAGGAAAATGCATCTAAACTGAGAGAACTTGCTGATCAGCTGAAAGACATTAAGCAGACATTCACGACTCAAATAGATACAGCGGAACATTCGGCATCTACCGCCGATGGAAAAGCTACAGCTGCGAATTCCGAATGCAAAAAACAGACTTGTGGCTCTGGAAGATGGATGCAAAAGCAATAATATTAGAATTGAAGGTCTAACTGAGAATCATGAAAGTCCAAACCCAGTGAAATTTGTGGCTGAACTATTCTCAAAAATAATTGAAGAGGACTTTAAATCAGATACCGAGATAGTAGCAGCTTACCGCATACGGGGATCAAATACCTCTAAACCTAGGACTCTAATTCTCCGCTTCGAGAGATTACAATTTAAGTTTAATGTAATGGCACTTCTCAGACACAAACAAGAGATTATGTTTTAAAATAACCACATTCGTATTTTCCCTAATTTCTCACCCTCAACAGCTGCTAAACGTGCTGCTTTTTGCAACATTAAGCAGTGTTTACGGTAAGCCGTTATCAGATACAGCCTCTTGTATCCTGCCAAACTGAAAGTGGATATTCAAGACAAATATCACATCTTCTCCAACACAGAGGAAGCAGAAAAGGGGTTAAGAAAGCTGATCCCGACATTTTTTTGAAATACGATAGTGAGTCGCATCCTGTCATGGCATGGCAAGAAGATATTACCTGCTGTCTGATCCGCTTGCAGCGATACAGGTACCATAATTATACATCCTTTTCTCTTCTCAGACACTTTTTGTTTATGTTTTAATTACAATTACACACATATGTGTGGAAGAAATTAAGTTATTTTTTTCTGTTTGTTTTTTTTTTTTGCTATTCTAAAGGAGACTATTTAACATCACACCCTTGGTTTATTGTTATTGTTATTATTGCATTAGAATTTACTATGCTTATCCAAGACCTCTTTTTAACACTAATCCCTGGGTTTACTGTCTTAACACTAGAAACTCATAGATCCGGCCCACCTTAAAACTGTTCACACCTCTCCGCCAGTGTCTTTTGTCCTGTAAATGTGCCGATAAAGACAATCTGCAAGCAGCCGGCTATTCCAACCCCCTACTGACTTAGAACGTACACGAACTTTTCCCAGCTCATGCCTTGAGTGATTATTTGAGAGTGAAGTGCTGGAGTTTTAGAGTGGAAATAATAGATAGTTATTTGAAACACACGCATCTCATGTGTGTTCCGTTTCTACAGTAATCTGTGTAAATGCATTGTTAAAATAGAAACTTTTTCATATTTTAGTAATAAATGTTACAAAATGTAGGCATAAACTATAGAATGTGTGCAGCATGAAGTCCAAATAAACACTTTCACAAAAGGTTTAAGGACAATACATCAGCTTCTGTGGCTTAGCAGTAAGATTTGCTGACTCAGAGCACAGCAGCCCTGCCGTGCCTTAGAAACCTGAGTTCGATTCCCCGCTGGAGAGAAAGTGTTATTTTGTTTTTTCTTTTTAACCTCAAACGGACATAAAATTTAGAAATTGGTATGCACTGTCAGTTAATGAGATCGTTATATTTTCGTGTGGGATGCTCCTTTTAAAATATTTTTTTAACAATTGAGACTGCAATTAACATGAACAAATGTCCTTATAACTGTTCTTATTTTTAAGATCCATAACACACAGACAGACAGGCAGAGGAGTTACTAGATATATAAATAAACAGGGAAGGCACATGTACTGAAAGAAAAAAAGATCAACATGTGCATTGATCCTGCTGCATTGAATAAGCTCACGCACTCTAACAGAAAGATCTGATTCTAAGTAACAGCGCAAGTACAGAAGCAAACCAAGTGTAATCAAGAGTCCCCGGTTCGATCCCCACTCACTCATTTAATTGCCGTTTTCAGTACTAAGCTGGTCTTTTTGTTAATATTGTACAGTACACACATACACTTGGTTTGTGTCTGTACTTGCGCTGTTACTTACAGTCAGATCGGGAGAGGGGGGGTTAGTGCATGTGAGCTTTCTCAGTGCAGCAGCATCAACGCAGTAGTTGATTTTTTTTTTCTTTCTGTACATGTGCGTTGTGCAGCAGGATCTTAAAAATAACAGTTATAAGGACACTTGTTCATGGTAATTGCAGTCTCAATTGTTAAAAAATATTTTTAAAGGAGCATCCCACATGAAAATATAAGGATCTCATTAATTGACAGTGCATACCAATTTATAAATTTTATGTCCGTTTGAGGTTAAAAACAAAAACAAATAACACTTTCTCTCCAGCAGGGAATCAAACTCAGGTCTCTGAGGCACGGCAAGCCTGCTGTGCCCCAAGTCAACAAATCTTACCGCTACGCCACAGAAGCTGTTGTATCATCCTTGAACCTTTTGTGAAAGTGTTTATTTGATGTTTGGACTTCATGCTTCACACATTCTATAGTTTATGCCTACATTTTGTAACATTTATTACTAAAATATAAAAAAGTTTCTATTTTAACAATGTGTTTACACAGATTACTGTAGAAACGGAACACACATGAAATGCATGTGTTCCAAATAATGATCTATTATTTCGACTCTAAAACTCCACTTCAATCCCAGATAATCAATCAAGGCATGAGCTGGGAGAAGTTCATGCACGTTCTAAGTCGGTGGAGGATGGAATAGCCGGCTGCTTGCAGCTTGTCTTTATTAGCACACTAGCAGAATACCCGCGCTTCGCAGCGGAGAAGTAGTGTGTTAAAGAAGCAATGAAAAAGAAAAGGAAACATTTTGAAAATAACGTAACATGATTGTCAATGTAATTGTTTTGTCACTGTTGTGAGTGATGAGTGTTGCTGTCATATATATATATAAATATATATATATATTTACACACACACACATAAACATATATATATATACATATCTATACATATACACATATATATACACACACACATATATACATACATATATATATATCTACATATATACACATACATATACATACACACATACATACATACATACACACACATATATATACACAAATACATATATATATACACATACACACACACATATATAAACATATATATACATATACATACATATCTACATATATACACACACAGCTATTTCGTATCAGTGCAATACGCTGCTTGTTAAAACGGATAACTCCCGCTCTTACGTGCAAGTCTGCGTGGATATTATGAACTATC
>JANRMT010062791.1:186286764-186319795 GCA_026402145.1 Polypterus bichir lapradei | reverse complement strand
CTGACATTTGTTAATATTTGTGAAGTCTCATTAGCCGCAGCTGCTCAACCTCATAGAGAACACAATTAATACTTCAGAGAACAGCATTGTGCTCAATTCTAGAAAAACAGAGAAACTTAAACCTTTAAAAAAAGGAATTACATTTGGATCTGAAGAACTCTCTGCCTGTCATTACTGTTTAAAAATATTTTTATAATAGTTAAAAGGTTTTCCTTGTTTTTAAAACCACCCTTGAATGATTCTGAATCATCTTTATAATCCTCACTGCTGTCCCATCTCATACTGTCGCTTCATTAAATTATTTTTGCCCAAATTTAGTAATAATAATAATAATAATAATAATCATACATTTTATTTATATAGTGCCTTTCCCATGCTCAAGGCACTTACAGAATATAAGAAAGAATGGCAGGGTATACAGAATATAGCATTGTACAAACCAGATAAATAAATAAAGAAGATTAAGACAGTGAATTCAGAGAAAGCCTAACAGACAACATAGCTGATGGTCTAGCACACACACACACACACAGGTTACATGAGCATCTTGACAGAGAGGTAAACTGAGAGAAGGGTAATAAAGTCAAGTAGAGCTAAAAGCCTTCCTGAACAGATGAGTTTTGAGTTGTTTTTTAAAAGAATTCATGGAGTCAGCTGACCTGATTAATTTCAGGATGTCATTCCAGAGTCTGGGCACTCGCTATACAGCTGAAGGCCCTGCTGTCACCCATGGAGTGTAGATTAGTGGGGGGCACAACAAGATGGCCAGAATCAGAGGACCTTAGTGGGCGGGCAGGCACATAGTGATGGAGAAGGTCACTGATGTGGTTTGGCGCGAGGTTATTTAAGGCTTTGTAGGTTATTAGTAGGATTTGATATTCGATTCTGTAAGACACAGGGAGCCAGTGAAGGTGAAGCAGGATGGGTGTGATGTGCTCGCTGCTGCTGGTTTGAGTGAGGAATCTTGCAGCAGAGTTTTGAATAAGCTGGAGCTGTGATATAAGATTAGAAGGGGCACCTGCCAGCAGTGAGTTACAATAATCGATGTGGGATGTGATAAAAGCAGGGACAAGTATCTCAGCATTAGAAAAGGAGAGGAAGGAGCGAACACGGGATATGTTACGGAGGTGAAAGTAAGAAAATTTCTTAATGTGATTTATGTGGGCGGAATAAGAGAGGGAGGAATCAAAAATGACACCAAGATTCTTTGCAGTAGAGGCAGGTCTGAAGAGATCACCGCCAAGATGGACTGGGAAAGAGCTCATTTTATTAAGTTGCATTTTAGTCCAATTTTGCAGGAGTTTAGTTTTGTTGCAATTTAATTTTAAAGAGTTCTGCTCCATCCAGGTTTTAATTTCACTGAGGCAGGTTGTGAGCTGAGAAAGCTCTGATGAAGTTCAACTTTTAACATTGAAGTAGAGTTGAGTATCATCTGCATAAAAATGATAGCCCAGTCCGAAGCTACGAATAATATGGCCAAGGGGAAGCATATAAATACAGAAGAGAAGAGGGCTGAGAACAGAGCCCTGAGGAGCTCCTTCTGTGACTGGCGCTGAGCTGGATCTGCTGTTGCTGATCAGTCAGATAGGACTTGAACCACTGGAGGGCAGTGCCAGAGATACCCAGCATGGTCTCCATTCTGGGCAGTCGAATGTCATGTCTGACCCGAGTGTCAAATGCTGCATTAAGGTCCAACAGAATTAATATGCTGGTCAGTCCAAAGTCTACTGTCAAAAGCAAATCATTGGTTACCCGTAGCAGAGCAGTTTCACAGCTGTGCTGCACCCAGAAACCAGACTGAAAGGATGCCATCAAATTATTAGAGGTGAAGTAATTAGTGAGCAGAAAAGGTAAGTGGGAAATAGGCCAGAAATTGTTAAGATTGTCAGCAGCAAGACCAGACTTTTTTAACACTGGGGTTACAGAAGTGATTTTAAAAGTGAGTGGCACAGAGCCAGTGTTAAGGGATGAGTTTATTATTGTTGTAACAGTCAGGATTATGGCATGAAGGCAGGATTTAAATAGTGTGCTGGTGATCGGGTCCAGTACACAAGTAGTCGGCCTCATTTTACAAAGCAGGTTATTAACAAACGCAGATGTGACTGGTGAGAACTTAGAGAAGGAGCTGGATGGAGTGGGAAAACAGGGAGAGGTGTAAACAGATTATGTATTTATGTTAGGTGAATTATTTAGATCTTTAATTTTGTTATGGAAAAAGTGGAGGAAATCCTCACAGACTTCAGTAGTTAGGCCAGTTGTTGGTAGTTGGGCCAGATGCGGGTTCGAGTAGTTTATTAACTACAGAGAACAGAACCCTTGGGTTATCGTGGCCACTTTCTATTATTCTGCCATAGTGGGTGTTCTTAGCAGCAGTTAGTGCTTCTCTGTAAGCTGTTTGGTGGTCAGAGAAAGCCTGGATGTGCATGGTGAGGCCAGTCTTACGTGACATTCTCTCAAGGTGTCGGCCAGCTGCTTTCATAGACCGTAGTTCTGAATTATACCAAGGAGCTGAACGTTTAAAGGAAACCTCCTTATGTTTTAAAGGAGCTGTTTTATCTAATGCTGAAAGAAGGGCTGAGTTATAGTGGACAACAAGACTATCTAGTGTTGATGGAATAGGTGAAGACAGTAAAAGATCAGAAATTGATCCAGAAAGGATAGAGGGACAGATATTTATAAGGTTTCTGTAAGACATTAGTCGTTTACAGATAAGAGGAGGTAAAGGCAGTGAGACAGTGAAAAATACTGCTTTATGGTCAGAGAGTCCCAAATCAGTGCTGTAAATGTTGGCAACAGATAGTCCAGAAGTGCAGATCAGATCCAATATATGACCACCAGAGGTCTTTTCATTCTCAGCCTGGTGGTGGCGGCGACCTGACCCGCGATGTACATATTTCGGGCTCTGCAAAATACCGGCGTCTTTTAGGATGTTCCAGTCAGACCATTTGCTCTGGACAAACTGTTTAATAAGAAGGAGTTTGCCATGAGAGTATTTTATCATGATACTGGACAATACTTATCTGATAGCAGTGGAGAAGCAGCACAGCACAGCGGAACCGGTAGGACAGGCGGGTGTGGTAGCATAGATGAGATGAGCGGCGATAGCAAAGCAGCAGAAAGCATAGCAGGAGGAGGCAACAGGATTTGGAGATTCCAATACACAGCCACAAACAGTAACGCTTGGTAATTTCAGGCGTGATCGCCCCGGAGCCATAAGCCAGTTTAGTATGAACATCAGATCATTTCCCAGTCGTAGAGTATTGTAAAATGAATCGTGAGCAGATCAGCATGGCGAATACAATCACATGCTGTCATTTACCAAAGCATTTGATTTAATGTGTTGGAAAGGTAAATAAATGTGTGCAAATAAAAATGAAGGATGTTCTTTAGGGGGACTGGAACATTGTGCTTCTCTGCCTTTGAAATGGCTGTTTAGAGTTTCCGATTGCAATTTAGTCCTCTAATGTTGTCCATCACATGGTTTTTGGATTTCACATTTTCTCTTGCCCTTTGAACTTTTTGCCCAGCTTACTTGTGCTTTTCTCCTGCACTTACCTCTGCCTCTGCTGCCACCCAGATGACATTGAGTTCAATATTTCACTTTCTCTGAATATCTGTGCTGGAATGTTTGGCCAATAGAATGGAGAAGGAGGCCGCAGATGAAACTGACACCACTTCTGTCCACCTCCTAGAACTCACACACCTATTTAAATGAACCTACCACCAGACGTTGGGCTTAATTAACAAACAGCATCAGTGCAAGATGGACACCTGTGATTTGAAGAATTACCTCCCTAAAAGAGAATCCTGCTTTTCTTGGACTTGATATTCCTTCTGATATTTGATGGGCAGATATCTGCTTTATATTATATGATGATCCCACTCTGGGCCCTGATACCTCATCCCTTCTCTGCTCATTCTGTTACAGCTGACACATTCTCAAGTTACATTTGCTGTTGAAATTATTATAAGAAAAGCAACAATGCTTGAAAAGTCCAGCTTGGTGTGTCACTCCTTTGTTTTTGAACTGGGACAATGGACATGAAGAAGTGAGTCTTACCCCAGAGCAGCATGGAAGAAGGCATAGAAGAAGAATCTCCCCTCTATGAAGACAGTTGGGAAAAGTAACACCTACCTAAAATGACATTTTTTGTCATGTTATAGTACTAATGACAAAATGACGTGAAGTGTATAATGTGTGAAGACTGAAGTCCAAATATCAAATAAACACTTTCACAAAAGGTTCACATATAACAAAACAAATGTGCTTTTATTCAAGAATATAATGGAAGAAAAAGAAATTGGGTTGGTGTACTACATAGACACGGCTCCTTGTTTGGTATAGAGGTAAAAAACGCTGTCCCATAGACAAGAGGATACTAAGGGTTCAATCCTGAAGAGCTGTGGAGTGTTGGAGCATCAGCAAGAGCCATGGGGTCCAAAATAAGGTGTTACCTTTCTCGTCTGTCTTCAGAGAGCGGAGATTCTCCTTCCATGCCTTCACATGTACTTTTATTTGCTTGGCTGACGCTTTTAACCAAAGCGACTTACAAAAAAGGTAAACATAATCAGGTAAACATTAGACTAGTGCCTAAAAACAACGCCTGTGGGTCTTTGCAAAAATGCACTGGTTTACAATGTAAGGGGATGGACAGTCCTAAAAAAAAAATAGGCGCGGATTTTAATAAAAAGTAGAAGGAGCGGGTGAAAATGTTAAAGGGAGCGACCCAATAAGCACAAAAACTCTGTGTAATCCATTTGGACGCACGTGAATGCGAGTGCTCACTTTAAAGTGGAGGACGTCTGTGTGCATGGCACTGCCTTTTATTTTTCACATTAATGCTGGCATCTTTCAGTTGAGGAACACGTTAATGCCATTGCACCCGGGTGAGGCGGACTTGGGCATCCACGACAGGATTAACTTTATAATGTACGGGGGAAGCGTGCCCATTGTATTCTAGCCCGACGCTGGACTTAACAGTGAAATATTCAAAGGCCGGTTGAATCGTGACAAACTTTAGCCAAAGGATTTGGTCAAAAAGGGACTGGGGGATGTTTATGGGGTATATGTTTTGTATTCTTGTGCTGTCTGTAAGTAGGCCTTTTTCTGTCTCTTTTCCTTTCCTGCTTTGACATTTTTCTGTGCAGTTTATTATAAAGGGGTGGTTCAGGGGAATGGTCATTTAAATCAGCATTTGTTCACTTGTTCAGTTCACTTTCACTTATGATTTTCTAAAGGGGAATATGTATATAATTATGTTTGGGTTTTTCATAATATAGAATCTGTTTAATTGGTTTACTTTAGTGTGGTGGTTATTTTTTCTATTTATAAAGGACATCTCCATCAAAGGGGATCAAATTAGGGTTAAAGAACCTGTTAGAATGAATCTTTTATCAAGGGTAGGAGGTTCTTGTGTGTCGGACTTCTTGTATTGCATTTGGACGAACTTGCTACAGCAGGTTTCTCTTTTAGAGAGATAAGGCTTTAAATCACAGACGTCCAACTTCCAGTAAAGCAGGTTTGTTAATGAACCTTCACTTGTTTAACTCAAGAATCCCCGAAGCTTATGATTTTTTTCGTTGTCTCTGTTCCTGGCATACACCAAGAAGCTCGCTCCTCCTTATCACCGCACTAATAGCCCGCTTTTGTTTTGCAAATGTGTGGTTTAGCAGAATGCAACCTGCTACAATTTCAGTCAGATGAAGGCATCGCCCTGCTGAAATCCTCACAGTTCAAGTCTGTGTTGAAGTGTTTAACTGGTGATGCGTTTGTAAAGAATTGTATAGATAATGAAATGCCGTGATTTGAAATACATTTCATGTGTCTACAACAATCTGTGTAAATATTGAATGACAGAGGAAATGTCAGGCAAGAAATGCTGAACACACATGTAAACAGAAAACATTTCCATATGTTATAGTAATAATGACATAATCTTAATGTGAAGCATAGGATGCGTGAAGCCCAAATATCCAATAAACCCTTAAACAAAAGGTGAAACAAAACGAGTATGAAAACTGAAGAAAAAGAAACTGCTCAATTGACATGTTGCTGAAGCCCAACTATCTGTTGGTATAAAATAAAAGACAATTGCAAACGTGTGTGTTTGCACGTTTCATTTGTACTAATTGTCACAGTGGTAACGCTGCTCTGTCTCAGATCTGTGCAGACGGAGCAGTGGAGAAGCTCCTGTTTAGCAATGGCGAGGTCACAGGTTTGAATCCTACGACTTCTCTGTATTGAGTGCTTTGAGTAGTGAACTGTTAATATCATTATCATATAACAAAAACACATTTGATGTGAGTCTGTGTAAATTAATGGTACTTGTAAAAGATGTTGCTTTTCCTCACACATGAACATTCATAGCAGCATGTCATTTGAACAATATTTTATTCAGTTTTATTCTTGGATTCTTGAATAAAACTGAATTTGAATGATTCTTTAATTCAGTTTTGTTGTTGGATTCTTGTATAAAAAAATTCTTCAAATGACATGTTGATGTGAATATCTGTGTGCGAGGAAAAGCAACATCCATCATAGAAACTGCGGTGTCTGTTTGCTCAACAAGACACCAACTCAAAGAATTGATTGAGCTGCATTTGTGTGCCTGCTATTACCCCTCCAGCGCTAACTTTTACAAGTACCATAAATTTACAGACTGACATCAAATGTATGTTTTTATTATATAATAGTAACAATGAGAGCAGCTCACTACTCAAAACAGGCTTGAATCTGCGACCTCTTGATTACAAGGCAGCAGTCTTTCACTCTACACCATCCAAGCAGACATGTTTGTAGCGGTGCTACATGATTAATGTAAATGTCGTAAATGTATTTTGTGCTGAGTCCCGTCTTTCGTGGTGTTGTCCTGTTTACATGGTGTGTGTGTCGATAATTGGTCCTGTCAATTCCATCACCTGCCCTCTGATCATTTGCTATTTAAACGGAAGAACAGAAAGAAAAGAAAAACATCCCATTCTACTAGACCGCCATTTGGAGAAAGTACCGCTTCAAATCATTCACACCTTTGTCTACCTGACAATTTCAACGCCCAACAACAACAGCTTCCACCGCAAAACCCTGGGGTTCTGGATTACGCCATGTGTCGATGACAAGCACGGTGTGACTGTTTTTTGTTGTGTGGGGAGAGGAGCAAGGCATCATTATCATCCAAGTAATTTCCGTACTACTATTTTTCCAGCTGAACGAGGTTCACAAATATTATCCATTTTCCGTTAAATCTTCTGGACTTTTATGTGCGTTTCGTGCTTTCTGTGTGCCTTAGTGAGCTTGTGTTCATTTTGGAGTCAAGCGATGGTTTATATTGTATATTAACTTCGTGCTGCACTTATTCTTTTTATTTCTTTCCAGCAGGCACTTTTGGGGTTGAATGTTATGTCAGGGTTGGTTGGGGTGTGATATACATATTGTTTGGTGTTTGTTCATTTCTGTCTTTATCATTATGTATTCACTTTATTATTTTACATACTGTTTGTATTTTTGATCGTCGATTGGGGGAAGTTTATTTGGAAGAAGTATGGCTTGTCGGGTCTAACGTCCTCAACTTGGCAGGCCACTGGTCTTGGTGATGTAGCTGCTGGTTTCGGAGATTGAGTCGGCCATTACATAAGAGGTGCCTTCTAATTTGTGTGCTGTCTGCCCTTCCTTTAATTCCTAATTTACCATCATGTCGTTTCTGCGTACAGAGCAGGATGAAGCTAGCACTGACTCGCCACGGTGTGATGAAGGAGTAGCCAGGGTGTGTCGCATCACTGTCAGAGCATGTTCAGCAATTCAGGAGGTGGTGGATTCGTTGCAGTACATTGTACATCAACGATCACCATGGATCTGAAGAGGAGCGCCAGGATGACTCTGTAGGAAGAACTGACTCAGCAGTTAACCCAGCTGGACAAGAGGATTACGGAGGAAGCCGAAAGTGCACTTGTATGCAAAGACAGCCTCCGCTCTCAGATCAGCAGCTCCCAGGAGGAAATCAAAGAGTATATTGATGGGCAACTCAGACTCCTGAGGCTGGAAATTGTTACGTGCCTCCAGAGTCGAGATCAGTGCTGTCAAGATTCTCTTCAGGGGGAGGTTAGGAGAAGTCTCCAGTCCTTCCACTGGCCGCCGGTCCATTCTACACCTCGGGGGGTTGAAAATGTTGATCGGTCCTTCTCCCCTAGGGTAAGGCTGGCCTTACCCAAGTTGGGGGCCCAGTATATATATAACAGATTACATTTTCAGCTTTGTGGAGGAAGGGGAGGTGTACCTGTCTATCACTCCCTTGTTAGATGAAGAACGTTTAGGGGTGATAGGGGCCTCTCTCTCTTGGCCAGTGCGCAGCTGGTGGTTAGCAGCGAGGAAAAACATCAAGGACTCGGGCTTGTTTCATCAAGCCTTCCTCACAGCTTTCCTCCCAGAAGATTTTGAAATGGAACTAGAGGACATGCTGCAATCCATGGTGCAACAACTTACACAAACCATATGGGACTTTGCCTATGAATATCGGGCTTTGTGTATTATATGGCAGCTATCTGAAGAAGACGTTGTCCGCCGCATCCTCAATGTCTGCAACCCACGGTTAGCTGGGTGTCTCGGGGGGTCATGGGTTCTGTGGAAGACCTGGTCAGGATTGGATTGCAAGTGGAATGGGACTGGGATAACTCCAAGGCATATTGTAGCAACGTGCAGCCCAGGATCCCCAAGATCCCAGCAAGTCAAGCCTGGCCAGTCAGAAGCCGATCTCTCACTCATGCAAGCCAGAACAGCCCTCCTGGTCGTCCCAGTGATACTTCAGGGGTGGCAATTGTATGTGGTGGTTGATACAGGGAACCATCACACCCTGATTCAACATAGTGTTTGGAGGAAGACCGTCAAACAGTTTATCATTTGCCCCATCGGTCAAGTTTGAACCTCATGTGTGTAGGCCTTACTGCTCACATGATTGAGCAGATGTACTTTTTTCTCATTGATCTGCATTAGTATATCATAAAGAATTTCATATTTTGTAATACAAATGCAATAAGAGTTTTAAGTGGCATGACAGGACTTATAAAATAATTTGAGAATAACAGACATATATGATAAAGGAAACTGAGGGTTCCAGCAGCATCCTGCTATACTTTTAATTGATAAACCTTTATCACCTTAGCGAACACTGACAGGGCTAAGAGGAAGCTGTATGAAACTCTCAGGCACCACCAGAGACAACAGGGATGCAGTCCCCTTCGTGGCTGACAAATTCAACCAGGGAAGTCTTAGAAGGGTAATGCCGAACTTTAATCAGCATATTGCTTGTACTACAGAGGTGACATGCTCTACTCCATTTAAAGGTGACTATAAAGCCCAGTCGCTTTCTCTATTAAGGAAATCTGACATGGCCACTATGCAAAGCGGAATGTTCCAGGCACACGTAACAGACCAATCAGAGGCTGTTCCCCAGGATGCGATGAGTGACACTGAATGTGACATGTCCAGGTGCAGCTCTGATGACGACACTAGAATCACTGAAGCCTATGAAAAAACTCGTAATTCTGGGCCACCTTAAATCCCTTTGCACCTCTCCATCAGCGTCTTTTGTTTCACAAATGTGTCAATCAGCACAAGCAGCATGAAGCAGAGGTGCCAGGCAGGCAGAGCTGTAAAGTTTTGGATTGTGGCAGATTTGGAGACAAAGTACATGTGCCATGCCATTCCTTATTTAAGAAAAGTTCCCAGTCATCCCATGGGAGAAACACTTTCCGAATCTGTAGTCATAAAGCTTATGGCGTCGACAAAGGCAGAACCTTAAGAACAGAGAGCTTCTTTACAGCGCTTTCACTGGCTAATGGACTGCTGCACTGCAACACAACTCTGCTGAGCACCATAAATATTGTAACTTTCACCTGCAGCTAAAGTTACTTTAGTACACAATTTTCCACGCTAGTGTTTAGATCTGGCAGTGCCATGCTGACAGTGTATGCGCCCAAAAAGAAGAAGCCTTTGATTTAAGTCTGTAACATCTCGGGCTTCATGTATAAATGGTGCGTACACGCAAAAATGTTGCGTATGCCTGTTTCCACATTCACATGGTGATGTCTAAGAACTAAACTTGGCGTAAAGCCACACACATTTTCACACCAACTAAATCCTTGGTGTACACAAGTTCTCCGCACAGTTTTGCAAACTGGTGGCACCCAGCGTCAAAGCAGTGCTTTTGTTCCAGTGTGGTTTCCCTTTCTTTTTTAGATCCACATCCCTGACGCGGTGTCATCAAATACACTGAAATTAACTGTATATCATTTATAGTTTAAGGCATCTGATTGTAATTAACCTGTAGCAATATAATGGTCCACGGAATGGCCAAACTATTCCAAATACCATAGCTGCTTTAGCATTGTTACTCTCAAGTATTTATCCCACTGTATCGGAGTGTGGAATCACAGTTTTACAGCAGCTGATTGGATGAAGAATTATCGGTATACAGAATCAAGGACATGCTGCCTCAGCCATGTGCACAGTCTATTTGAACTGCACTCATACGACAAACACTTCAGAGCCTTTCCTGTATGGATCTCGTGGTTCAGAAACAGTTTCATCCCAAGAACTATAAACACACTCAATCAGTCCATCAAGTGCTCCTTGTTGGACTATTTGTACTTATAAGTGCAATTACCTCACTGTAAACTTGTGTTACAGTTATAATATTGCACAACCTGAGCCACTTTATAAAACTTTAGATGAAATGCAGCAAATTTTTTATTACATTATACAGATAAAATTTTATCATCATTTAAATAATCTATATGGTGAATGATTAAACATGTGAGGACAAGGTGTTGCAGTGTTAGCTAGTTCACGGATTGTTCCTGTCCCGCACTGTATTCTTGCTGGTGCTGGTGTGACACTGGAAGGATAGATGGATAGAATAATTAAACATACTACCAAGATATTTCAATGTTCCTTAAAAGTTTTGAAGAATTGGCATTCTAAGCTTACAGATGGCTTAACGTCTATTACAGAGCTGATCGTGTGGCAATTGGTTACTTGGACAAAGAAATGGAAGGACAGGAATTGGGGGTTAGTATGTTTGAAAGAGAAAGTACTGCTGCAATAAATTATTTAATTGAAGGTTGCGCATAGCGCAGCAAGCATTTTGCAGGAGGCAAAAACAATTTCTGGACAAGGCGCCAGCTTGTCACTATCACTGCGGCACCATGTCCCCATGTTTAATAACACGCTTTAACTCCTAATATCATGAAAATTATATCAAGTATACATCTCAGTATTTAAATTATTCAGAGAGCTGTAATATCACAAATGTAATGGGTTCTGTGCCCTGTTGCAGGAAATGAAAGCCCGTTTAAGAAGCACGTAGTGATTCACACACAAAGCACATAGAACGCATACAATACAAAGCATTTAACACTATAATTACCAAAGCTTAATGTTCTAAAAAACTCGTAAATCCGGCCCACCTTAAATCTGCTCGCACCTCTCCATTCAGCATCTTTTGTCTTATAAATGTGTCGATAATCCCAAGCAGCCTGCTATACCACCCCCACCCCCGCCCCCACCCCCACTGCAAAAACATCCCCCAAGTGAAGCCTTGTTTATCAGGGAGTCAGGTAGAGCAGTATAGACTAAAAAAATATATTGTTACTTGGAACACATGCATTTCATGTGTGTTCCATGTCTACAAAGACCTACTGTCTATGTAAGTGTAGGATGACAGAAATGTTGAACACATACCTAAAAGACAAACTTTTCCATGTTTTAGCACTAATGACAAAATGTAGACATGAAGTGTATAATGTGTGAAGACTGAAGTCCAAATATCAAATAAGCACTTTCACAAAAGGTACAAATATAACACAACAAATGCGCTTTTATTCAAGACTATAAGCAAAGAAAAAGAAATCGGGCTAGTGTAGCTTGTTATTGTAATTTCTTTGGTAGTATAGTATAGCGGTAAGAGCTGCTGATTCCTATTCAGAAGATCCCAGGTCTGCCTCAACTCCTCTCCTCTGAGCTCTGTCCTCTTCCACCCAACTCCAGCCATCGAATGAAGGGAGGTGGCCCCTTTTTTGCTCCAGGTGCCTCCTGGCAATCTTTCACCGGCACTCCCCAGTGTGGCGGAAGTACCGGCTCTGCATCCGGAAGCACTCCGGGTGTCCCTGATCCTCTTCCCCCCCAGCACTTCCTGATGTGGTAGAAGTGTTGAGCTCCAGGGCTCCGTAGGCATCGGGGGGCCCCCTGGCGGTGACCACGGGCCCCTACTCCGGTCCACCTGGGCGTCCCGATTGGGTACCTTTCCGAGACTGTGGCAAAGGGTATAATCAGTACACAAATGCTGGTGAATCATGTCTTCATGGTATCTTGTTGTTGCTTGAATTTTTTGTTATTCAGTTTTATTCCTGAATAAAAGAACACTTGTTTCATTATACGTTTGCGAAAGTGTTTATTTTATATTCCATCAACAACCTGAATGAGATCAAATCTGTCACTGCCTCTCTTGCGCACGCACACACATTCATACATTAAAACATAGTTATTTGAAAAAGAAGCTATGCCATTTGAAACGGAGTTGTCATTTGAACATGTTTTTTTTTTCAATCTTGCCCAATCTCCACGTTATAGTGCATGGTAATCAGAATGCAGACAGACTTCATCTTTATAACAAATAGTTCCAAGTAGGCATCAAGCACAGCACTAACTGCGGTCAATGCCGCTCTTGTGAAAAGAATGCAGATAAATGCCATCAACTCAGAGAGGTCACATCCCATCAATGACAGAATAAAGCAGAATAATTAAAAAACAAGTGCTAACTTTTACAAATTTACACCAGCTTTTACAGACTCAAATCAAATGTATGTCTTTATTATATTATAGTAATAATAATAGCAGCTCCCCACTCAAAATGAGGATCAGCTTGACTTTTATTTATAAGGCGGTAGTTCTTACCTCTAAACCATCCAAGAAGACATCAACATACTGTCGATTGACATTTCAGCTTATTGATGGCAACATGTAATGGAATGATTTTTTTTTTCTCAGCTATATTCTTGAATAAAAGCGCATGTGTTTATTTGATATTCGGACCAAAGTCTTCACACATTATACACTTCACATCGTTAGTACTATAACATGAAAACGTTTCTGTTTTAGGTCTGTGTTCAGCATTTCTTGCATTTCCTGTCATAAATGCATGCGTTCCAAATAACGATATACTGTATTATTTACCCTGTACAACTTCAGGCACCTCACACCCAGATGAAGAGACTTGAGCTGGGAGAACTCAGCTGCGTTGGCAGAGGGGCTGGATGGGATAGCCGGCTGCTTGCTGCTTGTGCTAATCAACACATTTACAAAACAAAAGGCGCTGATGGAGAGGTGCGAAGGGATTTAGGATGGCCAGGGATTACGAGTTTTTTCATAGGCTTCAGGAAGTCTAGTGTTAATATGTTTACAGAAGCAGAGGTAGACTTCACTAGAAAACTTATTGACAATGTGGTTCCCATTGCCATCATCAGGACTCACCCAGCTCAGAAACCATGAGTGGATAACACCACTCCTGATGGACTAAACACACGCACCTCTGTGTCCAACTTGGTTTGTATCTTGGAGTATGGATGATTTCAGAGCCACCTTGTACAATCAAAGGAGAGCAGTGAAAGACACTAAGCCACGATATGGTGATAAAGTGAAATGAGAAGTCCGATCATAGGCGCATTTGGCAAGGACTACAGGCAGTAACTATAAAGCAACTGCAACCACCATAATCAGGGGATAAACCTCTCTGGCAGACTAGCTTAATGATTTCTATGAGCACTTCAATTGTGGTCAAACGTATATGTCAGGAGCTTTGCCCAGTGACGAAACATCGCTCAGTTTGTCAGACTACGATGTAAGGAGAGCTTTCATGTAAAAAAACAGAGCTGTATGGATGTAAGGAGAGCTTTCAAGGAGACACCAGGTCTAGATGACACTCCAGGACGTGTTTTTAAGATCTGTGTTGATCAGCTTGCACCAGTGTTCATAGTAATATTTAATCTCTCCTTAAAACAGTCTGCCAGGCACTGAAAGATCCACTAATGTTCCTGCATCTAAGGAATCAAATCCAACCTATCCTGCTACACTGACATCTACAGCAATGAAGTGTTTTGAGAGGCTAGTCAAGAATTACATTTGCACTTTACTGCCAAAGGACATGGATTCATTACCGTCCCCATATCACTCCAGGAGGTCCATGGATGATGCCATCACTGTGATCCTACACACAGTACTCACCAACCTGGATGACATGACAGGGAACAATGTACGAATGCTATTTATAGACTTGATGTCAGCATTTAACACAATGTGGACCACCAGGGGGCATATGGCTCCCTTAACCCTGAAACAGACGGGCAGAGATACAAGGCTTGCCAGACAACACGTCTTTATTCAAGTGGGGATGTACTTTTCTTTTGCTCTGCACTACACAGTACAGTACAATGTACCAAATATACAAATAAACACAGTCCTTTCTTCTTCCTCTCTCTTTCGCTGTCACCACTCCTCCTCCCATAAGCTTTGTCCACCTCCTCCCAACTCTGGCTCCTTGACCGGGGCTGAGGCAGCTCCTTTTATATTGCAACAGGAGGTGCTCCAGGTGTTTCTTGACATTCTTCCAGCAGCACTTCCAGGTTTAGCAGGAGAAGTGCCACAAAGAACTCAGCTGTCCCTGCGGCATCCCGTGGCGTCACCTTGCTCTGAACTACAACTGCCGGCATGCCCTGTAAGGATCTGTAATGCTGTAGCAACCCAGGATGGCTACCCTCTCACATCTCGGGGGAGATAATGTCCCCAAACATGTTCTCTCCATCAGTCCTTCCACCTGGCAGGCATCCTAGACAAGTAATGATCCTGGCCATCTGTCACAATCAACCCCTGTCACAAGAATGAACAAGAGACATAAAAAGGTTTGGGGCAGCCACTTGTATATTTTTTCCTTGGCTGCAAACAGTTTGGGATCTGAATCTGAACCCTTCACTGTGAAGCTACAATTTTATCTTCTTGATAGACAGACTTGAGTTTCTTCAAGTGGGTGGATCTGTTTTTCTCAATACATGTGCTCCACAGGGCTGTGTTCTGAGTCCTCTGCTGTGCTCCTTCTAGACATAAGACTGCATGGCAGCACAGGACTCTAACATCAATATGAAGTTTGCTGATGACACAGCTGTGATGGGCCCGATTTCTAAAAACAACAAGCAGGCTTACCCGGAGAGTCTTTCACTTTGGTGTTGGGACAGTAGTCTACTCCTGAATGTCAGCAAGACAAAGGAGCTGCTTGTGTACTTTGACAGAAAACAGCTGAGGCATGACCACCCCCTCGGAATTAAAAGCACTCAGATAACTCAATGTCCACATCACAGAGGATTCAGACCTGGTCCAAGCACATCAACACCTTGATGAAGGCGGCATGACAACATCTTTACCACTTCAGAAGCCTCAAGGGTTTTTAGTCTACCTTCTCAGGTACTAAAGGACTTCCACATATCCACCATTGTACATATCCTGACATGAAGTATCACTGCCTGATTTGTGAACAGCATACAGCAGGACCGCAAGACTATACAGAAAGTGGTATGATCAGCTGAATACATCACTGACACTACTCAACTTGACTATGGGAGGAAACAGAAACACTCTGAAGAAACACATGAGGACACACAGAACATGTAAACTCTAGGCAGGGAGGATCATGGACGTGAACCCTGGCCTCCCTGTTGCAAAGCAACGCTACCACAACGTATCAACGTAATGATGATGTGAATGCCCTGTCACCTAGATATTTCTTGACTTGAACAATTTAAAAAGGATGAAGAATGCTGTACTAAGTCTGGGTGCATATTGGCTGCTGCAAAAGATCTCACTGTTTCAGAAATGTTAGTGAAGTGATTCCACTAGTGTGTAAAATCACCAGGTGGAGAAGTAATAGCTTGGAACTGGATGTAGGGCATTTGAGCTACTAACAGAAAAGACGAAGCCCTGGTGAAAGTGCGGCACATATATATATATATTGTGAGGTTTGTGAATTCTTTTGAGAGCCCCACAACGTTGTTGAGGCATAGTACCATGGAAAAACTACAAGGCGATCGCAGTCGCACAAAGCACCTGGAAACAACGGGGCTACCCAAGCTTAACCCCGACTTTGATCCAGCCAGCACAGACCTCCAGCGCAACAGGTGGAAAACGCCATTGTAGGAACACCATATAATGCTGGCTGAACGCAACTGCTTTCACTGTGATCAACCTGGACATCTTGCTCAGGAGTACCACCTCCTGTCGTGGCGAAAAATTCATCATCAGAAGGCTTTTTACCTAAAAATAAAGGCTATTAGGACTTGAGATAGACAGACAGAGTTTTAAGGCTTTATTGCAATAAATCAAACACACGGACTCAACCCAATTCGGCCGAATGAGATTGAGCGACGATCATTACAGACATTGGAGTTTTTATAACAATTTCTTACCATTTTAGCTCATTTAATTAATTCATTCTACACCTGGTTTTACTGTCTATTGTTCCTCTTGGTGTCTGTTTGGCTTATTCTGATTGGTCTTAGAATGGGTCTTATTAGGGTCTTCAGACTATTGGTTTCCCTTGTAAATGTTATTGATACAATTCCTTTATAACAATTTTTCATTGTCCTTACATGTTTAGTAGAATTAAAAAAAAAAAAAAAAGTCTCACTCATGTTACTATAATTTCTGTTTCCCCAAAACAGCTAAGATTTGTCCTTCTTTCAAAATTAAGTTTATAAATTTTTTTTGGTCCATATCCCTTATTTCTGATACCTCTTTGTAAATTTTTTGTAATATTTAAAATTATTATTCCTTCAGTACATTTTGCTGTAATCTGCCAATTTTATTTTATGTAGTAGTTGTCCTTTCCAATTCTTTAGAAGAATAGAATAGTATTTGCCAGACATCTCGCTTCGTTGCAATTTCTCAGTGGCCTTTTTGGGCAAGAAATTTAGAAAAGAGAGAAAAATATACTTCTTTTCAATTTTCTAGTGTCCTCATAGTGTTATTAGTAGTCTTAAGTTTTTTTATTTTATTTTAGGGAATATACAGTCATATGAAAAAGTCTGGGAACCCCTCAATTCTTTGGATTTTTGTTTATCATTGGCTGAGCAACTTCCTTTTAATATATGACATGCCTTATGGAAACAGTAGGATTTCAGCAGTGACATTAAGTTTATTGGATTAACAAAAATATGCATCATAAGAAAATTAGACAGGCACCCCAACAGAGATATGACATCAATACTTAGTTGAGCCTCCTTTTGCTCCTTTGAACCTCTAGACGCTGTCCTCCTATAGCCTCTGAGTGTCTGGATTTTGGATGGAGGTATTTCTGACCATTTCTTCCATACCAAATCTGTCCAGTTCAGTTAAATTTGATGGCCTCTGCGCATGGACAGCCTGCTTCAAATCATCCCATAGATTTTCGATGATATTCAAGTCAGGGGACTGTGACGGCCATTCCAGCACATTGTACTTCTCCCTCTGCATGAATGCCCTTGTAGATTTCCAACTGTGTTTTGAGTCATTGTCTTGTTGGAATATTCAACCCTTGTGTAACATCAACTTTGTGACTGATGCTTGAACACTATCCTGAAGAATTTGTTGATATTGGGGTTGAATTCATCAGACACTTGACTTTAACAAGGGCCCCAGTCCTTGAACTAGCCACATAGCCCCACAGCATGATGGAACCTCCAAATTTGACAGTAGGTAGCAGGTGTTTTTCTTGGAATGCGGTGTTCTTCCACCATGCAAAGCGCTTTTTGTTATGACCAATAACTCAATTTTTGGCTCACCAGTCCAAAGCACTTTGTTCCAAAATGAATCTGGCTTGTCTAAGTGAGCATTTGCATAGTACAAGTGACTGTCTGACGTGAGTGCAGAAAGGGTTTCTTTCTCATCACCCTGCCATACAGATGTTCTTTGTGCAAATTGCACCAAATTGTAGAATGATGTACAGATATACCATCTGCAGCGAGATGTTCTTGCAGGTCTTTGGAGGTGATCTGTGGGTTATCTGTAACCATCTCACAATCCTGCTCATATGCCGCTCCTGTATTTTTTTCCCTATATTGAGGTCGTCCTTTTGAACGCGGTGAGGCATTTGTACTTCATCAACATTATTTCCAGAGACATAATTTTGTCTTTTTCCAGCGCATCGCGCACAAAAGCAAGGGAACGCTGGGAGCACCAGAACTCTGCTCACATCATGTCGCTTCGTACCGCAAGCTGCAAGTAGTAAGTCTGTGATAAGCGGAATACAACAACAACAACAACATTTATTTATATAGCACATATTCATACAAACAGTAGCTCAAAGTGCTTTACATAATAAAGAATAGAAAAATAAAAAACACAATATGAAAACAAAATAAATCAGCATTAATTAACATCGAATAAGAGTAAGGTCCAATGGCCAGGGGGCACAGAAAAAACAAAATAAAAACTCCAGATGGCTGGAGAAAAAAAAATAAAATCTGTAGGGATTCCAGACCATGAGACCGCCTGACCAGTCCCCTCTGGGCATGCTACCTAACATAAATGAAACAGTCCTCTTTGGATTTAGGGTTCTCACGGAAAGGCTTGATGATGATGGTCAAGTAGAATTCTGCCTTTTAGTCCATCCATCATTGTTGGAGCATCATGAAGCTTTGAGTAGGTGGAGGTGGCGCAGGCCACCACCACAAAGAAACCGGAAAAAGAAACAGAAAAGAGATTAGGGGTCAGTACGGATTGTAGAGCTACCCTGAATAGTTATTATGAGGAAATTGAACATATAGAGTATCAGGATTAAGATAAATTAAGTTAAATTGAAGTTATAGAAAGGCCATGTTAAAGTAATGTGTTTTCAGCAGTGTTTTAAAGTGCTCCACTGTATTAGCCTGGCGAATTCCTATTGGCAGGCTATTCCAGATTTTAGGTGCATAGCAGCAGATGGCCGCCTCACCACTTTTAAGTTTTGTTCTTGGAATTCTAAGGAGACACTTCATTTGAGGATCTGAGGTTACGATTTGGAATATAAGGTGTCAGACACTCCGATATATAAGAAGGGGCGAGATTATTTAAGGCTTTATAAACCATAAGCAGAATTTTAAAGTCAATCCTGAATGACACAGGTAACCAGTGTAGTGACATCAGAACTGGAGAAATGTGTTCGGATTTTCTTTTCCTAGTTAGGATTCTAGCAGCTGCATTCTGCACTCGTTGCAAACGATTTATGTCTTTCTTGGGTAGTCCTGAGAGGAGTGCGTTACAGTAATCTAGTCGACTGAAAACAAACGCGTGAACTAATTTCTCAGCATCTTTCAGTGATATAAGAGGTCTAACTTTACTTATGTTTCTTAAGTGAAAAAATGCTGTCCTAGTGATCTGATTAATATGCGATTTAAAATTCAGATTACAGTCAACAATTACCCCTAAGCTTTTTACCTCCGTCTTGACTTTTAATCCTAATGTATCCAGTTTATTTCTAATAGCCTCATTGTATCCCTTATTGCCAATCACTAAGATTTCAGTTTTCTCTTTATTTAACTTGAGAAAGTTACTATTCATCCATTCTGAGATACAAGTCAGACATTGTGTTAGTGAGTCAATAGAATCGGGGTCATCAGGTGCTACTGATAAATACAGCTGTGTGTCATCAGCATAGCTGTGGTAGCTCACGTTGTGCCCTGAGATAATCTGACCTAACGGAAGCATGTAGATTGAGAATAACAGCGGACCCAGGATAGAGCCTTGTGGAACACCATATAGGATATCATGTGTCTTCGAGTTGTAATTACCACAACTAACAAAATATTTTCTCCCTGTCAGGTAGGATTCAAACCAATTTAAGACACTGCCAGAGAGGCCCACCCATTGACTAAGGCGATTTCTAAGAATATTATGATCAATGGTGTCAAATGCAGCACTCAGATCTAAGAGGATGAGAACAGATATATGGCCTCTGTCTGCATTCACTCGCAAATCATTTACCACTTTAACGAGTGCAGTTTCTGTGCTATGATTTATTCTAAAACCCGACTGAAATTTATCAAGAATAGCATGTTTATTTAGGTGGTCATTTAACTGCATAATGACTGCTTTCTCCAGAACTTTGCTTAAGAAAGGCAGGTTAGAGATGGGTCTAAAATTTTCAAGAGCCGAGGGGTCAAGATTATGTTTCTTAAGAAGGGGTTTAACTACAGCAGTCTTAAGACAGTCTGGGAAGACCCCCGTATCTAATGACGAATTTACTATGTCCAGAACATTATCAATTAGCACGCCAGATACTTCTTTGAAAAGCCTTGTTGGCACTGGGTCAAGGACGCAGGTGGAGGATTTTAATTGAGATATTATTTTTTGTAAATCAGGTAAATCTATCCTAGTGAAAGAGTTTAATTTGTTTATAACAGAATGCTGGGGTTTAGGAGGATCCTTAGTGTTTGAGGGATATACTATGTTATTTCTAATATCATTAATTTTTTGATTGAAAAATACAGCGATAGCCTCACAGGTGTTATTGCAAGTACTTAGGAGGCATTCCTGTGAGTTACCTGGGTTTAGTAGGTGATCAATTGTAGAAAATAAGACTCTGGGATTACTAGCATTGTCATTTATAATCTTGGAGAAATAACAGCGTCTCTCAAGACGGACAGTGTTATTGTATTCTGTTATTTTGACTTTTAATATTTCATAGTGGATAGTTAGTTTAGTCTTCCTCCATTTACGTTCAGCTCTGCGGCATGTTCTCTTTAAATCCGACACTCTTTGGGTCTTCCATGGTATAACAATACTAGAGGGTTTTTTTACTGTCTTTTCAGGTCAACAGCAGCTCTCACTTTAGTATTAAATTTTTCCACCTTACTATTTACATTATCCTCGCTATTATAGTTGGCACTATAAACGGACTGATTGCTTAGAATGTTTGTAAGTTTTAAAGCTGCTGCTGAGTCAAAGAAGCGTTTTTTAACAATATGCTTCTCATGAGTGTTTTTTATCATTATTTCTATATTAAAAAGTAGAAGAAAATGGTCCAATAGACCAATATCAATGACCTGCTTTATATCAACTTTCAGTCCTTTAGTAATCACTAAGTCTAATGTATGACCTGCTTTATGTGTAGGCTGATTTACGAGCTGCCTCAAATCAAATGAATCCAGGAGGTTCATAAATTCTTTTACTTTTAGATCACACTGATTATCTATATGAAAATTAAAGTCGCCAACTATTAGAAGTGTGTCATAGTTAGTAATTAAAATTGACATTAAGTCAGAGAATTCCTCAAAAAAAGACGCGTTGCATTTTGGAGGTCTATACACGGATAATACTAGAACTTGAGCATCTCCTTGGATAACAACGGCGAGATATTCAAAGGACTTGAACTTACCAAAACTGACATCTTTACATTTTAATCGGCTCGAGTAAATGTTAGCCAATCCGCCCCCCTTTTTCCCCTGGCGGTCTGCACGAGTAAAACTGTAATCCGGAGGCGCAGATTCGATTAAAACCGCCGCGCCGTTTGAGTTAAGCCACGTTTCACTTAGTGCAATAAAATCTATTTTTTTATCACTAATAAGATCGTTGATAAAAAACGTTTTGTTAGTTAAAGCTCTAACATTTAATAGTGCCATATTTAATGTTTCGGAGGTGCAGAGATGAATACTATGTGCGTTATTAATATTTGGAATAGGGACTAAATTATTTTTATTAGCGCCGCTCTGTGTGTATTTTTTGTTTAATCTGTGATCTGTTTTAATAGTTTTGATACATTGTTCCTCTAAAATGGTAATTTTAATTAGATTATTGGAGTTTATGCCGTATTTCCTAGATTTTCTACGTGCATTGAGATTGCTTATTACAGTACTAATGTTGTGCACTTTAACGGAAGATTCTATTAAACACTTATCATGTCCTAGCACAACAGTATCATTTCGGAAGGGGTTAAGAGCAGAGATAGATAGTCAAGATAAACGAATTACCTTCGCTATGTTTTCGGAGAGGACCCGGGCGCCGAAACTGTTCGGATGCAGGCCATCACGCTTGAAGAAACGCGGCCTTTCCAAAAAGAGATTCCAATTGTTGATGAAACCGACATCCTTTTTCTTGCAGAAACCCTGTAGCCAGTTGTTCAATCCTAGCAGCCAACTGTAGTACTCGTTGGATCGTCTGACGAGAGGTAGTGGACCCGAAACGAAGATCTTTGCCGATGGGGTCCTCTCCTTCGTGTCTTTAATCAAAGCTGCGAAATCAGCCTTCAGGATTTCTGATTGTCGGTGCCTTATGTCATTTACGCCGGCATGCAAAACGATTGCACCAATTGCCCTCTCCTTGTGTTTCTCGTAGACTGCTGGTGCACGTCTCATCACATCTCGGACACGAGCACCGGGAAAACAAGAAACAAACGATTTTGCATTAGGGCATGCGACATTAAGGTTCCTAACAATAGAATCACCTACCACTATTACATCACCAGGGGCTGAAGGCGAGCTGGGGACGCAGAGAGGGTCAAACCGGTTTTGGGATAGGATGCTCGCCTGTGCCGATGGAGGTGCTCTGGCCTTGAACCCCCGCCTGCATAGCTGAAATCCACCGAGGTCATCAGCGGCGTCGCTCCTACGAGATGCGGGGGTGAGGTCGGCACAACGTGGGGTTGATGTTTCGCCGGTTATAGATGGTGAGGACGGTTTATCCAACAGCCGGGCCTTCAGATCCCTAAGGTATCTCCGTCGGGACAGGAGTTTCTGAATCTGTCCGTCGAGTGCCTGAAGTTCTTCCACTACGATTTCAACGCGAGTTACCCCACTGTCGGCCATTTTCTGCTTCGTGCCCTAGGAGAAATGAGAGAGAGAGAGAGCATACCGCTACGCTTTCCACTCACGGGACGGAAGGACAATCCTGACTGCTTTTATATAGTAAGAAAGAAAGAAAGAAAGAAAGAAGATATCGCAGTCTGGAGTAGAAAATCATCTTTAATCTGGAAAAACGAAACTACAAATCCCATTGTACATTGCAAAATGGATGGGGCGTGTGTGAAACTCCGCGCCTGCGTAGCACTCATGGGACGGAAGGACAACCGACCGCTTTTATATAGAAGGATTAGAGTCACTTTTTTTTTTTTTTTTTTTTTTGACATTAGGCCTTAAGTTTAGGCTTTCCATTAATTTTCAAGTTTTAGAGTTTTGTTTAGAATGGGGTTATACTTAATAAATTGTAGGTTAATTACTGGTATAAAATGTTACGTCCAAGATTCTGTTAATCAAATGTGCATAATTTCCTTATACATTTCTAGTAGGCCATTACTCAATCTTTCCCCTAATTTTTGTTTAATTCTTTTGTATTTCCCTTCCTCTAATTGCTATGTCTTCCCATTCTACGTCTGTTGTCATTATCACTTGGTGTAGATTTGGTTTAAAATAATTTGCAACCTTTTCTTTATTGTTTTGGTTGTTACTAAATTTGTTCATTGTTCTTGAATTGGGTCAATTTGTCCTTATTGATTGTTATTTAATCCCGTTTCCTTATTATTGTATTCTTTTTATTGTCCTCCTCTCATTTCTTTTACTTGTATATCCATTTCTACATCTTTTGATTCTCTTTCAATGGTTATTTCTTGGAGTATAGTTGATTTGAAATATCTATTTTTTTCTCTGTGGGATCTCATTTTGTTGTAGTCTTTGGTCTTTCATCTTTTGAATTTGATGCCCAACCCCTAATGTCTCATTCTTTCTCTTTCTTTCCTAGGTGACAAAGCGGAAGTAGAAGCAGACAATGGCTGACAGTGAGATGAATCGCGTTGCCGCCGTCAAAGAACTTCAGGCACTTGACAAACAGATTCAGAAACTCCTGTCTAGACGAAGGTACCTCAGACTAGAGGGTGGTTTATCCAGCAGCCGAGCCTTCGACATCTGAAGTCGACGTAACATCAACCCCACCTCTTGCCACTCAATTCCAAGGGCAAGTAAGCTTCACCCCCGCACCTCGTAGGAGCAACGACAACACCGATAAAGACCTCGGCGGGTTTCAGCTTTACAGGCAGGGGTTCAAAGCTAGAACACTTCCATCGGCACAGGCGAGCATCCCAATCCAGAACCAGTTCGACCCTCTCCGCGTCCCCAGTTTGCCTTCAACCCTGGGTGATGTAATCGTGGTAGGTGATTCAATTGTACGAAACCTCAATATCACATGCCCTAATCGAAAATCTTTTGTTTCTTGTTTTCCCGGTGCTCGAGTCCGAGATGTGATGAGAGGCAGCCGACCATCTACGAGAAGCACAAGAGGGCAGTTGGATCCATTTTACACACCGGTGTAAACGACATAAGGCACCGAGAGTCAGAGGTTCTCAAGGCTGACTTCACAGCACTAGTTGAAGACACGAAGGAGAGGACCCCATCCGCAAAAATCTTCATCTCGGGTCCACTACCTCTCGTCAGACGATCGAATGAATACTACAGTCGTCTGCTGGGTTTAAACAACTGGCTTAGAGGCTTCTGCGAGACTCAAGACATCGGGTTTATAGACAACTGGGATCTTTTTTGGGAAAGGCCGCGCTTCTTCAAGCGGGATGGACTGCAGCCGAACAGATTTGGCACCCTGCTTTTGCTACTGCTTTGATAGGACATAATGGCTTAACACAGTCTTCCATTGTGCACAACATTAATAATCTAATAACCAATCTTAATGCATGTAAAAAAATCTAGGCAGTGTGGCATAAACACCAATAATTTAATTGCAATTACTACTTTAGATCAACAATGCATTAAAACTATAAAAACAAATTGTAGATTACATAAATACACACAGAGCGGCAAATACCAATAACGCGCATAGAATTCAGCTCTGCCCCTCCGAAACATTAAATATGGCACTATTAAATGTTAAAGCTCTAACTAACATTCTTTTATAAACTATCTTAGTAATAGAAACATTGATTTTATTGCACTAAGTGAAACGTGGCTCAACTCAGACGGTGCGGCTGTTTTAATCGAATCTGCGCCTCCGGATTACAGTTTTACTTGTGCAGACCGCCAGGGAAAAAAGGGGAGCGGCTTGGCAAACATTTACTCGAGCCGGTTAAAATGTAAAGATGTTAGTTTTGGTAAATTTAAGTCCTTTGAGTATCTCGCCGTTATTCATGGAGATTCTCACGTTCTAGTTTTATCTGTGTATAGGTATTCTCAGACTTAATGTCAATTTTAATTATGAACTATGACACACTCTTAATAGTCGGCGACTAACTTTCATATCGACAATCAGTGTGACCAAAAAGTAAAAATTCATGAACCTCCTGGACTCTTGATTTGAGACAGCTCGTTAATCAGCCTACACATAAAGCAGGTCATACGTTAGACTTAGTGATTACTAAAGGACTAAAAGTTGATATAAAGCAGGTCATTGATATCGGTCTATCAGACCATTTCCTTCTATTTAATATAGAAATAAAGATAGAAAACATTCATGAGAACCATTGTTAAAATAACGCTTCTTTGACTCATCAGCGGCTTTAAAACTAAAATTCTAAGCAATCAGTCCGTTTTATAGTGCCAACTATAATAGCGAGGATAATGTAAATAGTAAAGTGGAAAACTAATTCTAAAGTAAGAGCTGCTGTTGACATAGTTGCACCTGAAGAGACAGTTAAAATCTTCTAGCATTGTTATTCCATGGAAGACCGTGTCTGATTTTAAAAAAAGAACATGTCGTAGAGCTGAGCGTAAATGGAGGAAAACTAAACTATCCATTGAGATATTGAAGGTTAAAATAACAGAATACAATAACACAGTCCGTCTTGAGAGGCGCTGCTATTTTTCTATTATAAATAATGCTAGTAATCCCAGAGTCTTATTTTCTACAATTGATCATCTGTTAAACCCAGGTAACACAAAGGAATGCCCCCAGAATACTTCCAGTGAAACCTGTGTATTTTTCAATCAAATAATTAATGATATTAGAGAACAGTATCTCCCCAACACTGCAGAACCTCCAAAGCCCCGGTACTCCATTATAAACAAATTAAATGCCTTCACCAGGATAGATTTACCTGAATTACATAGTATAATCTCTCAACTGAAACCCTCCACCTGCGTCCTTGACCCAATACCAACAAGGTTTTTCAAAGTAGTATCAGGTGTGCTAGTTGACAATATTCTGGACATAGTTAATTCGTCATTAGATATGGGGGTCTTCCCAGACTGTCTTAAGACTGCTGTAGTTAAACCCCTGCTCAAGAAAAATCTTGACCCCTCAACTTTTGAAAATTTTAGACCCATCTCTAACCTGCCTTTCTTAAGTAAAATTCTAGAGAAGGCAGTAATTATGCAGTTAAATGACCACCTCAATAAACCTGCTATTCTTGATAAAATTTCAGTCGGGTTTTAGAACAAATCACAGCACAGAAACTGCACTCGTTAAAGTAGTCAATGACTTGTGGGTAAATGCAGACAGAGGCCATTTATCTGTTCTCATCCTTAGATCTGCGTGCCGCATTTGACACCATTGATCACAATATTCTTAGAAATCACCTTAGTCAATGGGAGGGCCTCTCTGGCAGTGTCTTAAATTGGTTTGAATCCTACCTGACAGGGAGAAAATTCTTTGAGTTGTGGTAATCACATCTTAAAGACACATGATATCCAATATGGTGTTCCACAAGGCTCTATCCTGGGTCCGCTGCTCTTCTCAATCTACATGCTTCCGTTAGGTCAGATTATCTCAGGGCACAACGTGACCTACCACAGCTATGCTGATGACACTCAGCTGTACTTGTCAGTAGCACCTGATGACTCAGACTCTCTCGATTCACTAACACAATGTCTGACTTGTATCTCAGAATGGATGAATAGTAATTTTCTCAAACTAAAGAGAACTGAAATTTTAGTAATTGGCAATAATGGATTCAATGAGGTTATCAGAAATAAACTTGATGCATTAGGATTAAAAGTTAAGATGGAAGTAAAAAAAACTTGGGGGTAACTGACTGTAATCTGAATTTTAAATCGCATATTCATCAGACCACTAGGACAGCATTTTTTCACTTAAACATAGCAAAAGTTAGACCTCTTATCATTGAAAGATGCTGAGAAATTCACGCTTTTGTTTTCAGTAGATTAGATTACTGTAACGCACTCCTCTCAGGACTACCCAAAAAAGACAAATCATTTGCAATGAGTGTAGAATGCAGCTGCTAGAATCCTAACTAGGAAAAGAAAATCCGAGCACAATTCTCCAGTTCTGATGTCACTACACTGGTTACCTGTGTCATTCAGGATTGACTTTAAAATTCTGCTTATGGTTTATAAAGCCTTAAATAATCTCGCTCCATCTTATATATCGGAATGTCTGACACCTTATATTCCAAATCGTAACCTCAGATCCTCAAATGAGTGTCTCCTTGGAATTCCAAGAGCAAAACTTAAGTGGCGAGGCGGGCGGCCTTCTGCTGCTATGCACCTAAAATCTGGAATGGCCTGCCATTAGGAATTCACCAGGCTAATACAGTAGAGCACTTTAACATGGCCTTCTCATAACTTCACTTTAACTTAATACTGATACTCTATGTTCAATTCATCATAACTATACATAGTGGCTCTAAAATCCATACTGACCCCAACTCTCTTCTGTTTCTTTGTGGTGGCGGCCTGCGCCACCACCACCTACTCAAAGCATCATGATGCACCAACATTGACCGACTGAAAGCCAGAAGTCTACGTGACCATCATCAAGTCCTTCCATGAGAACCCTAAATACAAAGAGGACTGTTTCATTTATGTTAGGTAGAATGCCCAGAGGGGACTGGGCCGTCTCTTGCTCTGGAATCCCTACAGATTATTTTTTTTTCTCCAGCTTTCTGGAGTTTTTTTTTTTTTTTTTTTTTTTCTTTCCACCCTGACCATCGGACCTTACTTATTCTTAATAACGTTAATGTTAATTAATGTTGACTTATTTTTATTTTTTGTCTCTTTCTATTCATTTTGTAAAGCACTTTGAGCTACATTTTTGTATGAAAATGTGCTATATAAATAAATGTTGTTTTGCTCCCATTTGGTCAATTTACTTGCTAATCCTTTAAATTTCCTTGTTGTTCTCTTGTATAATTCCTTTCATGCCAGATTTGTGCCCATCTGTAAAATGTTTTGATTTTTAGAAAGTTCTCCATGTTGCACCTTTGGGTTATTTGTTTTCTCCAAAATATGATAATTTCTTTCAAAATTAGGTCTATAGTTTATTTTTGGTCGATATCCCTTACTACTTGTACCTCTTTGAATATTTCTGTTTGCAGTAAGACAGAATAGTGTTCTCCAGACGTTTCAAAGTTTTGTGCTTCAGTAGCTTCTGAAACATCTTTCTTAGAATAGAAAAAAAGTTACCCTTTATTTCAAATCTGATTAACTAGACAACAATGAAAAATACATTTCTGTAATTTAAGTTTTTAAATTAAATTTTAAAATAGGAGGCCCAGGCCCCTCATGGACCCCGTGATCATCAGAGGAGACTGTGTGCAGAGGGTACAGACCTACAAATACCTAGGAGTGCAGCTGGGTGATAAACTGGACTGGACTGCCAATACTGATGCTCTGCGTAAGAAAAGGACAGAGCCGACTATACTTCCTTAGAAGGCTGGTGTCCAACATCTGCAATAAGATGCTGCAGATGTTCTAACAGACGGTTGTGGCGAGTGCCCTCTTCTACGCGGTGGTGAGCTGGGGAGGCAGCATAAAGGACGTCTCATGCCTGGACAAACTTGTTAGGAAGGCAGCCTCTATTGTAGGAATAAAGCTGGACAGTTTAAACATCTGTGGCAGAGCGACGGGCGCTAATAAACTCCTGTCAATCATTAAGAATCCACTGAACAGTGTCATCTCCAGGCAGAGGAGTAGCTTCAGTGACAGACTTTTGTCACCGTCTGGCTCCAATGACAGACTGAGGAGATCGTTCCTCCCCCACACTATGCGACTCTTCAATTCCATCTGGGGGAGTAAATGCTAACATTATTCAAAGTTATTGTCTGTTTTTACATGCATTTTTATCACTCGTTAATTTAATATTGTTTTTTGTATCTGTATACTGCTGCTGGATTATGTGAATTTCTCCTTGAGATTAATAAAGTATCTGTCTACTTTGAAGTGCAGGAGGCCCTGGCTGGTTAGGGTTTTTTAGCTTTGGAGAAGACAACTTTAAGAAGTCCTCCATTCCCCAGTCACACTGTTGATTCAAGTGCACTCTCCACCCTACACTTTTCACCCTTTTTGTTCACACCCTTTACCTATTTGTTGTCCTCTTGCTTATTCTCCTTTGCTTCCATAATTGTGTCCTTCTTTGTATTGCCTCTGTTTTTATGTTTTAACAGAGACCTCACTTTCTGCTTCTCTATTTCAATATCGTAGTCTCCAAGAGCTTAGTTTGCTTCCTCTGTGGAGTCCTACTGCATACGGAGATGTGGCTTGTCTCTCCTCGCAGTAGGTCTTGTTGTTCTCAGACTCATGTCTCATGTGTTCTTCTATGATTTATATTTACAATTCTATTTGACTTGTTTTAAAATTTAGAATTTTACTATTTACAATCAATAAACATTTCTAAAATATTTAGAATACTCTAAATATTTAGGATACTCTAGTAAAATTGAACATACATAATGTTTTAAAATAAGTTCTGTTGTAACCATGTTTTTGTATTTTGTTCTATTCTTTGATAAGTTATTTCATCTGGATTAGCCAGTTTAATAAAAGTTGTGAGTTTGTTTATCAGCATGTTTTTTCATACCCTTAGGAATCTGATCTGTTTTTATTGCCTTGATGAATAGTGATGAATAGCCCAAAGTATTTTGAAGTACCTTTTATCAACTTGGGTATCGGAAAAATGTGGTAATTCCGAAGGGGCCTCTGTCTGTATATTATCTGTAGAAAGCTGTTGCAATACCTCAAACCGATTTGTTGTTGGAATTCCCAGCATATTTTTCTAATCAAAAAAAAAGAAATGGAATAGACAAAACACACACAACACACACATTAACAACAACTATCTAGAGTTCTATATTAATTTTTTTTTTTTTTCCCCCCATAAAAAACTTCTCACCTTCATATCCCTCCTAGTCCTCCTTACGGTAATCCCTCCAACTACATGTGTGTATCCCCCATATGTTCTATCAGGTAAGTATCCCCAGGAAGATTGATTTGATGCAACTATAAGTGCTAATTAATATAATATACTAATAAGTGCTACGTATAAATGTAAGTGCTATACATCAGTTTTTCTAAATAAGTGCCTTTCAAACATACATGCCATGCCACAAACAACAAGGCAAATAAACTATATATATAAAAAATAAGAAAATAAACAATTTCAGCTGAAATGCACTATTTTGAAACAAACCGTGCACCCCTGCTGTGCATGCATAAACACAAAAATTCAAAAAATATAAAAAATTAGTTTTGTGCACAATATCAATCTTATTGTAATCAGGCCTGGAAAATACTTACAAGAGCTCTTTCTTTTTAAAATAATATCTTTTTACCTTTGGAGTAAGCTTGCCCAAGAAAGACAAAAGACAAACAGTAGTCACCAAACCAACACAAAAACCCTAACGTTTCACTTATATTAAAGCTTTTTCAAAGGAAAAATGATGACATGAGAGCCTTGGCCTAGATCCCCTTTTATACTGCTAGATCTAACCGTTTGCAGCAGGTGGTAATTACGAAAACAATTGATCAAGGCCAATCCCCTTAATTGTGTTGGCTAATTAGACTAATGACTCATCTAATAATCCTCCAATTTTTGAATTTCAAACTTTTAAAAAAGTAATTTTATTAAATTAATCCTTAAAATCAGTCCAAAAACATTTTTTTCCTTTAAAAAAAATCTTTTCTCTATAAAAAAATCCATAAAAGACTCTAGATTTAACATACACAAAACAACCCTAAACAATTAAATTCCTAATAGCTGAACTTATCATAATTCGATCACCATGTTTATATAATGATCCATCTCCCCTAATTTGATTTTATTGCTTCAATTAATCTTAATTTACTCCAACTATCGGAACTCTCTCATGACTGCAATTGAATGGATATTTGGACTGGACACTGGTCTAGTTAGGATTAGGGTAGGGGATAATAGCTACGAATAGCCATACGTAGGTACACTAATCCAAATTATTAAATCTTAATTTCAGTTTTGTCCTTCATCAATCACATGAGATTTACTTAATTAACAATTAATTAACAATTACCCCATTTAGCTTCTTTCATTAGGGTTAGGGTTAGGGAAAAACAGAATTCCTATTTTATATTTATAACTTTAATCTTTTATTGTTTAAACCTAGACGTTTGATGTATAAAGTTATACTTTATGTTATATACTGACTTAACATTAGGCGCTAGAGTTACAGTTGCTACCTCATCTTGTGATGTTAAGTTTAGAATTTGGATCAGGTAAGTTTGTCTATTTTATATCCTATCTTTATAACTTTAATCTTTTATTGTTTAAACTTAGACGTTTGATGTGTAAAGTTATACTTTATGTTATATACTGACTTAACATTAGGCAATAGGGTTACAGTTGCTACCTCATCCTGTGATGTTAAGTTTAGAATTTGGATCTGGTAAGTTTGTCTATGTTCTTATATTTATAACTTTTAATCTTTTATTCTTTTAAATTATTCGTTTGATGTTTAAAGGTTATTTTTTTGTTGTCTACTAATCTTTTAGGTTGGACTCCGGTTGTCCGGTGCCTTACTTTTTGACCAAACAGCCTTTAGTAAGTGCAACCCGAGCTAGTTCCTCATTGTCCAACCTGCATCTGGTCAAATCGGATTTTGCACTGGCTGTGGCTCCAGAGGATGTCCTGCCTGGATCGGCCTGGAACTTATCCTTGGTCCATTTCCCTTTGTGCCACCTCCTCCTTCACCTTCTGCTTTGTTTATCCTATTCTATCTACTTGAGCCTTCCATCTCAACTTGTGTATTTATCTACTTTAACAATCTTCCTCTAATAGTACATAGGTCAACTTAGCAATTATTTTATAGTTTCCTATTTATTTTTTAAAAAAACGTTTTTTTCTGTATTGTTACTCTCCCTTTCTATTTATCTCAGATCTAAATTCTTATCTCTAAACACAGTGTTAATACAATGCTATACAAAGTAAAGCATCAATATTCTTACCACCTATTAAATCCCCACTGTCTATTTACTGCTAAATCAACAGTAGGTGAGCAATACAGTTCCCTTTAACTAAGGCAGTACTACAGGTTATATAGTCTCTAGGTAATAACACAATCAATAGCAACCAAGGATCATGCAACACAGTCCTAACAATTAAGGAAAAGACGACCAGTCGGTTCTAAGAAAATAACCTTGTGGTCGCTGTACTTTACCCCTCTTGTCAACTTGTCTTTGCATGGAGGTCCCAAAGCTAGATTTTATTAGTTTGGGAGAAAAGGGTTAAGCAGTAATACTCTAAAAACATGCACAACTAGTTTCTCCTCGTTTGTGGCTTCATCAGGTGCAAAAAGATGTTCAGAAGAATAATATTCACTGCAAGTAGAAGCCCAGCCACAGTCCAACACAGCATACATCTCCCTATATTCGTTATAGAATAAGTGAGCTCCTGCTAGTGTCAGCCAGCAGGCTGTACTTATCTTTCCCTGCTCCTATGTTCTGGAGGTGTTAATCACTCTACCCTAGCTCCAGGCTTCAAAGAGATCAACTCCGCCCCAGTCTATTGTATGGTGTCAATGGCTCACAATCGCTCTCTCCTCCAGCTCCCAGTCAGCAAATTCCTGAGAGGATTAGGAGTCATTAAACAACCTTTTGTTCCCTCCTTCCATTGCTGCAGACAAGTGAAGGATGATTAAAGAGCTACTTGGACAATGGACTACCTAGTTTTTTATACTTGTTGCTTGCACCTCTGGTGAGGTGTTAGCTAAGCTGTAGTTTTTTTGAGCTATTGCTAAGGGATCATCCCCTGTGTATCTCCCTTAGTGTTTTATTGTGAAATTATAAAAAG
>JANRMT010062791.1:186241187-186276125 GCA_026402145.1 Polypterus bichir lapradei | reverse complement strand
AATGTTGTGCACTTTTACAGAAGACTTTGTTAAGCCATTATGTCCTAGCAAAGCAGTAGCATTACGGAAGGGGTTTACAGTAGAAATAGACAGTCAAGATAGACGAAGTACCTTAGCGATGTTTTCAGAGAGGACCCGGGTGCCGAATCTATTCGGGTGCAGGCCATCCTGCTTGAAAAAATGCGGTCTTTCCCAAAAAAGGTCCCAATTATCGATGAACCCGATGTCTTGAGTCTTGCAGAAGCCTTTCAGCCAGTTGTTTAATCCCAGCAGACGACTATAGTATTCATTTGATCGTCTGACGAGAGGTAGTGGACCCGAGATGAAAATTTTTGCCGATGGGGTCCTCTCCTTCGTGTCTTTAATTAGTGCTGCGAAGTCAGCCTTGAGAATCTCAGACTGTTGGTGCCTTATGTCATTTACGCCGGCGTATAAAATGATGGATCTAACTGCCCTCTTGTGCTTCTCGTAGATGGTCGGTGCAAGTTTCATCACATCTCGGACTCGAGCACCGGGAAAACAAGAAACAAAAGATTTTCGATTAGGGCATGTGATATTGAGGTTTCGTACAATCGAATCACCTACCACGATTATATCACCCGGGGTTGAAGGCAAACTGGGGACGCGGAGAGGGTCGAATCGGTTCTGGATTGGGATGCTCGCCTGTGCCGATGGAGGTGTTCTAGCCTTGAACACCCGCCTGCATGTCTGAAACACGCCAAGGTCTTCATTGGCGTCATCGTCGCTCCTGCGAGGCACGGGGGTGAAGCTTACTTGTCCTTGAAATTGAGCGGCACGAGGTGGGGTTGATGTTACGTCGACTTCAGATGTCGAGGATGGTTTATCCAGCAGCCGAGCCTTCAGGTCTCTGAGGTACCTTCGTCTGGACAGGAGTTTCTGAATCTGCTTGTCGAGTGCCTGGAGTTCTTCGACGATGACGGCAACACGATTCATCTCACTTGTACTTCCGCTTCCGCTTCGTGACCTAGGAAAGAAAGAGAGAAAATCAATGTGGTTAAAGACACTTGTGTTCAAATCCTCAGTAAAACATTCACTACAAAGAAATAAAATATCAAAACACAGGACTGAGCGCACACCTCTGTATTGTGTCGTTAGATTTTTAACTCTCTTACACTTTCTGTGTATGAAGCAGCAGGAGCCGTTGTACTCTACAACAACCCAGCAGCCATTTGAAAAACTGAAAGAGAAAGAAAGAAAGCCTGAACAATTTGTGTTGTGCCTATCAAAAGGAAGACATGTGAACTTACACAATATTTATCTGAGCATAAATAACAAGAATAAATGGCTGAGAGAAACAGCAAGGCTGAAAAGTGAAGAAGTTCAGTGCAACCCGAACTTGAGAACTTTAACCTCAAAATGGATTCAGCATTATACGAATGATAATGATAATAATACTTTATTTCATGGTTTATTTTTTAATTTAAGTTTTAACATAAAGTGGAAAAATATGAAATAAAGTATCAAGTGTGATATTAGCTTTGATTAGGGGTAATATATAAAATGACATTTCATGTTAACACTCCTGAAATAAGATCACTGAATCAAATGTATTAATGTCCAAAGTTAGAGTGTTCAGTCGATAGTCAAAGCACTGCTTGAGATTAATAAAATACAACTAAAGAACCAAGACCCTAACTTAAAAACTCCAACTAGAAAGCATCGTTGTGATGATAAATAAAGGCGTTTTCTATTCAATAATTTTACATTACCAGATACTTCATCATTTCACCGATGTCCTTTTCTGTCAATTTCTTCCTTCCATTTTCTAATTTCATTTTTCAAATAAACGTCTGTGTCGACTGGCAGCACTGGGCAGTAACCCACCAAGAGTGACTTGTGCCAGGAGGACATTGGCGGGGATTTCAAACGTCATTTATAACAAATCAACTCGCCGACATGTCAGACGATTTACAGACACAATCTGACAGAGCAGAGCCAAAGTCACAGCAGTGCTTAGCAGTCCTGTTGGTTTATTATGGGTCTGATTATCAGACATTTTAATAATTAAACTTAATTCATATAAAGAATATTAATGCGCAGTAAGAAACACAATCAGAATACACTGATAACGATAATAATAATATGAGAAACAAAAGAAGAAGCTTCTAGAAGTTGAGAAAGCTGATTATAGTTACATAAAATGCATCATATACCTTAAAACACAAATAAATACAAATTGTAAGCACCAAATAAAACTTACAGTAAATGAATCACTGAAGAAGCAGGGTGACATATTTTAAAACTCAAGATTATTTTAAAAGCTTTTCTGAACCAGTAATAAATAAGCATAAATAACTGGATTAACTGTAAAGGTCATCTCACTGACTAATAAGAAGAAGTTCCTTATCCCTTTGACGCACATAAGAGAAGTACACATCAGGTGATATTAATTTGTGGAAAAATATATGCAAACAAGCTAATAGAATCCATTTATTCCATTTTTAGAAGTGACATATGCATAATGTCATTAAGAAATTATGGGACGTATTTGTCCCTGTATGCGCCAAGGTCATGCTTCCAGTTATTACTTGTTACGAAAATCAACAAAACAGTTTCTGTCAGATGTATAACATAAATGAACATCACACACTATACATACATTGTCAGTTCTGTTTTCAATTTTCTTTTGTGCACAGTAATAACATCTTTTGTGTTTTTCTGTCTTTTTCATGGCATGTTCTGGCTTGCGAGGGTTTGTTGCCATTTGTGTACACCGTAGTGTTTGGATATTTGTCGGAATACTTCTCTGTCTGCAGGAGAAATCAGATATCAGTAAACGTGCCAATGCTGCCCAAAATTCAATCCGCTTCATCGGAGTGTCATGGAAATGGTATATTTCATTGATCTTCAGATAAATTATTTATGCATTATTCACAGAAATGTCAACCAAATCAAAGAAAATGCGAAGGTAATATTTTATTTTGGCTTTCCTGTCAACTTCATGTGTCACCTTTGTCTGGGCCATAAGGTCAACACCACCCATATGTTGATTATATTTCTGAATTACCAAAGGGCAACGAACATCTACTTTATTAGCTGATCCTGCTACTCGTCTCTTCACGGTGATAGTAGGAATTGGCGAAATGAATTTGCTCAACATCACAACACTTCTGCTGTCCTTCCATTTCACACAGGCAATGCCACGACTGGAAGCAGCAGAAATGTCTCCTCTTTTCATGTTTTTATCAATTGGCAGGCACTTCGGCATATTTCTCCGATTCGCACGAACCGTTCCACAATCTCATATGTCCTTTTCTTCAAGGATGTACTGCAAATTCAGAGAGTTGAAGAAATTATCAAAAAATACTTGGCATCCTGTTCTGGGTAATGATTTAGTAAGGTGCAAGATTACTGACTCTCCCAAATTATGTTCCACATGCTGTGGTTTCTTGCCAAGATATGGTTCAAATTGATATAAATATCCAGTACGAGCATCACATCTGCTCCACATTTTGAAGCCCCATTTTATTGGTTTGCCTTTTACATGTTGGCGCATAATATTGTGGCCTTTGAATTTGATCATATGTTCATCTATGGACTGTTCCTCACTTATGCCAAGTATGTCCTGAAAGGCTGCATTGAAATGAACAATAAGTGGGCGCACTTTCCATGCTCGATCATCAGGATCATGACAACCATTGTTATCAATAAAATGCAGAGCTGCTCGAACAGCCTCGAATCGCTGCAAAGGCATAACTTGAGCAATATATGGCACTGCCATGTCAGGTTGTGTGGACCAGTAGGACCATAATGATGGCAGAACATGGTAACTCATGACCAAATTCATACCAATAAATGCCTTCATCTCGGCAGGTTCAATGGAGAAAGTGTTTCCTTTCTGTTGCATATACCGGATAGTTTCTGGAACCAGTATTTCTTTGACAAGCTTGTCAAATTGCACAGCTGCTTGAAATATTTGCAGGGGCGCTGGCATTGCATCCAAAGTTTCTGAATCTGAGATTTTGTCCATGTTAACTTGTCCATAAGCCTGTGGTTTCTTGTCGTCTCTGAACAGAAAAGGTCTATAGGACTTGCACCATGTGAAAGTTATAGGTGGACGTTCTTCAGGCGCAGCACCTGTAGCAGAAGATGGAGAGGAGTTATTTGTGTCTGGCATTGTTTCAACAGCTGACCTCATCCACTTTGGACAGTGACCAGAAGGACCAGGAACAACAGGTTCCGGAGAAGTAACTGCGGAAGCATTGTCACTTCCCGAATTTTTGTCATTCACTAGTGGTTCAATAATTACATCTGTTCCAATCTCATCAGCATCACCTTCCAAAAATTCTTGATCTTCTGTCTTCAAGTACCAAGTTAGTCTCATCCCCGCTGTCATCAGCATTCAAATATTGGATAATTTCATCATCATCATCAATGTGGCAGTGTCGTGCCATAATGGAATCTGAAGTAGAAAGAGTGAATCACACCGGTATGTCTAATCGACACATGCAGCACATTGGGACAAATATGTCACTTCAAGAATATCATGTAATGTTATATGCATTTACACATATTTTGCAATTTTTACATTGATTTTTAGCATCTACACAAATGAATTCATAAATGTGACTGAAAAAAGATTAGAAGTAAATTTTATATTTTAAAAAAACTCACCTGAAATATCTAGCACGGCACACCCAAAAAACGAGCACTGTTTATTCGTCACGAAATGGTGGCTTGAAGCACGTGGACAATATAAAGGACCTTTTGCAGTGGTCTGACACCTGTTGGATCCATTACAAAACATATCGCATCATCCATCCATTTTCCAACCTGCTGAATCTGAACACAGGGTCACGGGGGTCTGCTGGAGCCAATCCCAGCCAACACAGGGCAGGAACCATTCCCAGGCAGGGTGCCAACCCACCCAGGACTCACACAAACACACCCACCACACACTAGGGCCAATTTAGAATCGCCAATCCACCTAAACTGCATGTCTTTGGAATGTGGGAGGAAACCCACACAGTCACGGAGAGAACATGCAAACTCCACGCAGGGAGGACCCGGGAAGCAAACCCAGGTCTCCTAACTGCGAGGCAGCAGCGCTACCCACTGAGCCACCGTGCTGCCCATTTCGCATCATTGTGCGTGTAAATAAACTACAGGCATGCATTTTAATATGTGGGACATATTTGTCCCATATGCTTCAAAGGGTTATTTCATGTAAGATATAAGAAGTAACAACAACACAAAAATCAAACAAACTGAGAGGTAACCAGAAGACCATAAAGACGCCCACCACCAGTCCGAGGGTCTTTGCTGCTTTTGTTTCTGACACTTTAGGTGTGTTTGAATTGCTGCTCTCCAGCGACTGCGTCTTTTCAATCAAACATTTAATGGCTTTAGAATGCCTTGTAGCAAATATAAATATTCTTGTTTATGTGCTTATCATTACTGAATATGGGACAATAAAACAGAATATTAAAACACCAATAGCTGAATATGCATATCCATATATTATACAGCTTTGGTCACACATCCCTGTTTCAAAATCACCTAAATATAAAAAGATGAATGTAAATATAAATGATGAATACAACCACATCAGTACAATGCTGATCTTTGTGATATTCACAGTTATTTTTGAACCATAAAAGAATGGATTTCAAACAGCGATGTAGCAATCAATTGATATTAACACCAAATGAGTAACAATGGCCACATCAAACAAGTTAGCACGTGTCTGATAGACGTAACAGTAAATGACCTCAAAATACCAGCAGATTTCAATCTGAATAATCAAAGAAAAGGGCAACACAAACAAACCCACCAAGAAATCAATCACTGAGAGTGAAAGGATCAAAAAATTAGTCTGCATGTGGAACTGCAAGAAATGACAGATAGAAATGATGACAAAAAGATTTCTGAAGATAGTGACTGGAATCAAAAGTACAAAGAAAATATTAAAAATACATAGATTTCTGTTTCATAAATTAATTTCAGACAAGATGCATTACTATTAGAAAAGCAGTAATCAATCTTTCTCTTCTTAAATTCCATTTTTATTTCCCTCAGCAATTCCACGTTTACCCACAAACATGCTAAGACTGTTGTTCCTGACCGCAGGCGTCTGCAGGTGATATTTATACAGTCTCTAGAGAGATTACAGCAGCCTCTCTACCATCTCATTATCGTCAAATGTTCTTTTTCACTCTTAATGAACCCCAGGGGACGCTTTAATCTTATATCACAGCTCCAGATGATTCAAAACTCTGCTGCAAGAGTCCTTACACGAACCAGCAACAGTGAGCACATCACACCCACCCTGCTTCACCTTCACTGGCTCCCTGTGTCTTACAGGATTGAATATAAAATTCTGTTAATAACCTACAAAGCTTTAAATGGCCTCACATTGGACTACATCAGTGACCTTCTAAATCACTCTGCTCCTGTTCGTCTACTAAGGTCCTTGGATTCTGGTAATCTTGTTGTGCCCCACACTAACCTGCACTCTGTGGGTGACAGCAGGGCCTTCAGCTCCATAACACCCAGACTTTAGAATGACATCACAAAATTAATTAGATCAGCCAACTCCATTCATTCTGTTAAAAAACAACTTACAACTCATCTGTTTAGGAAGGCTTTTAACTTAACATTCTGGCCTTTCTTTCAGTTTACCTCTCTGTCCAGGTGCTCAGGATAATTTGTGTGTCTGTTTTATTACAAATTAGGTTTATTTATTAGGTTTGTCTTTTAGTATTGAATTTAGCATTTTACTCTGGTTTATTGTCCTTTATTCTATTTAATGATTTGTTATCTGTTTCACTGTTCTATTCAGGAAAATATTTGAATCTAATGTTACATATACCCTGCTGTTTTTTTAAGACTCTGTGAAGCACCTTGAGCATGGGAAAGGATATATAAATAAAACGTATTATTATTATTATTATTATTATCTTCAGCACTGCTGCAAGTTTTTACAGCTTGTATATTCGGTACATATTGACATCAGCAGGCTGCCTCAACTTTACTCATTTCTTCTGTACGGCCAACAGCTCGTGTTTAATAAAAGAGATGGGACACAACAGGTGTGATGATAAGCATGCATTGTCTGTCTGTGAACTGAAGTCATTTTACAGTCTGTGCCCAGCTGAACTCAAACATGGAGCAGCATTTCAAGACCAACAGTCAGCCAGAGAAAGTCACACATGACGGAGGATGAAGCTTATATAAATTTCATATGCGGCCAAGCAGCTGCTAACCGTGAGCAGTCATTGACTCTTTGCTACCCCACAACTTCAGACTCTGAGGCTTATTGGCTATTCTTGACACAAGTGTAAAGCCGTGGTGACCTCAAGAGGTGGTCACACACGATGCTGAAGGACGACTGTTGTGATGGGTGCTATTTATGTGGTGCCTTGGCTCAATTGCTCCTCTCATAAAGTTGCTCCCAGTCATGGAGCAATGCTGAGTAGTCACTGGTATAACTGAGATGGTAAGTCCATATCTCAAGAGTCTCAGGCTGTGCTTTGCTACAAGTAGGGCCCGACCTTAACAGTTACCAGGTCTCCATTGACCACCATTTTCAACAAGTTGACAACTTATTTCTTAGCCCTGATGCCAAGAGTGTCTACCATTTTAGCAATGCCCTGGTTTGTCGGCATTGTAATGAAATTAGACAGTTACATATTTTTTGACTTAATAGCTGTAATACAAAGTGAACGTTTTCATAATTCTTTTGCTGCTGTATTATTTTGGTGGACCGTATTTAAATGGGCTGTTGCACGTGTTATGAAATTGAATCAGCCTCATCGTAGTGTGGGGGGTGCAGACCCTTTTCCTTTTAATGCTATTTATAAAATACTTTGTTTCCTCAGTGTTACACATAAACATGTCTGCTATGGTAGAAGATGACAGCTTCAGGAGTGGCACCGGAATTGTCACACGCACAGAGTACAGCAGCTTTAGAAAATACACTCAGAGCTATGGCTGCTGCTTGTCACTGAACACACAATCCATCAGTGGTGCAGAAAAGCAAAACAGTTCAGTAAAAAAGAAACCCACCGGGCAATGCAACTGAAATGGCGGAGCACAAATGATTTTGTACTTCTGCTTTAGTTTCATTTCAGGATGGCATGAGAATATTTTACAATTGAGAAAATCGATAAACTCCGCTCAGCATTCTTTTAACGGGTTATGTACTTTTGTTGTTAATCATGACATTGTTGTGGACTCCTTTGATGTTGTTTCACTTTCACAGCTATAAAGTACTATTGACACACTTAGACCTACTTTTGGTCCTTTTGATGTTGTTCCACCAGGCCTTGCACTGGAAGGTTTTGATATCTTGTGTCCAGTATTGTTGGCTATTATAAATGCTTCTATTAGTGAGATAAATTCTGTGCTCAAGAACTGCTTTTCCCAGCTTTGTCATTTTGCCAATATTAAATCAATACATAGATACGTTCCTGCCTATTTATCTGAATTGTGTGTTCTACAGCAGCCGTCCAGAGAGCTTAGATGTACCAGTCAGTTGTTTCTTGTTGTCTCTCGTACTAAGTGCAAAACTAAGGGGGACAGGGCCGCTGCACCTCGTCTGTGGAATTCATTACCTAATGACATTAAGGAGTCACCCTCAATTAACCCTAAAACCACCAGAACCGGCTATAGTCGTGTCTCAGTGCAGTTTGCCAGCACATCGGAGCTGATCAGTCAGTGCCGTATAGTCGTTGAGCGGCCAGCTCATGACCACTGCCACCCCGGCAGCACTGCAGCAGCACTGTCCCTGGGATTCAGCCGCTGCACTAGACCAGCCTGCAAGCATCAGCACTGGCCTCTGTGTGCGTATGTGCAGGCAGTTCAAGCGCAGCTGGCTCGGTGATTAATGCATTTCATCAGTGGTGTCAGTTGCACCTTGTACATATAATGATTGTTGCAGTAGTTTTTTTTAATAGTTTCTATAGTTCATTGGCAGTGTATAAAATGATCAGTATTGCAGTAATTACGATGCTCTTTGCATGAAAAAAAATGTGTTCCATTAAAATTTCACATTTGACGTTTACTTAAAAAGTACAGCAATAAAGTATTTGGCGTCCAGGGGTGTATTAACTCCCCAAGTATGTGGCGGTTTAAGGGTTAAACCATTTAAAACGAGATTGAGATTTCTATTCTAGCTTTCCATGGCCTTCTGTGATACTGATGGTTCCTTCCTCGTAGTCATTTGTTTGTTTCAATTTACTGCTGGCTTGCATTGTGTTTTGTTGCATTTTGTTCTATTTATTTTACTTATGATTATTGTATACTAGCCGTCCCCTGTGGCTCCGATTGCAAAGTAATGAAACATGACAGTGAGGAGGGTCCTGTCCGGCCCGCAGCCTGTGTCTCGGGTTAGCGTGAATATATCGCTCCTGCAAGCGAACTTTGATTCATTCTTTGATGAGAGAAGTCGTAAAATCAACTGGAATATTCAAGCAATGTATTGAAAAAGACCCGCTTGCCTAATTGTGTGTGTGTGACACAACCCCCACCTCCAACCCAGACCTGTCAGGTCGAGGGCCCGAATCAAAAGGTCGAAAACACAGGATAGGGCATCGGTGTTGGCTTGGAGAGTACCCTGCCGATAAACGACTTTGAATTTATAAGGCTGCAGGTGCAAAAACCATCTATTGACACAAGGGTTTCATTCCTTATGCATGGCCATCCACTGGAGGGCGGTGTGGTCCATAACCAAGGTGATCTCCTGCCCCAGTAGATAGTACCTCAGCTGACTTGCAGCCTATTTGATCACCAGGGCTTCCTGTTCCATGGCCGCATACTTTGTCTCCCGGTATAGCAGTTTCCGGCTCAGGTATATCACGAGGTGTTCAGCACCATCAATACTTTGGCTCAGTATGGCACCAAGACCTGTCTCTGAAGCATAAGTCTGCAGAATAAAAGAAGCATTAAAATCAGGAGCCCTTAATACAGGTGCTGAGGTTAGGGCCTGTTTTAAGTCACGAAATGCAAGCTCAGCCTCTTTTTCCCATACCACGTTGAAGGGAGCCCTCATCTTTGTACAGTGTAGATCGTCTGTATCATCAAGGAGCAGGGCTTCGACCTCCTCGACCTCCTTGGAGAATGTTTCCACCTCGGGTTTGTCGATGGGGCATCTGTTCCGCCATTGTGGTCAGTGATGTCAGTGGAAGTCCACGGAGAGAATGAAAAGTGAATTAAAAAAAAATAAAAAACAAAGCTAACCTTTACAAGGATCATAAATTACACCGGCTGTTACAGACTAAAATTAAATGTATGCTTTTATTCTAAAATAGTAAGAATAAGAGCAGTTTACTTCTCAAAACGGAGTGGTGCAGGTTCGAACTCGTGACCTTTTGATTCCCAGTCAGTAGCAGATTCTATTGTGCCACGGAGGCAGTCATAATAAATGAGTGTCATGTTAAAGTGGCTTTTTTTCTGCAGCTATATTTTTGAATAAAAGTGCAATTGTTGTGTTATATTTGTATCTTTTGTTAAAGTGCTTCTTTGATATTTGGACTTCAGGCATTTTGTCATCTACTATTAAAATATAAAAAAGTTTCTATTTTAACAATGTGTTTACACAGATTACTGTAGAAACGGAACAGACAAGAAATGCGTGTGTTCCAAATAACGATCTATTATTTCCACTCAAAAACTCCACTTCACTCCCAGATACTGAATCAAGGCCTGAGCTGAGAGAAGTTCGTACACGTTCTAAATTGGTGGGGGGATGGAATAGCCGGCTGCTTCTAGCTTCTCTTTATCAGCACTTTTAGAGGACAAAGGACGCTGGCGGAGAGGTGTGAAGGGATTTAAGAAGCGATTTAAGGTTTGACGGATTTACGAGTTTTTTCGTAGGCTCTGGTAATTCTAGTGTTAAAGACATTTGTGTTCAAATCCTTACTAAAGTATTCATTACAAAGATATAAAATATCAAAACACATGAATGAGCACACACCTCTGTATTGTGTCATTATATTTTTAAATGTCTTACAAGATAACTGAACACTTTCTGTTTATGAAGTAGTAGGAGCCATTGTGCTCTACAACAACCCTAGAGCCATTTGACAATTGAAACAGAAAGAAAGCCTGAACAATTTGTGTTTTGCCTATCAATAGGAATAAACATGTACTTATGCAATATTTATCTGAGCATAAATAATAAGAATAAAAGGCTGAGAGATACAGCATGACTGAAAAGTGAGGAAGTCAGAGAGAAAAGGAAAGATGATGTGCATCCCATTGAAGAGTATTCACAGTCATCACCAATACCATCGCTCAGTCGAGTTCATGAACTGCATCATAATAGTCCTCAGGATTTGTATATGCCATGACAGCCCTTATTACAAGGAGGTTGCAATCCCTGCATTGTTTTCCATGGTGCATTAGAGTTTTTGTTTCAAGCCGTCTGCGTGTCCTTGATAGTGCCGAGCAAACATCTCACACAACCTTCTCCTGTATTTCACAAACAATTCTTTTGAGTTAATTGGTGTATTAAAGACACAAATGAAGGCAAGCACTTTAACTCTAGAAAAAAAAAAAAGTTGTAATGCCAGGCTGCCTTAAATTATCTCTCACCTCCTCACCAGCACCTTTTCTTTTGTAAATGTGTCAATCAGCACAAACAGCCTGCTATCCCATCCCTCCCACCTGTTGCAGCTCAAGGCTGTTTTTCAGGGTGTGAGGTGTCTTATTATAGAGAGAATATAATACATCGCCATTTGGAATACATGTATTTCATGTGTGTTCTGTAAACACATTGTTAAAACAGAAACGTTTGTCATGTTTTAGTAATAATTGACAAAATGTAGACATGAAGTGTACAATGTGCGAAGCCTGAAGTCCAAATATGAAATAAAGATTTTCACAAAATGTACAACAAGTATAACAAACAAGGGCACTTTTACAGAAAAATATAACTGCAGAAAAAGAACTCGCATTAGGATGCGACATCGACACCCCTTTAATATGACCGCTTTGGTGGTGCAGCGGTAAGAACTGCTGACTTGTAGTCCAAATATCAAATAAACACTTTAACAAAAGGTACAAGTATAACAAAACAAGTGCACTTCTATTCAACAATGTTACTGAAGAAAAAGAAATTGGGTTAGGGTACAACGCTGTGTCATAATGAAGAGGCTGTGGTTTCGATTCCGGGTCCTTACAATATTTAAGGAGTATTTGAGTAGTGAGATGCTATTATTATTACTATTATTGAGTAGAAACATTAATTTGATTTGAGTCTGTACCAGCCAGTGTAAATTTATGGCACTTGCAAAGGTTAGCATTTTTTTTAATTTTAATTTTATGTATTTTTATTGTTATTTTTTTCTTTAATTAACACAAGTGTTAAGCAGCTGCGTCTCATCCCAAAGAGTAAAGACTCTTCCAAAGACCTGTTCTGTAAGTAATTATTGTTGAATAGGCCCCTCGCTCTTACAGCCTTCATGAATGATCCATAGACCACCCCATTGATTGTCCTAAGGTCCTCAAGCCCCTTTAATATGTAGTAAAAGTCATCTTAGACAATATCTGTATCTTTTTTATCTGTCTTTACACTGTCCATCTCCATGTCGTAACTTCACACTTGTAATGCTCCGGCAATTGGCAATAAAAATAATCCCTCACTCCAAGTATGTTCTTATTCAGCTTAAACCAAGCTGTCAGGGTGGTATCTCTACCCCTACCCCTATCCAGTGGGCATACTTAAATTTTCTCTCTAAATACAACTGCATAATTGTATGAGAATTCTAACAGACAACAAATCAAAACAGCCGCCACACTGCCTTGGGGGTGCAGACATACTGAGTGTTCACGAATTGCCTAATTTCATCATGTTCAAGAGTATTCTATTGACAATGCTGACACAATCATGTCCCTGATATACGTATTTGAAGACGTACTTCACATGACTCAGCCTCTCATTTGTCGCTGTCCTTCAACTTATCTTAACTTTTTGACACTGTCTATTTTTTTAATAGCTGTATGGAAATAGTAGTGAATATACCTTAGCATCCAAGTTTGGATCAAGTAAACTAATCCTCTGACCGTCCCTATTTACATCCCATGAATCTGCTCTAGAACAGATCAGGAGGTCCTGCTCCAGAGGTGGTTCTGCTGCTGGGTGCTCAAACACAATGGCTACCTCATTTGTCCTTAGAGAATTATGTCTCTGTGGATTCCTATTCACTGCAATTGCCACTACAGCAGTGTTTGGTTGAGCACCTGCTGCTCTGTGTATTCCTCTTCAATTTCAAACATCATTCTACATGCTGGAGTGAAAAGATTAATTTCACTCATTCGTCACCTTACCTGATTCATCAGTGCAGGACAGCACCTTGAATTGTCCTGTTGGTGACGTTGTCTGGTTTGAGGATATACAGTTGAGCCTGTTGCCTCTACTCATCATTTTTTGGTTGTAACACACCTGCCTTATGGTAACAGTCATCAGTTATCTGGAAACAATAGGGTCCTCTATGAGGAGGAGGGATAATATTCACAGACAGAACAATTAGAGTACCTGATGTTTTTAAATGAAATTCACAGAATCTGCACCTTGACCTGTCTGGAAGTGGAAGCGGAGTAAGACAAGTCTCTCTTCTGCTCCACAATATTTAGACTGACTGCCCAGACTACACTATAGTGGTCCCCTACAATCCCCACTACATAATTTATGGCAATCTCGTGAGTTGTAGTAAGATTTGGTGCTCCCCTGTCCCAATGCCTTCACACCCCCTGACGCTGAACATCACCCTGTGGTTTGGCTCTGGTTGTTTTTGGTGTCTCCTGGGCCCACACTGCTGTAATGGCCATGGTATTCTTATTATTTCACTCTCAATGTTTCTACTGTCTGAGTACTGAGTGTTCACAGACGTCCTTAATAATTTACACATTCACATCCTCATGAAATTAATCATTCCTGGTCTGGTGCATCACATCTTGATTTCTTTTGTCCCAGACTTCCTTAGCTTTGGGTTTTTCACATTGTCTCATCATATGTTTATGCATTTGATTCCTTTCCCTAATGGAAGCTTATTGCTTTTGAAATACAGCTGCCTGGTTCTGTCCATCTGAAATTTACTCTCTGTTTGTTAACATTTGCAGTGCACCATCTGTTGGAATGTGTTTTTGTAATTCATGTTGGAAGAATGTGCTCTGCATTTTTCATTCCAACAGATGGTGCATCACAAACATTAGCACTAATTTTACTAATCCCATACCAAATGTCTTATAACAGAGAAACAGAGATTAACCCGACAGACACAGAGATACACAGAAACACAGACAGAGACTTCATATATACAACCATCTGTTGGAATGACAAATATGATGAATCGTATTAGTACAAATGCTTGTGAAGCACCATATGTTGGAACATCAGAAACATAGCAACTGGATGAACAGAGCACATGGACATTTTTATTAAGGTGAATTTAATGGGCTGGCCTGTTGTTTTGTGAACAGGAATAATGTCCAATAATCTGGTGGTGATCTGTGGACTGACAGTTGGGAAATCTGCTGTACACATTAGGGTGCTAAATAACCTGACATTCTCTGAACTGTCTTAATGGCTTCTGAATGAGTCCATTATAACACCCAAGACTTTCTCATACTCTGTACTTTCAAATTTCAGACCTGCCATTGTGTATTCAGACCTAACATTTTAGTTCTTGTGAAGACGTGCGAGTGTCCGACGATGGGTGGGCTCCCTGTGCAGAGCTGCTTTATGACCTAAAGCCTTCTGACCTGTTGTCCCCCAAAATACATTGCACTATGCGGACTAATGACATAAATATGTGACTAGTGACACTACAAGATGCTTCAGTGACACAAGAAGAGACGATTGGGCCTCATGAAGTTTGTATTAACAGACCACCTGTGTGTCACGTATGAACTCTTGTGTGGTGAGGACCACTTCACTGTCTGTGACGAAGAGGAGGGAATGACAACAACACGACGCACACAAACTCCTTTAAAGTTGTACGTCTGCCATCAGTGAGCAGCTGCTGCTAATTGTTTAATCAAAACTGAACTCGTATGATGTTCGTATGATGGCAACCATGGAGATGGCGGTCCTCACATATTGTTTATTGAACGGTTCAGAGCTTCTGTTGAAAAACATCACTTGCTGTTACTCTAAAACAGTATGAATTTAATACAAGTGCAATCCATCCATCATGCAACCAACTATATCCTAACTACAGGGGTCTGCTGGAGCCAATCCCAGCCAACACATGGCACAAGGCAGGAAACAAACCCTAGGCAGGGTGCCAGCCCACCGCAGGGCACACATACGGGACAATTTAGAATCGCCATTGCCTCTAACCTGCATGTCTCTGGAAAGAAACCGGAGTACCCGGAGGAAACCCACGCAGACACGGGGAGAACATGCAAACTCCACGCAGGGAGGACCCAGGAAGTGAACCCATGTCTCCTAACTGCGAGGCAACAGCGCTACTGCTGCGCCACCTTGCCGCTCACAAGTGTAATATTAATATAAAACAGTGAATCTAAGCATTAAAATATAATAGAAGATTGTGTTGGAGAGATCTGGACATCATTTCTATCTTTATTAAGAACTTTAATTGTCCTTATAGTGATGACGGCTAACAGACTCATGCAGTGCGGTGCTCCTCGGTGCTTCAAACTGACAGACGCAGTCGTTTAGTTTTGTTTGATATAAAGTTACAAATCAGTGACACAGCAACTGTCTTCAAAATAAAAAAGCACATCAGTTAGTGCTGATGAATTGGAATTCTGAGAGTTTAGCTGCCACTGCCACAGAGAAATGCATGTTGTGTGTTTGATGATTTAAGAAAAGAAAGACGTCCAGTAAATCAGACAAAGACAATCAGCACAACGTCAGACTGACCAAGAGCAACGGGGGGAATACTGTCTGGAATTTAATGTGAGGGTCCGGAAAAGACAAAAACACACAGCTGTTACTGTACACTGTATGTGTGTGTGTGTGTGTGTGTGTGTGTGTGAGGGCCTCTCATGAGCACAGGGTGGTCCAGCACACTCCATACAGGAGTCTGAGGGGCTCTGAGCAGCACAACACAGCATGGAGTGTCAGACCACCACTGGGCACAACCTCAGCTCATCTGAACCTGCTGATTTAATGTGCTGCTCGCTGTGATGAGGAAAGAAAGTCAAAGTGACTGAGAACAAAAAAACAAAAACAGCAGACAGAGGAGAAGAAGGAAACTGCAGAGAGCCAGCAGCTGACCACTGTGGAGCTGTGAGGAGAGACCACCACAGCCCTGAGCGGCTCCTGACAAACAAATATAATGAAGACATCTGAGATTTGATGAACTCATTAGTGAGTAAGAACTGAAATGAACAAACAAACATCCTGAGAGAATTTGTGAAGCAAACACAGCAGAGAGACGCCTCATGTGAATTACGTCAGCCGAGAGAATATGGCAGTCGCAGGGCCTCAGTGTATAAACATCTCAGTGTGCAGGCAGGACGGCTCTTCTCATGATGGCATCACTCCAGTGACAGACATGGACTTCAATAAAGTGAAACTTGGCCGTTGCTTTCCTCACAGCAATGCATCTTGTCACTTGTATAAACCAATTTATGAAACTGCAGTTTATGGACTTTTTTATATTTTCTCGATCCCTTTGCTTTTCTCGACAGTCTTTGGAAATCTTCTTGTCATCATTTCTATTTCTCATTTTCTTCAGCTGCACACGCCGACTAATCTTCTGATCCTTTCACTCGCAGTGGCCGATTTCTTAACAGGTTTCTTAGTGATGCCCATCAGTTTGAGTCTCGTGATTGATGGTTGCTGGTACTTTGGAGTTATTTATTGTTATTTGTATCAGTTCTTTGCCAATTTTCTTACTTTACTTGTGATATATAATGTGGTTTTAATATCCATTGATCGCTACATTGCTGTCTGCCATCCTTTCTTTTACAGCTCAAAAATAACTTGGACTGTTACAGAGATCAGCATTGCTGTATTGTGGCTGTTTGCTCTTTCATGTACAGTTATATTTTTATATTTTTGTGATTTTGTAACAGAGACATGTGAACAAACTTGTGGTGTATTTACTCTGTATGAAATGGGCATTTTCTTCTTGTTCTTAACTTTTATTGTGCCTTATTTATTGATGATTGGTTTTTATATCAGAATATTTGTAGTTGCAAGAAGCCATTCAAGAGCCATCAACTGTATGATAGAAAAGAGACAAACTGAGGAGGTGAGTGACAGAAAAATATCAAAACCGTCTGAAAGAAAAGCCGCAAAATCATTAGGAGTAGTCGTGGGGGCTTTTATTATCTGCTGGCTGCCTCTTAATATCAGCAATTTGTGTGTCGATGCTAGTAATCCCAGCACGTTTGTCATCACGAATGTCTTTGTGTTAATAAGTGAAGTGAACTTTGGAGTTAATCCGACTCTTTATGCTTTTTTTTATTCTTGGTTCCGAAAAGCAATGAAAATAATCCTGACGTGTAAAATATTTAGCCCGGCTTCTTCAGTGCTCAACTTACTATAAAACTTCAAGAAAATGAGCAAAGTAAAAGTAATTTTCTATGCTTAGCCGTTTTTTATTTGTTTTTTTGTGTATTAAGTCACCACTAATGTTTCAATTCAGCAGTACAGTACAATACTTGAACATATTTATTAACAGTAAAATCTTTTTGTATTCACTGTATTATTTTGCTTGCTGTTTTTTGTTAAAATTGTACTCTGTTAGTGTAGCCTAATCTGTTTATGAATATTCCTTGTTTTCCGCATTAAAATTAATAAAATATAAACTTACAATCTATAATAAACTGCACTGTAAACGCATAAGACACCTGCCGATTGATATGCAGTAAATACTTGAGGGTTTCTTGATGACTTAATTTCATTTTATATTACAAAATGATTGTAGTGATTTCTGTTATTTTGAAATAGAATGAATTATCTGACGGAGCAGTCGGCCTTCACTCCTCACACTGCTGGCTCACTAAATGACACTGAGGTGACTGTGAGGAACTGAAATGGACGACTGAGAAGGTCAAATGAGGTTTGATGTCCACAATTAAACGTAGGATTTGCTGCTTTAGACTGACATTTGTTAATATTTGTGAAGTCTCATTAGCCGCAGCTGCTCACCTCATAGAGAACACAATTAATACTTCAGAGAACAGCATTGTGCTCAACTCTAGAAAAAGAGAGAAACTTAGCACTGTAGTAAAGGAATTACCTCTGGGCCTGAATAGCTTGTTCCCTATGCACACTGTTTTGGAATATTTTAAATAATTGTTAAAGTTCTTCTTTTTAAAACCACCTTTACATGATTTTGAATCATCTTTACAATCCTTTTTGCTGTCTTATCTCGTAGGTTTGTGTTATAATCAGTTTGTTATAATATTAAGTTTAATGTCACTGTCTCTATGCACACACACTGTTATGGATTCATTCATACGGGCAGACCAAGTATGGTACACAGGGGCTCGGCTGCATTTAGAAACCGTTATCCTAGCAGTTTGGAGAATGAGACAAACTGCAGTGTAAGCATTGTATATTTTGGAGGTGGGGTTGCGTCTTGTTTGGAGACCAGAGAGGACCAACACATGGAGAAGCCTGCTGCCAAACCCTTTGAAGCTGTTGCCTTCATCCGTCCCAAAAATCCTTTCAGCATAGTGACGAAAAATGGCAGACTGTATACATCAAGATCCGACCTGGTGTTGTCTGCTATAAGCTTCCTTTGCCTGTTATACTGCGTAAAATCATCATTAAAGAAAGCTAAGTATAATTCTGTCATGTGATTCTTTGTTTGTACCGCCGTAATCACTATGGGAGGGATATCGCCTTGTAATATATCTCTATATTTTCGGTTACTTAAAATGCCGCAATTTAAAAGAACTTATTCCAACAAGGGAGCTTTTGCTTCTAAAGGAAACAGTTTGCTGCTATAATTTTGTACACATTTATCACACAACATGCAGGGAGACATTTTTTTCTTTATTTCATTATCGTGGTTCAAGTTGTTTCTTTAGCAGTTTTTAGTGATTTTACAATGGGGGATGTGAGATTCACTATTATTACAGTAAATAATACAACTATTCTGATATTTAACAATCCACCGCACACAATAAGACACAACAATAATCCATGAAGACGTAAAGCCAGCACTGAGAATCAAAAGGCCGCTGAGCGACTGCCCATTCAATGTGTCCATGCAGAGCCTTCACGGCGGCCTCTCCGTTCCAAAGCAGCCTGATAAATGTCTGCAGTTCTCGTGTTCTCCCCGTGGCCTGTGATGGACGAGCACCCAGTGCTTTGGTGGAGGTTTGGAGCTCTGGATTGTCCACTCCATGTCTGCTTCATCCCTTCATGGTGGACCTGAGGAGACAAAATGGTCCTCTGTGGTGATGTGAATGGCAAGAAATGGAAATGTTTGAGAAATAACACAATATGTTATGTATAAAAAAACTATCATTTTATGAAAACATTAGTTTATTTCTTTATTTTTTCATGTGAGGTATGAGTACACCAGTAAATGTGACCCATAAATTGTGTTTGAAGGTATTATGGTCTGCACTGTATAAGACGATTCCTGACAGACTCTCAGCTCCTTTATTTCTGCTCTGCTCAGCTGATGCTTTACTTGTTCCACTTTAAGAGTTGCCCCCTCATTTCAGACCCCCTTGGGTGTTTAGTCAGGAGGTATTATGATGTGGTGGTCCAAAATTCTGCAATTCGCAGGACTCCTGCAGTAACTAGAATTGAGAAGGCTGAAAGCTCTGAGATAAAAGAGGACTTCAGTCTGGGGGTCTTCACCCTTGAGACCCTAAATCAGCAGCTTGATGGCCATAAATGACTCTTTGGTGACAGTGGATGGCTGCTGTGTGACAGAATCAAATTGACCTTCTTTACCACTTGTTTGTTATGGTGGTCAGTGAGTGAAGGCTGCTGCGGACCCCCACTTTCACAGCTCATTTTAATGTTGTTAGTCACACAGTTTTCTTTTTTTTTACTGAGATTCCCAAAACAAAATTCATCCATCCATCTTTTCTGTCCATTTAGAGCAGGTCACAGGGTAGCTGGAGCCAATCCCAGCAAGCATTGGGCACAAGACAGGGACAATCACTGGACAGGCCGCCACTCCATCGTAGGGTGAACACAGACACACACACACACACACACACACACACACACACAAGCTCTCTTCCAGAGTCTGAAATAACAACAGCAGCACTTCTGACCAATAACAAGTGGTAATGGACTCATTAGTGGAGTTCCCCATCTTGTAAAGACCCCCCTCTTACACATCTTCCTGCTGTTTCAGTGTGACTTGTGTCTCGTGCCGCAGGTCAGTCAGGTGGAGTGGTGACTGTCAGGTTGAAGTATCTGGGTTGGTAACTCGAAGGTTGCCGGTTTGAGTCCTGGCAGTGACGGACAGAGTGCCACTTCATTGGGCCCTTGAGCGAGGCCTTTAACCTGTAATTTCTGTAGGGGCGCAGTACAAATAGCTGACCCTGCACTCGGACCCCAAAACTCTCTGGAGAGTAAGTTAGGATATGTGAAAAATTACAAATGTATAATAGAAGAAATTGTATATTGGTGAATAAAGGATTTAAACAAAATTAAAAATTTGTCTGACGTCCTTCTCGGTGGTCCACAGCACGTGTGACTACTTAGTTCCTGTTTGTCCCCCTGCTTTTACTTATTTAGGTGGCTCTTGTCACCAGGCTCAGCTCAACAGATGGTAACTCCAGGAGATTTCACGCCTTGTAAGTCTTTTCATTGGCTTTGTGGATGGAAGACACCCTCAAATGATCTTTGACAAAGTTAATCTGTATAGAAACATTTTACAAGATGTGTATTTAAAAATGCTTGTCTTTTACAGAGGATGAAATTCGGTCTAATAAATAAAAATGTTTGCTTTCACCCTTATAAACACATTTTTTTAAACATACACACAACATTTCCATTAAATAGTTGTAACGTAAGTTCAATATGTCACTGTCTTCTGTACAAATACATTTTATACATCTACTTTTCGTTCTACTCACATGCACAGTTGACACAGATTTAGCGCAGGGGTTCACCAACTGCTAGGCAAAGCATAAAACAAGAGAGATAAAGACGGCTGGGGAAACGTGTTCTCTTTTTCATCTGTCAGAGTCAGCATGAAATTGTATCCCCTTTACCTTTTTGGAATTGTATTATTCACCTAAATGGGGGTCTACATATGAAGAAAGAGTATAAAGCCTTGGAACATTGCCCAGCACACCTTTGGTAGATAATGTCATCCAATCCTGAAAATCCTTCCAACGTAGCAACGAAAATGGCAGACTCTACACATTGGGCCCCCAGTCCCGAACTGAGTTCTTGTCATTGGCTTCCTTTGTCTGTTCTGCCTCTACTGTAAAGAATCTTGGTGTCATTTTTGATTCCTCCCTTTCTTATTCCGCCCACATAAATCACATTGAGAAACTTTCTTACTTTCACCTCCGTAACGTATCCCATGTTCGCTCCTTCCTCTCCCTCTCTAATGCTGAGCAAGTTGTCCCTACTTTTATCACATCACTCATCGATTATTGTAACTCGCTGCTGGCAGGTGCCCCTTCTAATCTTATATAACAGCTCCAGCTTATTTAAAACTCAGATGTAAGAGTCCTGACACGAACCAGCAGCAGCGAGCACATCACACCCATCCTGCTCCATCTTCACTGGCTCCCTGTGTCTTACAGAATCGAATATAAAATCCTACTAATAACCTACAAAGCCTTAAATAACCTCACGCCAAACTACATCAGTGACCTTCTCCATCACTATGTGCCTGCACGCTCACTAAGGTCCTCTGATTCTGGCAATCTTGTTGTGCCCCACACTAACCTACACTCCACGGGTGACAGCAGGGCCTTCAGCTGTATAGCGAGTGCCCAGACTCTGGAATGACCTACCGAAATTAATCAGGTCAGCTGACTCCATGAATTCTTTTAAAACTCATCTGTTCAAGAAGGCTTTTAGCTCTACTTGACTTTATCACCCTTCTCTCAGTTTACCTCCATGTCAAGATGCTCATGTAACCTGTATGTGTGTGTGTGTGTGCTGGGCCATCAATTCTGTTGTCTGTTAGGCTTTTTCTCTGAATTCACTGTCGTAATCTTCTTTATTTATTTATCTGGTTTGTGCAATGCTATATACTGTCTACCCTGCCGTTCTGTCTTATATTCTGTGAGTGCCTTGAGCATAGGAAAGGCACTATATAAATAAAATGTATTATTATTAAGCTGTCATTAAACAAAGCTTAAAGTTATTTCTCCTATGTGATTTCTTACCACCATATCACTTAGGGAGGGCTATCATCTTTTAATATCGTATCTATTTAGATTCGGGTTATGTAACACACCGCAATTAAAAAAGAACTCATTCCAACAAGGCAGCTAACGCCCCCTGCTGGATACAATAGTACACAGAGTTCTAAGTATTTGGATGTAAATGAACTTGTGGAGAATTTAACAGACTACAGTTACAGTATATTGTAGAACCTACACAAATAATTTTCAATTAGAGATTAACCTGTGAAGTGCTGCCATAGTGTACCTGCATGCTGTGACTCTTCTTGCTGAAAATATTTAAATGGTTTTAGGTCAATGATAACAAATCTCATTAGCTGAAATGTGTCACTCACTCAAAAAAATAAACCAACAGGTTTGCTCACTTTATTGAACATTAGAACCCTCTAGACGAGAACAGGCCATTCAGGCCAACAAAGCTCACCAGTCCTTTCCACTTGTTTCCTCCAAGAAAACATCAAGTCGAGTTTTGAAAGTCCCTAACGTCTTACTGTCTCCCACACTACTTGGTAGCTTATTCCAAGTGTCTATCGCTCTTTGTGTAAAGAAAAACTTCCTAATGTTTGTGTCCCCTTCACAATTTTCCAACTGTGTCCCCGTGTTCTTGATGAACTCAGTTTAAAGTAACAGTCTTGATCCACTGGACTAATTCCCTTCATAATTTTAAACACTTCAGTCATGTCTCCTCTTAATCTTCTTTTGCTTAAACTGTAAAGACTCAGCTCTTTTAATCTTTCCTCAAAATTAAACCCCCGTAGCCCTGAATCAGCCTAGTCGCTCTTCTCTGGACCTTTTCTAGTGCTGCTATGTCTTTATGGAGACCAAAACTGCACACAGGACTCCAGATGAGGCCTCACCAGTGTGTTATAAAGCTTGAGCAGAACCTCCTGTGACTTGTACTCCACACATCAAGGCGCTATATAACCTGACATTCTGTTAGCCTTCTTAATGGCTTCTGAACACTGTCTGGTAGTCGATAGTTTAGAGTCCACTATGACTCCTAAATCCTTCTCATGAGGTGGACTCTCAATTTTCCGACCACCCATTGTGTATTCATACCTCACATTTTTACTTCCTATGTGTAATTTTTTACATTTACTGACATTAAATTTCATCTGCCACAAATCTGCCCCAGCCTGTCTGCTGTCCAAGTCCCTCTGTGACGATATAACGGATTCCAAATTATCTGCTAATCCACCTATCTTGGTATCATCTGCAAACTTAACCAGCTTGTTACTTATATTCCTATCTAAATCATTTATATATATTAAAAATAGCAGCAGCCCCCGCACTGCCCCCTGCTGGTCACCACTCTTAACATCGGCCAGTTCTGATGAGGTTCCTCGCACCATCACCCTCTGCTTCCTGTGTCTGAGCCAATTCTGCACCCATCTAAAAACATCACCCTGAACTCTCACTTCTTTTAATTTGATGCCCAACCTCTCATGTGGCACCTTATCAAATGCTTTCTGAAAGTCCAGATAAATAATATCATCTGCTCCACTTTGATCGTATGCTTTTGTTGCCTCCTCATAGAATTCCAGCATGTTAGTAAAACACGACCTCCCACTTCTGAACCCATGCTGACTGTTCCTAATAACTCCTGTCCTTGCCATGTGTTGCTCAATCTTATTCTTAATAATTCCTTCTATTAATTTTCCTGTGATGTTTCATGTTAAGCTTGCTGGTCTGTAGTTGCTCTGATCTGCCCTGTCACCCTTTTTATATAATGGGATGATATTTGCCATTTTCCAGTCCTTCAGAATTTCTCCATTGTGCAGTGACTTCCTAAAAATATGTGTCAAGGGTTTATATCTGAACTCGCTAGCCTCCTTAAGAACACGAGGATAAATATTATCTGGTCCTGGTGATTTGTTTGATTTCAATAATATAATTAATAAAAAACATGTTTCTAGATGTTATATACTGTAGGTTATTCTCGTAATATGTTGTGTCACGTATGTACTCCAGAGAGTCACCTTCCGAGCTCACCCAAACTAAGTATTACCACTCAGGGACGAGAGGGGGCGCTGCCGCTAACGGACTTGTCTACTTCTTCCCTCACAGTCTCAGTCTAGCAAAAACTTAGTTGTGAAAAGGATGAAGATAAACGTCATCAACTCAGAGAAGGAGAGGCAAGTTCGTGTACCATGTGAACGTTACTGAGAGAATAAATCTGAATAATAAAAAAACAAGCGCTAACATTTGCAAGTAGCCAAAATGTACATATATAAATGTATTATATAACAGCAATAATAACAGCAGCTCACTAGTCAAAATGGAAAACGTGGGGAAGACCTGGGATTAAACCTACAACCTCTTGATTTAGAGGCAATCGTTTGTTCCTCTAAACCACCAAGGCAATTGATTAATGGACTTCGGTTTTTACATATTGACAGCAATATCTAACTTGAATAATTTCTCTTTTCTTCTGTTATATTCTTGAATAAAAGCACACTTATTTTGTCATGCCTTTTGTGAAAGTGTTTATTTGGTATTTGGAATTCAGTCTTCACACATTAATTTTTACTATAACATGAAAAAAAATTCTGTTTTAGCTATGTGTTCAACAATTCTCGCCTCTCTTTTCCTGTCATCCTACATTTACACAGGTCGTTGTAGACACAGAACACACATGAAATGCACGTGTTCCAAATAACGAGATATAATTTACCCTCTACAACTCCAGGCACCTCACTGCCAGATAAAGAGAATTTTGTGATAGACTCATCTTTGTCAGTGGAGGGGATGATGGGATAGCAATCTGCTTGCTGCTTGTGCTGATCGACACATTTACAAAACAAAGACACTGACGAGGAGGTGTGAAGGATTTTAAGGTGGCCCAAGATTATGACTTTTTCCATAGGCTTCATGGATTCTAGTTTTAACACCCATCCAATGCCGAGGTTGGAAGATCTCTTGGAGTGCCTTGGAAGTGCCTGGTACCTGTCCACCCTCAATATGATGAAGGCCTACTGGCAGATCCCCTTGATGGTTTCAGTGAAAGGAAAATACTTTTTTAGCACACCTACTAACCATTGGAAATGCTGGGTCCACCCTTTTGGGCTGGTGGATAGACCATTATGGCCCCACAATGCCTATAGTGCTGCCTAACTAGATGACATAGTCAAATATTGTGGCACCTGGGAGGAACACCTCCACCAAATTTCATCCATCCTCCACACCATCCATGATCAGAGTCTCAAATTCGGTCCTAAAAAATGTAATTTTGGATTGAGGCTAAAAACAGGATTACGTGGTGGGAAATCCCAGCAGTCCAAAGTTCCTATCATTCATAGATAATCCACAAACTATAAGGCAGGTACAAGTTTTCGTGGGTCTTGCAGGGTTGTTTGTACCACATTTCTCTGAGAGGGCTGTGCCTTTAACTGATCTTACAAAGAAGCGTGCTCCTAGCATAGTGGTGTGGACACCCACAACCAAGTCTGCATTCTGTGACTTAAAGACAACATTAATGACGGCTCCTATACTCATCTCTTCTAACTTCACTTTACCTTTTCTCCTCTAGACCGATGCCTCAGACACTGTCTTGGGTGCAGTGCTTAGCCATGTCATCGATGGAGCCAAGTAATCCATAATGTACCTTAGCCGGAAACTGTGGGAGCGGGAGACCAGGTATATGCTGTTAGAGAAGGAAGCCCTTGACATCAAATGGGTGATTACTCAGCTACAGTATTACCTCCTGGGACGTGAACTTACCTTGCTGACTGACCACACTCAACCTCCCCTGCAGAGGTTGTACTCTCATAAGGATTTGAACTTCGTGCTTTGCAATCTTATAAATTCACAGTCCTACATAGGAAGGCCTCTCCTCATGCCAATGCTGATGCCTTCTCCTGGGCCCACAACCTCTTAGTAAGGTCCACCGAGAAGCCACACCCCTTCTGGTCTACAATTTTTAATTAAATCTACTTAACAAAAGATCTGCCCCTTTTGTTGTCTTGTGGTCCAGAGGATCCCCACACCTTTGAAAATTTGGGAAAAAGTTAGCGAATTTTATTAGTGAATTGATTTATTCCTCAATTCCTTGGGTTTTGTGTGGTTGTAGAAGCAGATTTATGATTCTCTATTTTTTTTAAGGCCTTGGTAAATTTGTTGCCCCCTGACATCATAAAAGCATCACCGTCTTTGACTCCAATACTACAGAGTTAGTAATGTTGAGACGACACAGGAAGTGCAGTCATACCACATAATGGATAACGGCATAAGCGTCCATATTGTAACTGTTTGTACTGATGCAGTATAATTAACCACTTGAATAATAATGAAGCCGTCTGTGTGTGTTAAATAAACAACATGGAGGTTTATTCAATGATTTAGTTTTTCAGCACGTTATGATTTTTAGAATTGATTTTCTTGGACTTACATATGTAAAGAATTTCCATTGTATAGATCAGAGGAGAAAATATTTTAAGATTACACAATGTACTTTAATGGATATTTGTCATACAACTGAAACATATAAATCTTACAAAGCTGACCCAAATATTTCTTTTAATGCAGACACTGTAACAGAATGAACATATTTGTAAGAGCCCATCTCAGAAAATGAATGTTTTAAATTAAACTCCTATTAGTGTTTGCTTAATGTGAGTAGGATATCATTTTCTTTCATAGCTGTAGATTAAGGTATAGCCGTTCACCCCGTTAGTTAATATGATTTAGAACGTCCTTAGCTCTGTCTGTGACACAGAGGGTTCATTCAGTCAGTGTGTGTTTGGAGTTAGTCGCATTGCTGGCCTGGACTGAAGGAGCCATTTGTAGTTTGTAACTGGGGTAGGCGTACAGTGATCTGATCGTTTAGAAATGGTTCAACCGTATGAGCAAACGTAAGGAATCAAACAAGATATATAAGCAGAACTTTTCTTAAACATGAACTTTTCTTTTCTCTATTTTTGTGTGAACTGTTTGACATTAAATTTTTACTAAAGCTTTTAAAAACAAAGACATTTTGTCTGTGGACTCATTTCGATGTGTCAAAATCCCATAAAGCAAACTAAAGCTGTAGAACTTTGGTGATTAGTGAAGACAAATCACACTAAATTAAAATTGTCTTTCTAAGATATTACACTTTAAATGGCGATGTTTCTTACATTTTAGTATCGAAATCATTTCAATATTATAAACAGGAGGAAAAAAAGATTTAAAAATTGATTCAAGTCAAAGGAAATCTGTCATACAATTGCAATGTGTAAGTCTTAAAAATATTTCAGTGCTTCTTCACCAAAGCACCAAGCATGAATGGAAGACGCAAAGGCGTTGTACGATTTTATAGACACAAAAAAAGGTCTACTGGGTGTTCAACTAAAACATAGCCATGAGGAAGACAAATGTCAGAACATCAGAATCCTCTGCAGTGTGCCTAGCAGACATAACATGAAATATCTTAGAAATTTAAGAATCACTGCTTTTGTTTTTTTATTGCATTTTCCATACCGTCCCAACTGTAGCAGCCAATGTGCAAGGCGAAGTTGAGAACGGGCAAAACGCGTGCCGAGAGAAATCTCACAGTCCAAAAGTTTGTTTTAAAAATATTTAGTGAAAGTTAAAAGCAGATAATCCACACAAGAATAAAAGAAAAAATAGTTACACACGCAGAATAAAAGGCAAAAAAAATGGAAAAATGTATCTTCTCTAAACTTAGTTTGGAAGATGAATGTTCTCTTTGTTCCCTTGTACTAATTCATGTCTGAGAAGCAAGCTTTACGAAACCATACATTATGTAAAAGCATGCTTTGCTGAGCAAACAGAAAAATATTTGTGCAAAGGACTCAAGGTCTAAGCATTTCACACAAGTGTCTGCCTTATCACGTTTTCCCTTAATTTACATCTGAACGCCATAACAAAGGGACCAAGAAATCAAGTTGCATAAGGGGCGTTGAAGGGGCTCAACGATTGTGTATAATAAACGTGTTGACTGTTACATTTCATAATGATATTAAATCACGCATTCTAGGGGTATAAAAACTTGCCCCACCCAACAGACGGGGTTCAGAAGAGCCCTGACGCTGTCATGTATATTTGATTGTCTGCTTTTCTGAAACTCTTCTCACTGTGACACTGCAAAATAAAGCTGCTATATAACCACACCTGCTGTCTGGTCTGAAGTCTTCGTCCACATTAGCTTTTCTTGAGAAACTTTAGTTTTTTCTGTACTTAAAAGTTCTTTACTTCTTTCTATACTTAAGGGTTTGTAATTTCTTATATACTTAAAGATTCTTAGCTTCTTCTTTCTATACTTAAAAGTTCTTAATTTCTTCTTCTGTATGCCTTAAGCATACAGTTCAACACTTAAATAAGTGCTGTTTTATGAGTTACTTCACACTCAAAAGGCCCGTAGGCTGGCTGGCACGTAGACATGTGCCCAGGCACGGTTTAAAACCGTAGGCCTCTATACCTTACACAGGGCAAGGCTGTCACAACTGAAGAATAATATGTTTACTCATAGCTGTTAGAAATGGCAAGAATATACCAACACAATTCTACTTACGAGGGTTATAGGAACCTCCCATTGATTATGTATTGTCATCTAGTAAAATATTCATGAATCTTATAGAACTAGGGAAATGGCTCTTACACATCCGGCCCCTTATAGTTTATGCGAGGGCAGAAATCAATTACTTTAACTTTACAGTACTTACTAAGAGCCTTCACTACTTTACTTAACTTAAATCAAACTTAAGAAACTTAAAACTTAAGAATGTCCAATTTCTTTATCAACTTGTTGCATAATGACAGTAGCGATATGTGAATTCTTCTGAATAATTGCAGGGTATTTTGCTTCTTCTGGCGTAGCTGATTTTTCCAACTCTCAATATTCCTTCTTGCAGAATTGGGTCCAGTTTGTTGATTTACCTGCCTTTCTTTACAAGCTGATCTTTGTGTAAGGCTTTAACCTCCTCTGGGTAAGCTTGTAGTTGACTGAGGTGAATAAGTTCGTCTTCTGCTTTAGACCAGTCATTTAGAGACAGTGGCTTCAGTCTCATTGTTGATTTGTATTCCTTCATATTTTCTGTGATTTTTGTCTTTTGTTTCTCTGGGCTGTGTCCAGATTGACTGACCGTATATTGAATTACCTTTCTCTCTTCTTTCAAATGCAGTAGCACTTCTTTGAACCTAAGGAACCAAGCTACTGCTTTCTTTACATTGAACCATTTTGAGTAGTACTCTACAAGTCTTTTTACTGGTTCCGTTTTTTCTTCTGCACTTGTAAGATTTACTACACACCTTTTGATTTCCGGATCATTGCTAGTAGACAGGTCCACTTCATCCGGTCTCTTTGGCCATTTGTTCTCGGGCTGTAGTAGGAAATTTGGGCTTTGTATCCAAGTCTTACTTTTGAAGAAGCCTTCTATTGTCGATCATCTTGATGCCAGATCCACAGGATTTTGTGCAGATGTGACGAACCTCCATTGCGAGGGTTGTGAGTGCTCTCTTATCACTGCGATTCTGTTGGCAACAAAAGTTTTGTAGCACGCGCTTTCATTTGTAATGTACATTAGCACTGTGGTGCTGTCAGTCCAAAAGATTGACTCTTGCAGGGGAATCTGTAGTTCTCGTTTTAACATTTTGTCCATTTTGACTGCCGCCACTGCTGCTGTAAGTTCTAACCTTGGTATAGTGACAAGTTTTAGTGGTGCCACTCTTGATTTTCCCATTAGAAATGAACAATGTCTCTCATTTTCTTTGTTAGTCAGAAGGAGGTAGGAAACAGTGCCATACCCAGAATGATGCATTTGTGCGGTCATTATTTGACCAAACCCAGGAGGTTTAATGCACTGTGGAGCCGACCTGGACACAGACAGGCGGACATGTTGTTAAAATACCACCACACGTTTATTTTACAATTATTATTTACAATTCTGGTCACTCAGACCCACTCAAATGTGCACAATACCCCAACAATCTCAGTCCTGGCCACAATGCCTTCTTCTCGAGCCGCCTCCACTCTCCTCTCTCGCTTCGTCCTTCCTCCTCCCGACTCCAGCCCCTTTTATAGAGTCCCCGGATGAGCACCAGGTGTTCCTGGCATTCCTCCTCTGGCCATGCCCCAGCGTGGCGGAAGTGCCGGCTGTCCTCCCGGCAGCTCTCCGGGTGCCGTCCTAAATCTTCCCCCCAGCACTTCCTGGTGTGGCGGAAGTGCTGGGGTAGCAGGTCCCCAAGGCATTGGGACGCCTCCTGGCGGTGACCACGGGCCCCTACAGGGTGGAGCTTCCATGCCCTGTACCCGTGGCCCTCAGAGCAACCAGGAAGGCGGCCCCCACGTGATCCAGGGTGGGCGTAGACCCACATCCGGTCCCTCATGGCGTCCCGGCCGGGTCGTTGCCCCTGGCATCCCTGACAGCACCTATCTACATTGTAATCCACAAGTAGCTGTAAATCGTCCATCCATTTGCTCCATTGCCGGACATACTTAACCTCCACTTCTTGATCCCAAGCATATTTCTCTTTACACGGTTCTCTTAAAATAAGCTTAGCAGGCAGTATGACTGGTGCTAAAAATCCAAGTGGGTCGTATGTTGAACTGACCACTGACAGAATGCCACGTCTTGTAGCAGGCTTATCTTGTAGCTTTACCTGGAACTTGAAACTGTCAGTCTGTGTGCACATTGGACACCTAAGGCTCTTTCAACTGGTAACAAATCATGGCCTAAGTGCAAGTCCTTTTGATCTATTGCCCTGTCTTCTTCAGGGATGGACAGCAAGACTGCTCTGCTGTTACTTGTTCATTTTGTAAGATAAAATCCTCCCTTTGAGCACAGGGTTTGAAGATCTTTGGCCAATTTTATGGCTTGTTCTTCTGTAGCAACTGACTTTAAACAGTCATCAACACAGAAATAATTTAACACAGCGTTAACTACTCCAGCGAACCTCTGGAAATGTGCCTCTGGCATTCTCTGCTGTTCTTCTTAAGGCATAAGAGGCACAACTGAGTAATGAAGTAGCACCAAATAGATTGATTCACTGTCATTTTGTATTCCTCTAGTCCATTGTTTAGATTACCCTCAGGCCACCATAAGAAATGAAGAAGATCTGTGTCTTCATCTGGGATTTTCACTTGATAGAACATTGATTTAATGTCCGCCATTAGAGCGATTGGTTCCTCCCTGAATCTTGTAAGAACTCCAATGAGTATGTTAGTTAAATCAGATCCTTTGAGCAACTGTTCATTTAGGGAAAAACCTCAGTAAGTGGCTGTACAGTCAAAGACCACTCTGATCTTATTTTACTTTGGATGATATACTCCATGGTAAGGGATGTACCACACTCTCTCCGTTTCGGTGGTCAGCTGTTCAGTGGGTACCTTGATGGCATATCCTTTGTATAAAGTGTCTTTCATGAAAATTTTGTAATCCTCATGGGATGTTGGATACTTTGTAAGTTTCATTTTAAGTCCAATAGCACGTTGTTCTGCAACACAACGATTGTTTGGCACTTTAAGAGTCTCATCTTTAAAAGGCAGATCAATGCAATAGTGTCCATCTACTAGTCTTGCAGTATCTGAGGCTATGCGTATGAATTCAATGTCCGCCTGTGACATTTCTTCCTTTTCCTCACAGCTGCGCTCTGGAAAGTCTGTATTGTATTGCTGGAGTAACATTTGTTCTACCTCCATTATTGTCACATGATTAACTGAATAACTTTGCAGTCTTTCTTTGTCTGAGTTTTTTATCAATCTATTAACAATCCACCCTTGGAATGTTTTCACAGCATGAAGTTTTTCTTCTTCACTATGTGTGATTTGCTATGGTTTCATGACTTTGTGGGCATTTGTACTTAACAATAAACCCACTTCAGTATTTATCTGGGGTTGATGCACGGCTTTTTCTTTAGGGATGTTCTCCCTTTTCACTGGTACAGAGTTCAGTGAGTACACTTCTGGTGTATCAAAAATGTATTTTCTTCTATCGCACAGACTTGTAACTCCGTTAGGACTGTACACTTTACTAATTTCTGTCTATTTACTGTGTCTCTTTCTACAGTGCTGATGTAGATGTGAGACTTTCTTCCTGAAAGATTTAACTGCTCTTGTAAACTTTCAGTGCCAAATGTAGCTGAGCTATCAGAGTCTTTTAGAGCCGATGTTTCTACACATTTTTCACTCGTTTCAGACTTAACTTGAACTGGAGTCACAGCTAAGACTCACTCTTTACCGGCCCCGGTATCAGAACAAGTCTCTACTGGTTCAACAGAAATTTGGGCAAAAGGAATGTTAATCTTTTCTGACATAACGTTCTCCTCTTTAGGAGGTGAGGCTTTATCGTTGGTGCCTTTTTCCTTATTCATATGCAGAATTACTGGATTTAACTGAGAGCATATTTGGCATTTAATCTTTTCTTCACAGTCTTTACTAAAATGTTCTTGTTTAAGGCACTTAAAGCATAAGTCTTTACATTTCAAAAAGTCAATTTTACTTTCATAAGTTAGATTCTGAATTGCACTGCATTCGATAAGATCGTGATTTTCATTGCAAAAAAGATAGTGCTTACCACTTGTATGTCCGGCCGTCTCCGCCGTTTTAACTGAGGTGTCTGTATCCATTTTTTCGCCTGCAGCAGAAATGTTTGTAGCAAAACTGCTTTCTCTCAGGACGCCTTTTAAAGGATACTCCTTATGATCAATCTTGTCCTTTTCCTTCTCGAAGGTATAGCTTTGTAGAACTGAGCTGCACACGGGGTTCAAACGGGGCTGATGTTGTCTGTTCATCCAGAAAATTCACTGGATCGGCGAGAGGGGTTCGCCTGCTCTCCGTACTTTCAATATTCTGAACTTTGCATTTCCACGGTGCTTGTAGGTCTTGAGGAAGTTTGGAGACTTTAGTATGAAGGTTATCATTACTTTCAAATTGTTGTCCGCTTTGTAAGTCGGGCATAATGTTTGTATATCCACAAGGAAAGTTTGCATAATCGTTCTGACCTTCTCCATCGTTTGGCTTTATTTGCGGCCGCCCTTTGCCTTTTCTCATATATGCATCTGCTCTCCGTAGCTGGATTCCATAAAGACTTTTGAGCTTCATTCTGGCTTTTTGATAATCTTCTAATGGTAACAGGTATTTACAGTTTTTAACAATCTCGTGAGGTGAACCTTTAGTAAACTGTGTCAAAAAGTCCAGTTTATCTCGCGGATTCTCTATCACCTCATCGATAGCTCGGTCAAATGCTCTTATAAAGTCCACATATATCAATGGATCTCCGTCAAATATTGGGATCCTACAGTATGGCACATAAGGCACTTGAGTCTTATACTGTTGTTCTTTCTGTTGATCATAACATTATCCATAGAGCTTGTGTTGAAAAGGTGCTGGTACTTTATCTTGTTGCTGGTAAAGCGATTGCTGAGGATTATTTTTGTTTTCATTGTTAATCAGAAAGTTAGAACCATTTGTCTCATATGGGTCTTTGCTTCTCACATCTGGTTTCGGAGGCACGTTATAAGGGTCCAGTCTATTTGGGCTGCGATTGCACCCTTTAAGCGCACTCAATTTTGCCCCAGATTCTGTGATTTCTGCCTCTAAAGCCAATTGTTCTCTTTTAGCCTTCAGCTGTGCTTTAAACTGTATTTCCTCAGCCTCTTTTTTAGCTTTCCACTGCGCTTCTTCCATATCTAGAGCCTGTTGCTTTCTTTGATTCTCTGCTTTAGCCAACAGCACAGCATGTGCTGCCTCTTGAGATCTGGTGGCACTAATTGAAGTAACAGCTGTTCCTGCACTGTGTTTAGATTTTGCGGAGACTTGGGAGTTCTTAGCTGAAGTAACCTTTGAGCTTGCAGGAGTTTTACTTTGAATGGAAATCTGAGAGTTACTGACTTCTCGAGAAACATCAGGAATGTCAGTCGTCGTTCTGTAATCCCTGAACTGGTTAGCTGAAAAGTCAAGTTGTTGATCGAGGCTTTTATTTTGGCATACTTCCAAAACTCATTCCATTGTATTTCCCAAAAATGTACGAAAAGTTTCTATTTTAGCATCAGTCCTTTTGCAACATTTTCTGTATATCTTCGTTGCTCTGGATGGATAAAAGTTTGATGCTTAACTTTTTATATTCCATTCTCAAGTTGATGAACTGATTCTTGATGATTAATTCTACTTTTTCACAGTTAAGATCATTTTGTTGTAAATCCATTAAGGTCTTCATCACACCATATACTGGTGCCGGTCATAAAATTAGAATATCATGACAAAGTTGATTTATTTCAGTAATTCTATCTAAAAAGTAAAACTTGTATATTAGATTCATTCATTACACACATACTGATGTATTTCAAATGTTTATTTCTTTTAATTTTGATGATTATAACTGACAACTAATGAAAGTCCCAAATTCAGTATCTCAGAAAATTAGAATATCAATTAAGACCAATGCAAAAAAAGGATTTTTAGAAATGTTGGCCAACTGAAAGGTATGAACATGAAAAGTATGAGCAAGTACAGCACTCAATATTTAGTTGGGGCTCCTTTGGCCTGGATTACTGCAGCAATGCGGCGTGGCATGGAGTCGATCAGTCTGTGGCACTGCTCAGGTGTTATGAGAGCCCATGTTGCTCTGATAGTGGCCTTCAGCTCTTCTGAATTGTTGGGTCTGGCGTATTGCATCTTCCTCTTCACAATACCCCATAGATTTTCTATGGGGTTAA
>JANRMT010062791.1:186214334-186230108 GCA_026402145.1 Polypterus bichir lapradei | reverse complement strand
GCCTGTCCTGACCAGCTCAGACAAGCCCAGGGGCTGCCTAGGCCCCCACCCTCTCCCTAGCACAAGCCCAGACATGCCCGTGGCGTGTCCTGACAAGATCAGACATGCCCAAAGTCGTCCTGCACCAGACCGAGTATGTTCCTATGCGTACCCTGCCGGCCTGAAGGGCCTGCCTCGGCCCCTGGGGTGAGGCAGCACCTGACGGTCGGCCTCCCCACACTTCCCAGTCCCCCAGACTTCCCAGACCTCTCTCCAGAGGACGTGTGATCCCCGCCGAAAGCCTAAAAAGCCAAGCATTTTGTTCTATGATTTTAATATGAACACGAAATTAAAATATCTCATCTTTGCTTCAACTAAGTCAAACTGCTTTTTTCCATCTTACAGACAGAATCTGCAGTAAAAACAGCCTTAGTGGTGATTCAAGCTTCCCACCTCACAGAAAGAAATCAAGCACCCCGGCTTTTGGCAGACCCCCTGCGAGCAGGCCTGTGTGCTCTGTCTCTCTCTCTCTCTCTCTCTCTCAGAGCGCAGACACGGGCTAAGCCAGGCCCTGCTGCAGCGTATAGCGCGATCGCCTTGACACAGTTGTGTGCTTCGAGCACCCATTCCCCGCTGAGTGAGTCCCGGCGAGATCGCCTGCTTGTCAGCAGCTGTCTATGAACTCCCCTACCCACATATGTCAGCAACAACAACAACATTTATTTATATAGCACATATTCATATTCAGCAGGCTCGAGACCGCGCAGACCATCTGTCCATGACGAATGGATCTTTTAAAGTTAAGGGATTTTTAAAGATTAGCTTGTAAAGCTTGAGATAACTGCTAATTCAACCCTTTAAAAATCACACATAGTTAAATAATATGCAGTAGTTCCCTTTTAAATCACGTTTGAGACGTCTAAAACATCTAGCCTGGGCTGTGTAATTTGTAATTATATTAATTAATATAATTATAATATGTATAAAAATTGATCTAAAACAAGCCCTTTTTCTATTCAAACTCACCCCACATTTTTAAATACATGTATCTTCAGCTGACCCTAAGGAAACATCTTGTAGAAGCAAGCGACCCACATGGCTCAGGGAGCGGGTGATGGTTCCAGCAGGGACCAATTTCACACTTCAGCTGTGTAAAGTGGTGGCTGATACCAAAAATGTTTACATATATACAGAGCTTAACCTTAGGGCTTATTTTCAGCCGACAGCCCATGCGAGCAGCCCCTGCTCTCTCTCTACACACAGAAAGTAAAGTCAGGTATGGGAGGACTCTGTGAGTTCGCTTGCAAACAACTGAGCCCGGCCGTTTCGAGCATCCATTCCCCGCTGGGTCAGCCCCGGCGAGCTCACCGACTAGTAGTCTCAGGAATTTGTTAGGATTAGGTCATGTACAAACCTCCACTTTGATTTATCACCTTTAAAGACATGGAGCAGTCTCGTGTTAGAAACGCTTTTTTTAACACTTCTGCCTGTAAAAGCTCAGTTATCAAGTTCTCTATTCCTTCCACGGCCTCCGGTTTAATAGAAGCTTGCACCCAGGCTAATGAACCACGTCCTGTACATGTCGAGATGCCGGCCCATACCTGCTGTCCCTTACACTATATAACATGTTTGGTTACACATTTTGTAAGTATAATATAATGAAGTTATTTTTAAAAGTAACACCACACCGCACAAGAGAGACAGATTCCACGTGTGTTTTTGGATTTGCTCTAGTCAGTGATTTTTAATTTTTTTTCTATCACCTAGTAGCCTTTTGACAAAGGAAAACTCTGTAATTACACTTGTGCGTTTAAACGGAGATTTATAAGAAAGCACAGGAGGCTATAGTGGAGTGTGCTGGTTTAACTAGATGCCTTTAAAACACCCTTTGGCAAGCCACGAATACGTCTGTCATTTTTTCAACTGTTTCCAAAGCACATAGCCCCCCCAGCATCTATATGAACTTCTTAGAAAAATTATTTCTTTTATCTTTGTACAGGATGAAATGAAATATAACTGTTCTTCATGCAGACTATTCATGATTATTATAGGCGACAAACGAGTATATTTTTAAAAAACAGATGGCTGAATCCTTAATATTAATATTTATAAAGTTGATTCTCAAGTGCGTGCGTGAGCGAGCTCGTGTGTAGTCACGTGAGCGTGTGCGTGCATGTGTATAATATAAGATGCAGCATTTTTTTATATCTACTTGTACGACGATTAATGTACAAATTCATAGGACTGAAGCAAACAGTAGTAGTTTTTCATAACGAAATGGGTAATCCAATCAAGAAGTTTTTGTCTCAGCATCTGAAAATTCAAACAGGGGCCTCTCCTCTGAGAATATTCAGGAGTGGCTTTAAAGCGCATCCCGGTGGTGCATTAACTCTGACATAAAAGTATTCTGAAGTACTTGCAGAAGGGACCCACTTGTGAAATGCCTACTGTTTCGAAACAGCCTCTCTCTGTACGGAGCCGCCTGTTTTTAAAAGGCTGAGATAACGAAACATTTTTGCTTTATAAACTGTCATTTGGACAACCGGTTAGAGACAGACTCCAGGAGCTTACTGTAATGGTGTTTTCATTCATTTCGCTGAATGTAATTATTTTAATACAGAATAGTAACCCAAAATCCGGGTGATTTTAGACGTGTGAGTAATATAATTTATCAGTAATATATTTTATCAGTATACTGCTGCTGGATTATGTGAATTTCCCCTTGGGATTAATAAAGTATCTATCTATCTATCTATCTATCTATCTATCTATCTATCTATAATGAAGTTATTTTTAAAAGTAACCCCACACCGAAAAAGAGAGACAGATTCCACGTGTGTTTTAGGATTTGCTGTGGTCGGTGATTTTTAAATTTTTTGCTTAGCTTATTTCTATCACCTAGGAGCCTTTAGACAAAGGAAAACTCTGTAAATACACTTGTGCATTTAAACGGAGATTTATAAGAAAGCACAGTAGGCTATAGTGAGGTGTGCTGGTTTAACTAGAGGCAGGGGATGTAAGAAGCGCTTTTCTGCATATACGAAGTTCATCGAACTAAAATCATGTCTTTAAAATCAGCAGCTTTAGCTCATGCTAGTGACCTCATAAATGGGAGCCAACTGCTCAGCACGCTTGTATAGCTCACAAAATAGCACAGCTAATTACTCTTTCTGCTTAAACTAATGATCAAATATTCGGGTAATTCTTAATGAACCACTAAAGCGTTAGTGAACAAAAATACATGTTCAGTAGCCAAGTAAAATGACCGGTTGCTTTAACATGAAAATAATGCATCTTTAGAAAATAAAGTATCCAAAGGCATCTTTGTAAAGGTCCAATTTTAAAACATTATAAGAAAAACCCTTGTTTCCAAAAGAGTTCTGCCCATTTTTCCAACAGTTTTCTTGACTGATCTTTGGAATCATCAGTGCCTTTCTGATCACATCCACCCCAAATATAGCATATAACTTAATTTCTGTACTCATTTTAAATGATAATAGCCAGTATAAAGTCCCTAAAGGAACTGGAGACATCAGATATCTTCTACCATATATTTTTTCTTGCCAGCCCAAGTAATTCAGATTCTGATTACAACACAAATGTACGATTATTTTTTCTCAAATGGCCAAATCTTTGGTATGCTGATCATGAAAAAATAAATACATAAATAAATCAGATTTTATTCTCATGACACTTTATTTGCATATTTTATTATACCTACTTAACTTTTATCGACATTTATCTATCTCTATATTTATTTTTCTGTATCAGAAGGTAGTTTAAGTTAATTTGTTTTGGGTTCAATAGATGTATTTTTCATATTTTCGATTCTTTTCTTTTTTTCACATCTTCGAGCCCCCCTTTTGTTGCTTCGCGCCCCCTAGCGCTGTCCGCCCAGAGTTTGAGAACCACTGTGTAGGGTTTTATTTGTAAAACACCCTGTGTCATTTCAAGCTAAATTTGATTCCCATGTTTATTCAGCCGTCCATCGGTGTTCCGTCTTTGTTATAAATTGAATTTAGTCTCTCTTTATTTACTAAACATTTATATGATGATTAGAAAACAGTTATCTTGTTCAGGCTTTAATTTAAAACAGCATTTTCATCAACAGGTTATAAACACTTTGGTACTCAGGGGGCTTTGTATAATACAAAGTTTTAGAAATTCTGTGAACGCCTGGTAATAGCCTTCCATTTTACAGCAGTTATGAGCCCCTGAAAATAAGAACAGTTATAGTAGGTTATAGGAGCCTGTACACTACAGGGCTGATGATGATTAGGCTTTGGAAACATTAGGCCAATCAGGATGGAAAATGTTTTTAGTGAATAGTTACGTCATATCTATTATATGCGTCAGCACAAGGATTACAATTTTACTAAAACAGTGAGAGTTATTCTTTCCTTTTGTTAGTCCAGGTGGCATAGGACAGCTGTCATTGAAAACTGCTTTTCCCCTCTGTTTGTGAAAAAGCATCCTTTGTTTTAGTAGCATTCAGGGTGAAGGGGATGTAAGTTTGAACTGTGATTCCAAGTGTCTGCAAATGTCTTGAATACGAGTCAAAGGACCACGGCTTGTGCCAGGATCATAGTCAGAGTCAGAGTTAAGCTAGACATAATTATTCCAAAATGAAACATTGACTCGCCCCTATCACAAAGATAATACAGTAAAAAGTAAAGTTTACAAATACTAAGTCACAGAGGAGATTTAAAAACATCTTAAAACTGCATCAACAAGGGATCACCCCAAGCTCACCGCACACTACAACAGAACCTACGTGTTCTGCGGTATATTATCAGCTAAACTGTCATCTATGTAGGCAGTTCCACGGGATTGCAAAGAGTTGGGGAAAACATTATTTAACATCTGCTAGTATTATGCTAATTAACATGAGCCGGTTATTGTTAGAATCTTATCTGGCACTAAAAGTGAGGCTTGTGTTCCTCTTGATTCAGGAAGAACATTAAATATTGGAGTTTAGAATATGAACTAGACTGGTAGTCTTGATGGTAAGGACATTTGTGCCAAAATAAATAAATAAAGTTAATTATGAAGTAAATAACCACATGAAAAAGTGGAGTGATTACAATTTGAAAAACTGCCGTGATGTATAAAAAACGTTTGAAATAAATAATAAGCTTTTTTGACATGCACAGTCTGGAATAGTCTGAATGTGTCTTAAAGAGTTCATTTTTAAATAAAACTTGCTAACTAAATAGATATAATCTAAGATATTTTAGAATATGGCCCTGGGCGCTAACCCCATGATTCTGACAAACTAAAGGGTCTGCACTTAATTGTCCAACTTCCTGCGGGTGCTATGGATCTTGTAATGGAGACTGCAAAAGATTCTCTAATCTTTACTCTGTAATGGTCCACATGACGGAGATCTAGCGCCTGTGTCCGCAGTGTTAACCAGCCATAGGACATGATGTTCAAAATTCACCTAGGGTTTTTCAAAAGAGATAGGACAAGTGCGGCGTGTGTTCTGTATTCTCTTTTTTGTATTAACTATTCACAGTGACCATACCCCCGATACCTTAGATTTTTATGCCGAAGTACCTTTCACTGACCCGAATAAGAGACATCCATCAAAATGCTCTTGACACAAAGGAGGCCCAATCAGGCTGGTGGGGCGGGAGTCTCTTTTCAAAGAGTATAAAAAACTTTTTCAACGACGTGTTTTGACCGGTTAACAATCAGCATCTCTCTGGCTATGTTCCTGATCAGCCACGAGGGTCTATGGACCAGATGGCCCCCTACGATGGCCTGTTTTGACCTGAGGCTATCGTGCCCGACTCCGAGTACTCTGCGCCTAACAGCTAGCCTGCAGACCAGCCTTCTCAGCCGGACCTTCTTATGTCTTCAACTGCCCAGATCTAGGGGCCTGTGGCTGAGGTATCTGCCCCGGTGATCTATATTGGTCGGATAGTTTCCTGGAGAACCACGCAGTACCTGACATTTTTGTACCTGCTCATGATGTTCCGGGGTTCCTAGCAGGGTCTGAGGAGATAGCCATTCAGGCCGTGCAATAAGAAGAGGCCGTGGATGACCTGTTAGAGGCTCCGGCCGTTTGGAACATATCACCCAAGGATGGGATTATGCGGGCATGACCCTTGAACAAACTGACGGATCCTGGGTGAAACATTTTGAAAGGCTCTGAAGCTGGGCAAGTGTTGGATGGCGGCTCTGCCAGATAGAATAGTGGTTTGGCACCTAAAAAGTACCGGGACAGGGATGTTGACCAGAACGACACAGCTAGACACGGCCTACGGGTCTGTTTGAAACTGATCAGCTCAGCAGCAGCAGTGATTGTCAGTTTTCCGCAAACCGTGGCTCAGGAGCCCGGTTATCAAGACTCTGGGCTACTTCCACATCTTTCTGCCTTTTCACCACCTTTGTACAAAATGCTGTCGACGACCTGAAAAATGAACATTCTATTCAGGAGTCGATTGTCCAAGCCTTTTATCACACGGACGCTGACTCTTACTCAAAAATACGTGAAATAGCCAAGGCTTTCTCTAAACGCCATTTTCTGGACCTGATAGGTCTGATGGACCTTAGGGGTTTTACGGGTATACGACCTGGAAAATCAGATGAAGTGTCTGAACTGAATGTCCCGGTGAGATTACATGTTTTTTGTCGGCTTTTAATCACGCTGTTTAGTTGTAATGTTTTGAAGTGGTTGGTAAAACGTCTATGAATTTTAATAATATTTTTGAAAATGACCAATAAAGGACCATTTGATTTTTAAACCCTAACCCTAATTTCTTTCATTGTCGAGTATGGTGGGTTGTTGAAAAATTTTTTTTATACTCTTTGAAAAGAGACTCCCGCCCCACCGGCCTGATTGGTTAAGGAAACTGTCAAGAGCATTTTGATGGATGTCTCTTATTCGGGTCAGTGAAAGGTACTTCGGCATAAAAATCTAAGGTACCGGGGGTATGGTCACTGTGAATAGTTAATACAAAAAAGAGAATACAGAACACACACCGCACTTGTCCTATCTCTTTTGAAAAACCCTAGGTGAATTTTGAACATCATGTCCTATGGCTGGTTAACACTGCGGACACAGGCGCTAGATCTCCGTCATGTGGACCATTACAGAGTAAAGATTAGAGAATCTTTTGCAGTCTCCATTACAAGATCCATAGCACCCGCAGGAAGTTGGACAATTAAGTGCAGACCCTTTAGTTTGTCAGAATCATGGGGTTAGCGCCCAGGGCCATATTCTAAAATATCTTAGATTATATCTATTAGTAAGTTTTATTTAAAAATGAACTCTTTAAGACACATTCAGACTATTCCGGACTGCGCATGTCAAAAAAGAAGAGGCTGTTTCGAAACAGTAGGCATTTCACAAGCGGGTCCCTTCTGCAAGTACTTCAGAATACTTTTATGTCAGAGTTAATGCACCACCGGGATGCGCTTTAAAGCCACTCCTGAATATTCTCAGAGGAGAGACCCCTGTTTGAATTTTCAGATGCCGAGACAAAAACTACTTGATTGGATTACCCATTTCGGTATGAAAAACTACTACTGTTTGCTGTAGTCCTATGAATTTGTACATTAATACTCGTTTGGCGCCAATAATGATAATGAACACCATGGGGGGCGGGGCTGCATCATCTGTGACAGCTCCTCAAATAGCCAACTTGTGTCTTTGATTTGCACACCCAATTACCTTTTTATTTGCTTTTGCATTCTTGGCACATTAACATCATTTAAGAAGGTTAAAATCTGTAATGGCTGAATTAAAGTTCATTACCTGCTCCCCTTGCTTGCATTAGTATTTGCTCTATCTTGCCGTCTGGGGTTACAGAGAACAGAGAAGACATCTTCTAATAGATGAAGTTCAAGATTCAAGATTCAAGAGTATTTATTGTCATTTCATCCATAAACAGTAGTGCAGCATACAGTGAAACAAAACAACGTTCCTCCAGGACCACAGTGCTACATAGAACACGGGACAACGAAGAATCGACGACACATAATATATAACAAGGTGCATGTGAGACAAATGTGCAAACATGTGCAACACTGCAGAGCAGAACACATACAGTATATCAGATATCAGACCGGTCCATGAGTGTTTAGTAATTTGACTGCTTCGGGATAAAACTGTGACACATTCTGGTGGTGAGGGCCCAAATACTTGGGTACCTTTTTCCCAATGGCAGAAGTGTAAACAGTGAGTGTGCAGGGTGTGTTGGATCATTCACAATGCTGGTAGCTTTGCGGATGCAGCGCCAGTCCTGGGTGACGTCAAATCTGTAGTCACCAGTCAAGTGTATTGTGTCTTACAGGCCAGGTGAGCACAAGAGTAAGAGAACAAGAGCAGAGGTGTGGGACACTCGTGAGGGTCTACGTAACAAATAACAATTTCTCATGTTGTTGGAAATGGCCACCCCAAAAACACCCCACAATTACGCATGCAGCACACAAAGGCAACACATAACATAATAATAAGTTAGACAATTGACAGCATATTTTAGAGTACATCACCTCCGACATGTGGCAACACCAATCAATTGGATTCCTTGGGAAGCCTTCCAAACAAAGCAAAAGCCACACATGATCTTTCAGAAACACAAAATCGAACACACGGTATGTTGCCTGTCTTATACACAGTGTACTTACAAATATGTTTGTTACCGTACATTAAATGGAAAAGTATGTTTAAATATATTTCAAATTTAATGTTAAAAACATATAAATGAATCTCATATACTTTAGATTTGATGTGATAACCTTTGTTAATCATAATGGGAAATACAGATCCATACGGAAGCAGAAAAAAAAATGAAACAAGGATACAAACTCATACGACAAATATGGCAAATCAATCAATCAATCAATTGATGAGTAATTAACAATGCTGCACATCCTCTCTCTGACACACCAAGACTGAGGACTTTCAGCCCATGAATTATTAAGGAGAAACATGTCAAGAAACACGAGTGGGGCTCCTTAACACCTACGGCAGCACACCTGCAGAGCGCCTCACTGGGACGGCTTGATGATCCTTTGGAAGTCAAACTCTTGGCTTTTGGTTTAAATTATTGTGTGTATTTGAGGGCAGTTTTGCTTTTCTTATAATAAAATTTCTGTTAAACCTGATGCTCCCCAACATGACCTGACCTCATAAATAAAGAACTATCTATCTATCTTTCATGTGGCACCTTTTCTCTGTCTATCTATTTATTGTATAGTACCTTTCATATCTATCTATCTATCTATCTATCTATCTATCTATCTATCTATCTATCTATCTATCTATCTATATAATGGGCACATTACTTACAGCTTCATTCCTCTTTACTGTGCTCTCTTAAGTATTCCTATTTTTATCCTGTCATCATTACCAAATCAGACTCAGCCGTCACCATTTCCAATCACTTTGTCCTTTTGTGAAGATGTGTCTCCAAATATAATGAGCTTCATAAGTTAATGCTGATGATTATTTTTATTTGTAGGACATCAGACACAATCTAATAAGTTCAATATGGGGCTAAATAGACAGCACATGCTACATCACTTACACAACATGATTTGCATTAGGATTACATGAAGAGCTGGTGATTGGTGTAAAACAATACACACTTTGTCTTCAGTAATTAAGGACGTACAGTAAATCACCTACAATAACTCATCCCACATTTATGCGAAAAGGGAAATAACACAACCATCATTCAGCTGCCTTTCTGCCCCACTAGCTATCACAAATGTCTGTCACCTGTTCACTTGAACTGAGGCTGTCCTTGCTAAAGCCAAACAGTGAAATGAAACAACGTTCCTCCAGGACCATGGTGCTACATAAAACACAGGACAACGAAGAATCCATGACACATAACATAAAGACACATAATATATAACAAGGTACATGTGAGACAAATGTGCAAACATGTGCAACCATGTGCAAGACTGCAGAGCAGAACACATACAGTATATCAGATATCAGACCAGTCCATGAGTGTTCAGTAATCTGACTGCTTGGGGGATAAAACTGTGACACATTCTGGAGGTGAGGGCCTGAATGCTTTGGTACCTTTTTCTCAATGGCAGGAGTGTAAACAGTGAATGTGAAGGGTGTGTTGGATCATTCACAATGCTGGTGGCTTTGTGAATGCAGCGTGTGGTGTAAATGTCCATGATGGATAGAAGAGAGACACAGGTGACCTTCTCAGCTGTCTTCACTATCTGTTGTAGGGCTTTGCAATTCCTGATTGTGCAATTTCCAAACCAGACAGTAATGCAGTTGGTCAGGATGTTCTCTATGGTTCCTCCTCTGGTGGAAGTTGGGCTTTCCTCAGCCAACACAGGAAGTAGAGCCGCTGCTGGGCTTTCTTGGCTAAAGAGCTGGTGTTGTGGGACCAGGTGAGGTTCTCTGGCAGGTGGACACCCAGGAATTTGGTGCTATTGACGACTTCCACAGTTGAGCCTTCAATGTTCAGTGGCATATGGTCACTCTTAGTCTTCCTAAAGTCAACAATCATCTCCTTTGTTTTGTCTACATTCAGAGACAGGTTATTGGCTTTACACCAGTCCATTAACCGCTGCACCTCCTCTCTGTATGCTGACTCAGTGTTGTTGCTGATGAGACCCACCACAGTCGTGTCATTGGCGAATTTTATGATGTGATTAGAGTTGTGCGTTGCTGCACAGTCAGGACTCAGCAGTGTGAACAGTAATGGACTGAGCCTGGACTGAGCCTTGAGGGGCTCCAGTGCCCAGTGTGGTGGTTCTGGAAATGTTGTTTCCAATCCTGACTGACTGAGGTCTCTCAGTCAGGAAGTCCAGAATCCAGTTACAGAGGTAAGTGTTCAGTCCCAACAGGCTCAGCTTTTCTGTCAGCTGCTGAGGAATGATTGTGTGAATGCTGAGCTGAAGTCGATGAACAGCATTCGAACATATGTGTCCTTATTGTCCAGATGAGCGAGAGCCAGATGAGGAGTGGTGGCTATTGCATCATCTGTTGAACAGTTCTGGCAGTAAGCAAACTGCGGGGGTTCAGTGAGGGGGGACAGCAGGGTTTTGATGTGGCTCATGACAAGCTCCTCAAAGCACTTCATGATAATGGGAGTGAGTGCAATGGGGCGGTAGTCATTGAGGTTGGAAACTTGTGACTTTTTTGGCACGGGAACTATGGTGGTGGTTTTGAAGCAGGCTGGGATGATGGCGGTGCTCAGGGAGATGTTGAAGATGTCAGTAAAAACGTCTGCCAGCTGGTGTGCACATTCCCTTAGTACTCTGCCAGGAATATTGTCTGGTCCTGCATCCTTCCGTGGGTTGACTCTTTGTAGAGTATTTCTCACATCGCCACAGTCAGATTTAATGCCTGGTTTGCTAGGACAGAGGTGGTCTTCCTCATCACCACATTGTTCTGTGCTTCAAACCATGCATAAAATTTATTCAGCACATCTTGGTAGGGAGGCGTCACTGTCACAGGTGGGTGGTGTTGTCCTGTAATTAGTTATAGCCAGGATGCCTTTCCACATGCTCCGTGCATCTTTGTCATGTAGGAAAAGTCCATGGATTCTCTGGGCATGTGTGCGCTTTGCTGCTCTGATTGTGTGGGATAGTTTGGCCCTTGCTGTTCTCAGGGCGATTTCATCATGTTCCCTGAAGGCAGAGTCCCAGGTCCTCAGTAGCACACGCATTTCCTTTGTAATCCACGGTTTCTGGTTGGGGCATTGAAATCTCCAGCGACAATAACCAGTCCTTCTGGGTGTGTGTTCTGTATGTCTGTGATGGCGCTGTACAGTTCCCAGAGCGCTTCCTTAGCATTAGCACTGGGAGGTGTGTAAACTCCGATTATGTGGATGGTGGTGAATTCCCGAGGCAAATAAAAAGGTCTACATTTAACAATCACAAACTCCACTAGCGGTGAGCAGTAGCTACTGTACCAACAAGCACAGAGTTACTGCACCATTCCGTGTTGATATAAACACACAGTCCACCACCGCGAGTCTTATCGTACAGAGTAGCATTTCTCTCGGCTTGAAACGTGGCTAGCTCATCTAGCTGAATGGCAGCGTCTGGAACCCTGTCGCTGAGCCACGTCTCTGTTTTAAAACAAATACACAACAGTCTCTAAACTCAGGCTGGGTAGTTCACTGGAGTCGGATGCAGTCCCATTTATTGTCCAGGGAGCAGACATTAGAAAGTAATATGGACGGGAGTGCCAGCCGGCTAGGGTTAGCTTTTAGCCTAGCACAGACTCCCGCTTGCTTCCCGTGTTTCCGCTTCCTCATGCACTGCTTCCGTGTGCCTCTCTCTCGGCCATTTGCATTAGGTGACGCCGGGGGCTGAAAGTCCGGTTCTCGGAGCAGACCGAGGTCACACAGTTCGTCCCGCAGATCACTCTTTATGTTTTTATATGAATATCAGTAGCAGAGAAGTGTCTCATGTTGATATACATGGACACTAGTTGTTCTGATGTCCATGTACTACTGAAACACAGAAAAAACAAAATGACGAATACTACATAAAAACATTATTTTGGTGATGCACAACGTACAGCATTACAGTTATTTGTGTAGCTGAGAGATCCTGAAGAGCTACAGACAGTCGCCAAGGCCAGTGTGTGTCACTGATGATGGGTAGTGTCACACATGGGCGATTAGGAGGCAGTCAAAGAGCCTAAAGGTGAGTAAAACATCGCGAGATAAGGGGTTGTCACGTGGTACTTACCTAAACTCTTTTCTCTCGTCAACAGAAAACAAGAAGGAAATACTGCAACTTCCGGGTTCCAAAATGGTCGCGATGATGTCACTTCCGGCCACCATTGATGACGTCACTTCCAGCCCCCACAAAACACCTCACTTCCGGATCCTGTTGCCACATCACCACATTGCCAACCGTTTCCTGTCACATGTGTTTTGCTTCCTGTATAACCGCCATTTTGAAAACAGTTCATTGTTCATTGTACTTTTTACAAGGCTTTGAATCATTTCATTTTCTTATTGTCTGATGACAATATACGGGGACGGTCCCCAAATCTTTATTTTGTACTTTGTGACGTTTATTCGACCACAGTAGTCAAACCGCCAGTTGTGAAATGCACACACACCTCTCTCAATAAGAATGGATCTCAGCTTGTCATTTTTATTATCTTTTCAAAACACTGGATTAGCTGCACTCAAGCGCCAAGAACTGTCAACCTCCTCCTGCCCTTTAACTTTCTATATGATTGACGTTGGTCTGCTCCTCCTCATCATCAGTGTACACTAATAAATGTTCAGCTGTGTCAGAGAACAATGGGCACAGCTCGCCAAGACAGTGGCATGGAATTTAGCCAGGACTGCCTGCAGCAAGAGAGACCCTTCAGGACATCCCAGGTACTGTTACTGCTTGGTCCAATAGACGATATTGGGACTTATCTCTTGGTTTTTGAGCAGATAGCTACCCAACATCAACTGGTAGTGAACAGAAGGGGCACACATACTAGTGCCATTCCTTGCAGAGGGGAATCAGCCGGCTTACTATGACCTCAATGAGCGGGCCACCTCAGACTATGACACCCTAAAATGAGAGGTCTTGGCCTGGTATGGAATGACCACAGACCAGCAGGCGAGGCACTGTAGAGAGTGGCACTTTGATCCTAAGTGGTCATCGTTCACCTAGTTATTTGACCTGTGGGAAAAATGAACTGAAAATAGTGGAGAATCTCACATGTGATTTCCTAGGAAATGCCCACCCTGAATCTTTGGCCCAGCAGGTCTGTAGATACGCCTAGAAAAACATGGAGACCCTTGTTGAGACTTTGGAGTGGCACCAGGTGGAACACCAAAGTGAGTGTTTGGAGCAGACTGCTGGTTGACCTGAACCCTGGATGGGACGTGTCACTAAATCTGAGCCTACCCATCACAACATGGATCAAGAGCCTAAACCAAAAGAGTCACCACCTCCTCTTCACTGCTACCAGTGCAGAGAATTTAGACACATCGTCCCCAACTCTTGCCACCTTGACAAGCCAATGGACTGCAGATGAGCATTGTGCTCTCACTAACCTCTTATTCCCTCCATATACAGGTGTGGGGGTGATGAATAACCAAGGGACACCATTTACCTCAGGAGCATTGAAGGAGGTTGCCACATTATTCCAAATTAGGTACCTTAAGACCTCAGTGTACCATCTTCAAACTGATGGTCTAGTTGAGCTGGAGATGCCCAAGTAAATGCTTCTCAAGGTGAGAGGGCTGCACCCTTGAGTGACCTGACACAGAATTGTGTTCTTGACTGGGATCAGTTACTAACCCTTCTGCTATATCCACACTGGGAAGTCCTACAAGCCTCTATGGCCTTTTCACCTTTTCAATTATTAAAAGGGCGAGAACCCCAGAGATTACTGGATATATTTAAAGAAGGATGGGAAAGTGAGTCACTCCCTTCCACAAAAATCCTCACACAATCATGCAATTCATTTGGTAATATCAGCTTATATTGAGCTTGCAGATCATCAAAGGCCTATATCTATAACTGTGGGACGACGCTCCATGAATTTGCTCCCAGAGATCGTGTCATGGTTCTTATACCCACATCCTATTCCAAATAATTTGCTCATTGGCAAGGGCTCCATGAAATTAAGGAAAAGAAGAGGATGGATGAGTATTTCGTTAAACAATCCAATCTTCAACCCTCCAAACTCATTTATCATGTAAGCCTGTTAAAAGTGTGGAAGGAATGGGACCATGATAACTACTCCGGTCAACTGAATTCCTGCTTCAGTCTCAAAAATAGCCTTAATTTTGTTTCTAATTTGACATACAAACAATGATGAGAGCTTGAAGCAGGTTTCTTGTTTGTTAAGAAAGTGGTTAATGAAAGACCTTTCTGATTTAGCATCACATCATAACTAACCCCGGAGTAGTTGTCAGAGAATGGCCGTATACACTCCCAGAAGCAAAATGAGCAGAAGTGGAGTTGAGGTCAAATGAATACTAGATCTAGGAGTAATTGAGGAGAGTTTTAGTCCCTGGTCCAGTCCTATTGTATTGGTCCCAACCCGATGGCAGTTGTCACTTTTGCAATGACTTTCATCAGCTTAGTCAAGTTTCTTGTTTCAAAACTTGAAGTTCCAATTATACCAGGATCACCATGGTGCCCAAAATCTTTGTCTGCTTTTCTTGTCTTTATTACAACAGAATAGAGTGAAATTATAACCTGTATTTGTTAATAAACTTGCTGCTCCTCTTTGCTATCTAAATGTCTTCTTTATCATAATCATTTCAGAAGATGTTATAAATGCATGCAAATAAATTACTGGTCATTTAGGAAGGCTGGAAGGGCTGTTACTGACACCATGTTAGATATTTCACTGGCATGACATTTCTCATGAGTTTTGTCTCCTGAAGATACAGTAAGAGAAATTAATATCTAATGTCATGTCTTCAATGCTTTAACTGAAGGTGTCAGTGACAGGCTGTGCCTGTGAGACTCAGTCCACTCCTCACACTTCAGTGGCAGAAGATATTTTTGTGAGTTCTGCCAAACAAAACTGTTTGTCCTGGATGGTGACGAGTGAATACAGGGGCTTTGAAACCTCGTCAGCTCAGAAACCTCTGATAGTATGGAGACCAAAACTGGGCGGCTTTGAAAGTGGACGTCACACCTTCTACAAGACACAGCTGATCAAACCAGTTCAGGAGTCAGTAGTACTATGTCAGGCATGTTCTGACAAAATTTAATCCAATTTGATTGATGAGATGAAACCCCACCCCTTTTTAATCGATGACCGGAAGTCCTTTCTGGAAGTCCCCTCCCCCAACCACCGGTTGTTTTGTTGACCTTTGATGA
>JANRMT010062791.1:186165147-186182177 GCA_026402145.1 Polypterus bichir lapradei | reverse complement strand
ACCAGCTGGCAGTCACCCGACTCGGGGGGTTGGAGCAGTCCGTTCGCGGAGCCCAACAGGGTCATGTCGCCAACCCAAGCCCACTTGTCGCATCGCCAAAGCTCCCCGAAGACCTAAACAAAAAAGTCCCAGCCTTCCCCGCTGTTTTAAGTATGGGGAGCTGGGACATATCCTACCTGCTTGCCCTCTACAACCGGAGCCGATGGACTGCACCTGGCTGAAAGGGGACAGGTACCGTGTCTGTTCCGAATACATGAGTGGTTTTGGTAAACGGGCACTGGGTGTTAGTCTCGTTTGATTCCGGGAGTAACATCTCCATTGTTGCACACCTTTTTGCCTTACCGCAACAATGGTTGGCTCGGAAAACCAGTGTAATGTGTGTTCACGGGGAGACCAGTTGGTATAAGTCCGCCAAATGCTTTATAACCTCAGAAGGTGAACCAAAACAGTTGATAGTAGCGGTCTTGCCCGAACCTCCCTATTCAGTTATACTGGGGCCGTGACTGGTTGAAAAATAACTGCAGTAAGCTGTACAACCCTCCTTCCCAGGATTCCCTTTGCACTGTCCCCTCCTCCATAAATACACCATCTTTTCATTAACAAAACGTCTTGTGCTATGTTTCTTACAGTTGCCTGTAAACATACTGGTCAGACCTCATCGCTATCACAGTATATGGGGACGGTTCCCCAACCCTTTAACTTTGTTGAAGTGTGTTTCTTTTACACTACATATTAAAGGGGCTTGACGACCTTAGAACAATTGAAGGGGTGGTCTATAGATCATTCATGGAGGCTGCAAAAGCGAGGGGCCTTGTCATCGATGATTACTTATGGAACGGGTCCTTGGAAGATTCTGTACTCTTTGGGATGCTGCCACAACTGCTTAACACTTAAAATAAAATAAAAAATAAAATATAAAAAAATTACGAACCTTTACAAGTACTATAAATTTATACCGGCTGTTACAGACTCAAATCAAATTTATGTTTTTACTCTGTAATAGTAATAATAATAGCAGCTCACTATTCAAAAATGTAAATATTGTAAGGACCCGGAATCAAACCCGCAACCTCTTGATTAGGACACAGCATTGTACCCTAACCCAATTTAATTTTCTTCATTTATATTCTTAGGTAAATGTTCACTTGTTTTGTCATATGTGTACCTTTTGTGAAAGTCTTTATTTAATATTTGGATTTCAGTCTTTATACACGTCACATCAAATTTTTGTCATTAGTACTATAACATTAAAAAAGTTTCTGTTTTATTTATGCGTTCAACGTTTATTGCCTTGTACTTCGTGTCATCCAACATTTACACAGATCATTGAAGACACGGAACACACATGAAATGCATGTGCACCTAATAACGATATATTATTTACCCTCTACAATAACAGACACCTCACACCCAGAAAAACAGACTCCATCACATGGGGTGATGGGATAGCAGGCTGATTGTGCTGATCGACACATTTGCAAAAAAAAAAAGATGCTGATGAGGAAGTGTGAAGGAATTTAAGGCAGCCCGGGATTACAACGTTATTTGTAGGTTTCAGGGATTCTAGAGTTAAACTGTTTGTCTTAATTTGTGTCTTTGATACACCAATTAACTCAGAAGAATTGTTTGTGAAATACAGGAGAAAAAAAAACAACTAAAGCCATTGTCAAAAACTAGTAACCAGGTGAGGGGGAACAAGTGGGAACTGTTTACGAACAGCAACCAGCAAGTAGCTACTCCCGAACCAGGTTATAGACAATAATAAGTTGGATAGGGTCCTGAGTCCACCATCCTGAGTTGTGGATTGTAGTTGCTCGCTCTAGATAATTATTACGTTGGATAGGTTTAATTATAAAATATACAGATAATTATTTTTTAGAAAAAATGCTAAAAGTTAATAATACATAACTGGTAAGGTGGGCAAAAAAATAAGGTGCACAAAGGTAAATGGACCAGGATGACCTCTAGGCTTACTTGGGCGGGTCTTCCTTGGATGCCACAACTCAGTGCCGAACTTCGTTTTGCCAATGCCAATAACAAGAGGGACAATGAGGAGCCAACCCGGGGAGCACTCATCCAGGGCTATATGGCCAGAGGTGCACCTGGACTATTCAATCGCTCCCCTAATTTCTGTTTAATTCTTTTGTATTTCCCTTCCTGTGATGGTGTTTCTTCCCATTCTATGTCTGTTGTCATCATCTCTTTGTGTATAGTTGGTTTAAAATAATTTGTACTCTATTTTATTTGGTTTTCCTCCTAATATTTTTCTTGTTCTTGAATTTATCCTTTGATTCTTATTTAACCCTGTTTCCTCTTTGTTCTTTTGTTTGTGGGCACAGCAACAGAGATATGACATCAATACTTAGTTGAGCCTCCTTTGAACCTCCAGACGCTGTCCTCCTGTAGCCTGTGATGAGTGTCTGGATTCTGGATGGAGGTATTTCTGACCATTTTTCATACAAAATCTCTCCAGTTCAGTTCAATTTGATCGACAGCCTGCTTCAAATCATCCCATAGATTTTCGATGATATTCAAGTCAGGGGGCTGTGACGGCCATTCCAGAACATTGTACTTCTCCCTCTGCATGAATGCCTTTGTAGATTTCCAACTGTGCTTTGGGTCATCATCTTGTTGGAATATCCAACCCCTGCTTAAGTAACTTCAACTTTGTGACTGATGCTTGAACATTATCCTGAAGAATTTGTTGATGTTGGGTTGAATTCATCTGACCCTCGACTTTATCAAGGGCCCCAGTCTCTGAACTAGCCACACAGCCCCACAGCATGATGGCACCTCCACCAAATTTGACAGCAGGTAGCAGGTGTTTTTTTCTTGGAATGTGTTCTTTCTCCATGCAAAGCGCTTTTTGTTATGACCAAATAACTCCATTTTTGGCTCATCAGTCCAAAGCACTTTGTTCCAAAATGAATCTGGCTTGTCTAAATGAGCATTTGCATACAACAAGCGACTCTGTTTGTGGTGTGAGTGCAGAAAGGGCTTCTTTCAGAAGCCATACAGATGTTCTTTGTGCAAATTGCGCCGAATTGTACAAGGATGTACAGATACACCATCTGCAGCGAGATGGAGGTGATCTGTGGGTGGTCTGTAACCATTCTCATAATCCTGTGCATATGTCACTTCTGTATTTTTCTTGGTCTGCCAGACCTGCTGGGTTTAACAGCAACGGTGCCTGTGGCCTTCCATTTCCTGAAAACATTCCTGTCAAGAGGCAGGGCCTGTTAAAGCCCATTGCGGCACTTCCAGTGTGATTTTGGGCTATACAAAAATAAATTGTATTGTATCTGCAGGATACCTCCCATTTGAGGCTGCACCGTAGAAGAAGCCAAGTCACAGGTCTAAATGCTCTTAGCCAGGCAAACATGAACCCCCTCAGACCATCTCAGTATCTAATAGAGAGATAAAGGCTGCCCGGGGGTGAGATCATAGCTGTCCTTGTTCCGATTCAGGATTGTAGCAGTCCAGTGCTGCTAAGATTCACACCATGAGAGACAGTGATTTATTTGTTTTTTTAGTGGAGATTCCAGGGATGCACCCAGCCTTGGCCTGACCCTCACACACTCATAAACAGAGACAGAAAGCCACCGGTAATAAAACAGCAAATAAAGAATGTATTAGTAATGAATGAAAACAACAATCCCAACGATCCCAACTCCTTACAGCGATGTACAGTCAACACGAAAACAAACCACAACAATAATCACACAAAGTTGTGTCCATGAAAAAAACAGGAACTGAGGTAATGTAAAGATGAAGGTAAATAGTTAAGAGTAGGGGAACATAAAGATAGTCCTACTGCTAGTTCCTGAAATGGTGAAGACAGGTGGACGGTTCAGGAGCGCTCCTTTCTTCACAGGATGGTCATAAGTCCACATACAGTCCTCACGTAACAGGCAGACAGTAGACAATCCAGACCCTGACCCAGAAACAATCCAGGACAGCACAGGTATCAGATAAGAACTTCAGACAAAAAAACTAAAATACTTCTCCCTTTTTTGGCAACACTAGCCCCCTTTTAAATGTTGCACTTTGTACCCAACAGCCCCTGCACCCTCAACATATGACCAATCAGAGCCACTGCAGGGACTGCGCCACAGGATGAACTATAAAGAGGAACACACCAGAATTTTTCCCTCAGTCCCAATGTGCAGATTTTGACAGACCACATTTACATGCAACCAGTTGATTCCTGCAGCCCACCGGTGACACATATGTCCTCAGTGTCCAAATCTGTGCATGCAACAGTACCTGATGTTACAGGCTCAAATCCCACTACTGACGATGTCATTTCAGATGCCTGGGCTCCAACTGGAAAAACAAAAATGTAACAAATTCACAATGCCAACCTCTTAAATCCCATCCACACCTGTCGAAAAAGGTTCTCATCATTACATGTGCAGGTGATTTGTAACTGACCATCAAAGATAGACCTTGTGGAGAAGCGACCTAAGGGTACACATGACGATTATATCTGGTCCAACTCTGGAGTGTGTCAGATTGTAAGCGATGGTGTGTTTGCTGGTGGCTGCTTACTGGGAGACCATGGGTATCTTCTTCACAAATACCTGCTGACTCCACTGTTTATCCCCAAGCCGTGGCTAAAACACCACACACCAAAACGCCCGTCCTGTGGCAGCATGCACTCTGGGAATGTATTTTACCAATGTGACTTTTTTGTAGTGTCTGACCTTGATTGGGGGGCACTGCCTCCTCCCAACTTTATGATGGGGGAAATTGAACCAATGAACCTATGAGAAAAGTCTTCCACCATTTTGTGTGACCACCTCTTTTACCCCAGCACTGCTTTACATGTCTACTTTGCAGAGCCAATTGGCCTCAGAATATGCGCTTTGGAGTTAATCCAATTATTTACGCTTTTTTAATCCCTGGTTCAGAAAAGCACTTAAAATAATCTTGAGTTTTAAAATATTTAGCCCTGCGTCTTCAGTGATTAATTTACTGTAAGTTTTAAAACTTAACAACAGCACACAGCAATAATCAGTGCTGACAATTTATATTTATTTGTTTTGTATTTTATGCATTATGTGTGTTAATAATCAACACTGAATAGCTTTTTGGAATTCTAGAAGTTTCTTGTTTTCTTTCTCATGTTTTTATTCTTCTTTTGTTTCTTACTGCATTACTATACTTTATATGAACAGAGTTTGATTATTAAATGTCTGATAATCAGCCCCATAATTAACAAACAGGACTGCTAAGCACTGCTGTGGCGTTTGTTCTGCTCTGTCAGATTGTGTCTGTTAAACGTTTGACATGTTGGTGAGTTGATTTTATATAAGTGATGTCGACATCCCAGTTGATGCCCCCCTGGCACAAGTCACTCACGGCAGGTTACTATCTGGTGGTTGGTGATGCCATTCGGACTTGACATGACTGTTTATTTGAAACATGAGGTTAGGAAAAGGACACAAAAAGAAAATTGATGAAATGACGAAGCAGCATCTGGTTAACTTTATTCTTTATTTCATGATATTCTTTTTAATTACTGCTATTAAAATCATCTTTTGTATGATGCTGACATAACTTTGACGTTAAAGTCACTGATTTCTTTCCTTTCCTGTTTGATTTTTAGGTTGCACTGAACTTCTTCGTTTTCTGCCCTGCCATTATTCTTGTTATTTATGCTAAGTTAAATATTGTGTAAGTTCACATTCATTCCTTTTTGGTAGACACATTACAGATTTTCAGGCTTTTATTCTCTTTCATTTTTCAAATGATTGTAAGGCTGTTGCAGAGCACAATGGTTCCTATTATTTAAGACACAGAAAGTGTTCAGCTGTCTTAGTAAGACATTTTAGCTTTGCTGGTCGTTGTGACATCAGAATGAAGGCAGGAAGCCGTCTAAGATGAGATGTCACTGTAGGCCAGTCCAAGAGTCACTTGTGTGCTCACCCGCTGTCAATCACACTCTCCAGTAAAGTGACATTCATATAATTGACGTGTGGCACGAAACCTAAAGATGTCAAAACAGAGACAAAGGCCACTCCTGTCAGGTTTGCAGTACAGTTTGTCTAAAAATGTGCAGCTCACTCTACTAAAATGCTTTTCAAATGCTACAATTTTCAAGTTTGTTTGTCATTGTTTTGCTTCTAATGTTAAGTGACAAACAATGCATAGATGAATAAAACATTAAACTGTGACGCATAAAGAGATATGGCAGTGAATGAGTGCTGATCAGCCTGTGTTACACAAGAGCACACCATGGCCGGCCAGATGGGCCTCCAGAGATCTCCACAAACGCAAGTTCAGATATCTGACAAGACTTTTGTTCAAGGATCTGAAATGTGTGTTTAAATATCTCAAATGAATTTCGGGATCTCTTCAAGTGGCCTGCTACAGATTTATAATTATCGTAAATGTATTTTAAGACATGCAGTATCTTGATATAAATTGTTCTCCATTTTGAGGTTCCTCAAATGGAATTTTAAAATAGTTGTGAAGACTCATTGAAAGAACAGGACGTGATCTTGAGAAGCCCTAAGATGTACTGCAGATACCTTCAGGGTCCCGTTCAGACGTCCTACAGTGGAGTGCAGACATCTTAACATGGAACAGAACTTCTTGTCAGGCATCTTGAAATGAGTTTCTGATACCTGAAAAGGTGACCTGTAATTTAAGATGAAGATATCACTGAACATGAACTCTGGTTGCCATCATCAGCTCCTTCTTCTTTGTAATTGCTTTACCAGGTTCTCTCATACACATCACAAACATATAACACTTGGCTTTCTGTAAAATGACAATTTATGTCACATATTTAAACCTGAATACCCAGCTCACTGTCTAACCCCTCGTGTACAGGAGTTCGGTGGTCTGTGAACGTCACCCCAAGCTGACTGACGTTTCCTAAATATGCTGTGTGTGTGTAACGCTGTAAATGTAAGTCATTGTGTTTATTCATATGTTACTAAAGTCACTCGATTGTCATCACTTATCGAAGGTCACTATATAAAATAAATTTTAAATTTTAAAAACGATGTTGCTTTTCTTGTCTTTGTTACCAACTGAATAGAATGATAAAGGGGGTCTATAGCCGTGTCACTATACTTACAGATAGTGCACCAAACCTCAGAGTCCTCCATGCTGACAGAGTTCAGGAGTTCACAGTAAAGCCCATCATACAGCACTGCTGTGGTATCCACATGTTGGTGACTTTCTGGTCCACAATCACAAGGCCACAGTGACAGTCGGTCATGAATGAGAGAGACCCCTGCCAGTGTTGGTAAAGATCAAGTGGGCACACAATATGTCGTTGTTTCTTCACTCCTTTTCACTTTGCTACATTCATTTACTTGACTTTTCATATTTGTGCCCCGTCATTGTTGCCCGCCCAGACTCAGTTGTACTCATCCTTTACGTATCACGGTGCCACATTTGAGTACAAGTTTATTTGAAATGCCGTCTCTAATGTTTACTCTTCATAGCCCGTTGTATAAACTGCAGACCTTCCACGCACAGCCATGGCTCACCTGCACTGTTCTTCTCTCAGAGCTCAGATTTCCAGAAAATGACGGATGTCTGTGTGTTATGATATTCTTACAGTATTTTTATTTTTCTCTCCTCCATTGGCTTTTGGAATGTATAGATTTTGATTTTTTTTTAATGGTTTTCTTACTTTAACTTTATTTAAATGTGCTAAAATATTTTTGTATCCTTTTTATGACGCCATCTTTTTTTAACCAATGTGTCCAGCCCTGGGGTGCCATGCATGTCCCTGTTGGGCACCAGATTGTCATGTCCTCGGGGAGTTCCAAATACCATAGGGGCATAGGGCAATAAGCTGAAAAATGTCGAAGTCTCTCCAGAACCAGAAGGTCAAAAAGACTGCAGAGTGACGAAATGTCTAAGTGCCTGAACAGCAGTGTAATCCTTTGGAGGGGCTTTAGCCCACTAAATGCAGAGGTGCAATGGGGCAAATGAGGTGTCAAACAACAGGACATGTTCCCCTTGATGCAACCCACCCCTCATTATATTTCTAGCCCCATTGTTTTCCTAACTCTAGCCCCTAAAAGGTTCAAACCCCCAAATGCAGGATAGAGTAGGAGTGGGGGGACATAGAGTGTCAGTCTTGACCCCCCACAATACCCACCATTTAGCTAGGGCCTGACCCCCAAAGTTCTCCTAACACTAGCACCCTACACGTTTCTGGGCCATTTTCGCCCCTGTTTACCCCTTTTCGGTGGCACAGGTATTGGGTGCATGTAGTGAATGACTCAAATCCCAAGACAATCCACCCCTGGAATGGGGACTAACCCTCACAATTTCCCTAACCCAACTCCGACCCTTTAAGGGTGTTTTTAACCACAATGCTGGGTAGGAAGGGGGTCCAAGTGAGGACAGGTCTTTTTCCCCCTTCACCAGATGCACCCTGCAATGGGACTGTAGCATTCACTGTTTCCCTGTACTGCAGCTGAATCCAAACTCACCCTTGAACCCTGATTGGCAACCTGCAGTTGCCTCTGTGACAGTCAAGCAGCCTTCCACTGACGTGGCAATTGGTGTGTGAAGCTCCGGGATGGTGGCGTACATCCAAAGAAAAAGCCTGCAAACTAATAGACCACTGAGTGAGCCGAGTTTGTACAGCCACTGCAGCGAAGCATAGTCAGTCACCAGGGTAAACCGTCATCCCCAGAGGTAGGAACGGAGGGCCTCCACTGCCCACTTAATCACTAAACACTCCTTTTCAATGGTTGATTAATTACAATCCCTGGGCAGCAGTTTCCTGCTGAGAAACATGATGGGGTTTTCTTCCCCCGGAAAACATTATGAGAGCTCTGTTCCTAAAACAAAAGCGCTTGAATCCATTTACAGAATAAATTCCTTCAAAAAGTCTGGATTGTGTAGAACCGGGAATGAGGATAAAGTGGCTTTTAGGTTCAAGAGGGCTCTGTCACAGGCATCGGTCCAGACAACATTGCGATTCTTTCTGCTCTTTCTCAAGTCAGTTGCGGGGGGCAGCCCAACGTGCAAAATAGTGAATGAACTGCCTGTAGTACCCTGAGGGCCCGAGGATATGCAAGAACCTACCCCACCTTGCTTATCTGAGGCTTGAGCAAACCTTTCCCTGCGGAATATCCCAGATAATGACTTTCCAACATACCCAGCTTGCACTTCTTAGGGTTAGCTGTCAACCTCATCAGCTGCAAACTGTCAAACACTGATGAGATGAGATTCCAATTCATTACTGAACATGACTACATTGTCAAGATAGGCACCCCCATATGCGGAATGGGGCCACAGGATCTGGTCCATCATCTGCTGAAAGGTCAGCGGTGCACCATGGAGACCAAAAGGGAGCGCTGTAAGTTCAAACAGCCCATCCGCATCTTCTCACAACTGGATTCCTCTAAGGGCACCTGCTAATGCCCCTTCATGAGTTCTAGGGTGGAAATATATGAGGCCTGCCTGAGCTTCTGCAACAGCTCATCCACACGCGGCATCGGGTATGCATCAAAATTGGAAATCTTATTCAAACGCCTAAAATCATTACAGAACCGAACCAAACTGTCGGGCTTTGAGACAAGTACAATTGGGCTCCACCACTTGCTTTGGCTTGGATGAATCACACCTAACTGGAGTATCTGCTACACTTCTTCGTGTATCACCTTCCTTGATGCCTCTGGCAGGCGATACGGGGGCATCTGTATAGTAACATAGCCAAAAAGACGTCTGAGTTCTTCTCGATCAGCGATAGCAATTCCGCTTTCTGGGTGACAGTTAAATCATTCCCAATGGCAACTTCAGTCTGAGGGACCACTTCAGACGTGACCAGGACATTGTGACAGTTGTGCCACTCCTTTAAAAGATTAATATGCAACATTTATATGGGTTTCCGTTGCCTGGGAACTATGACTTTATAATTCACTGGAGGCATACTCTTCTATTTCTGCCGGCCTTGCCATTCAGCCTGACATTTGTGCTGATCTGATGGGAGCAACATCAGTACTCGATCTCCCTTCTTAAACTTGAAGAGGTTACTCGTCTTGTCATAATTGTTTTTGTGTCTCTTGCTCACACTGCTTATGTTCCACCGCAATAGAGGATAATCTAGAAATCTGTTCCTGCAGCGAAACAGCTCGTTGGGTGTGTCCCCACCCATCATTCCCAAAAAATGTCTATAACATCTATAACTGGAGCGCAGATGGAGAACAACAAAGCTACATGTCTTTCAAATTGCATGGACAGAGAGTGTTAATAAATATAAAAAAGCCCTCTTTAAAGCTCGCTCAGAGTACTATTCTACATTAATAGATAGCAATAATAAAAATCCTCGGGTACTGTTTAGAACAGTCGCTAAATTAACAAATGGCAATTCAGATCAACAGTGCAAAATACCAACAGATATTAGCAGTACAGACTTTATGAACTTCTTCAATGAGAAAATTAAAAATATAAGATCCCAGATCTCAGCATCACAGTACAAACCAAATACTAGCTTAGCAGCCTTCTGCTGCTATGCACCTAAAATCTGGAATAGCCTGCCAATAGGAATTCGTCAGGCTGATACGGTGGAGCACTTTAAAACACTGCTGAAAACACATTACTTTAACATGGCCTTTCTCTAACTTCAATTTAACTTAATTTAACTTAATCCTGATACTCTATATGTTCAATTTCCTCATAATAACTATTCAGGGTAGCTCTACAACCCGTACTGACCCCTACTCTCTTCTCTGTTTCTTTTTCCGGTTTCTTTGTGGTGGTGGCCTGCGCCACCTCCACCTACTCAAAGCTTCATGATGCTCCAACAATGATGGATGGACTAAAAGGCAGAATTCTACGTGACCATCATCATCAAGCCTTTCCGTGAGAACCCTAAATCCAAAGAGGACTGTTTCATTCATGTTAGGTAGAATGCCCAGTGGGGACTGGGCGGTCTCATGGTCTGGAATCCCTACAGATTTTATTTTTTTTCTCCAGCCGTCTGGAGTTTTTATTTTGTTTTTTCTGTCCCCCCTGGCCATTGGACCTTACTCTTATTCGATGTTAATTAATGCTGATTTATTTTGTTTTCATATTGTGTTTATTTTTCTATTCTTTATTATGTAAAGCACTTTGAGCTACTGTTTGTATGAATATGTGCTATATAAATAAATGTTGTTGTTGTTGTTGTAGCAGACCCTGCCGCACATTGCATTCAGCACTTTAGTAATTTTAATCCTGTAACTGAGCAGGAAGTCTTAACTTTAATTACTAACATGAAGCCCACTACTTGTTCCCTAGATCCAGTGCCAACAAAACTAGTAAAAAGTGCAATGGATGTTCTTGCAGCGCCTATTCTAACCATTATCAATAGTTCATTACTGCATGGCACAGTACCTGATGCACTAAAAGTGTCAGTCATTAAACCTTTACTTAAAAAGTCAGACCTAGACCCACACATACTAAATAATTATAGGCCTTTCAAATTTACCATTTCTCTCTAAAGTACTAGAAAAAGTAGTCGCCAGTCAGCTTCAGTCACACATTATGCATTACAATTTATTTGAGAAATTCCAGTCTGGTTTTCGCACTGGTCATAGTACAGAAACTGCACTAACACGGGTTGTAAATGACATTCTGATATCCTCTGATGAAGGAAACTCCACTGTAATTATGTTGTTAGATTTAAGTGCAGCATTTGACACCATTGACCATTCTATTTTACTGCACAGGCTAGAAAACGATGTTGGGCTTACAGGCCCCGTGCTCGCTTGGTTCAGTTCTTATTTATCAAATCGATTCCAATATGTACAGAAATGTGCTGACAGTACTCCATCATTACACACAGAAGTTCAATATGGTGTCCCGCAGGGCTCAGTACTGGGACCTTTACTGTTTTCACTTTACATGCTTCCACTGGGATCTCTCATTAGGAAACATAATGTTAATTTTCACTCGTATGCAGATGACACCCAGTTATACCTTTCATTTAAATCAAATGAAGTATCTCTGATGTTGTCTTTAATTAGCTGTGTTAGTGAATTAAAGGAGTGGATGAATGATAACTACTTGTCTTTAAATACAGATAAAACAGAGATGTTAATTGTTGGAGGGAATGACGCTGATCACAGCAATATTTTGTCATCATTTAACTCAGTTGGAATCCCAATTCATTTTACTGAATCAGCCTGCAATCTAGGAGTTATCTTTGATTCTAGCATGTCATTTAAAGCACATATTACAAAGTTGTCCAAAACATGTTTCTTCCATCTTAAAAATGTTAGGAAATTAAGGCGCTTTCTAAATAAACAGGATTGTGAGAAATTAATTCATGCATTTATCTCTAGTAGGATTGACTACTGCAATGCGGTGTTCACTGGATGTTCAAACTGTTCTTTATTCAGCCTCCAGTTAATCCAAAATGCGGCTGCAAGAATTATTACAAGAACAAGAAAATATGAACACATAACTCCAGTTCTTAAATCCTTACACTGGCTCCCGGTTAAGTTTAGGGCAGATTTCAAAATCCTCCTTTTAACATATAAAGCATTAAATGGCCAAGGTCCGGCTTACTTGTCTGAACTTATCATGACTTACAAACCTGAGCGCACATTAAGATCTCAAGATGCCGGTCTGCTTATTATTCCAAGGATTAATAAAATAACAGTGGGAGGTCGAGCTTTTAGTTACAGGGCCCCTAAATTGTGGAATGGTCTTCCAGCTTCTATAAGAGATGCCCCCTCGGTCTCAGCCTTTAAATCCCAGCTGAAGACTCACTACTTCAGTTTAGCACACCCTGACTAGAGCTGCTGATTAACCGTACAGACTGCATCTCTGTTGTTAGTCATTAACACTAAAACATAAGTAACATGATTGTTATAATTTGTTACTTACCCTCACCTATTCTGTTTCTGTTCTCGGTACTCAAATGTGGCAATTGGTGCCACGGCCCACCTGCCAAGTTGTTGCCTGCCTATGGTAAAGTCATCCCTGATGGAGGATCACAGGAATCATGGGAAAAAGGGGTCCTTTCATCGGATTGGCTGGCCGAGCAACGTTTCAGCCGTGGAATGGCCAAATGGGGAGGCAGCTTGATGGATGACGTCTCCAGGACTCTAAAAATATCCAAATCTTATTATGTGATTTCATCTACAGTTAAATTCTGCTCTGTGCTTCTAAAATTTGTATTATTATGCTGTATTAAGGATTTGTTTTGTTCTGTGTATTGTATTGTATTGTATTGACCCCCTTCTTTTGACACCCACTGCACACCCAACCTACCTGGAAAGGGGTCACTCTTTGAACTGCTTTTCCCAAGGTTTCTTCCATTTTTCCCTACAAGGTTTTTTTGGGAGTTTTTCCTTGTCTTCTCAGAGAGTCAAGGCTGGGGGGCTGTCAAGAGGCAGGGCCTGTTAAAGCCCATTGAGGCACTTCCTGTGTGATTTTGGGCTATACAAAAATAAACTGTATTGTATTGTATTGTATTGTAACTGCGTAATTGCAAAACTTTTGCATAGCTGCTTAATGATGTGAGACATGAAGGCCGTACCCTGATCAGTCAAAATCTTGTGTGGGTTGCCAATATGTGTGAATATTTCTGAGAGTACTTTTGCAGTGGTCCAGGCGTCTGGCCACCACATCACGGTTACTTCTGTTTATCTTGTGATGTAATCTACTAACACGAGCATATACTGAAAACCACTTTTACTCCTGCGAAGTGGGCCAACAATATCTAATCCAATCCTCTCAAAGGGGACATCTAAAATAGGCATTGGTACAAGGGGTGCTCAGGCGGGTCTGAGAGCAGAAACTACTTGACAGTCGAGACAGGCCTTACAGAATTGCTCCGCATCCCGGCCCATATTCACCTAATAAAAGCATTTCAAAATGTGTTCCCTCATCTTTTCCACGCCGAGGTGACCCACCAAAACGTGACTGTGAGCAATTTTTAAAACCTTGCCCCTATGCCCACTTGACACCACCAGCTGCTTGATACACCCATCACCCATTCAATCAGAAATCACCCAGTACAGGAAACTATCCTTAAATAAAAAATGTGTTTTAAAGTTTGGGTCCTCTCTCTCCAGATAGTAAGAGTCATTTGCGATGTGGGCTTGTTTGAATGCAAAATCCAAGTTGTTATCGGCTTGTTGTAAACGAGCAAATTCTGCTTGGATGGTAGTCTCTGCTTCCTCTGTGTCCGAAACAACATCGCACTCACCTCCTGCTGCTACTTTGTTTTCATCCAGGTCCTTATTGAGTGTCCAGTCTGTGAGGGCTGCTTGTGCGTGCGATGGTGTGGAAAAGTCTGCCAGCTATTCTGGGTCCTTACTTGAGGAATCGCCTCACACCTCGCTGGACACCTCAAGTTCAATTTCAAACCCGGCTCCTTGACTGACATTGTCTGTGGTGGGAAGAGGGTCTTCCTTTTCCTATTAAGCCTGGCCAGAGTGAGATGACTGAAATGGAAGCCCAAACCTTAAAGTTCTTTCCTTTAAATTTTAGAGGGAGTAATATAATCTTGTGTGTTTAAATGTCCCCATGGACACAGTGGATGTGCATTTACTCTGTGGTCTTTTGTTATGTTTTTTTATTCTCTTCTAAAAAATTTTATGGTAATCATTCCATACAAATCGATCAATTTTTACAAAAAATAGGATTGAGATTGAAAAACAAGTCGCCTCCACCCCTGAGAGAGAGAGCATGGCCAACGGGTTAAAACTCAATGTTTGTAGACATACCTAAACTGATGAGTTAAATAGGCCAGTAGAGATGAATAGAGAAGAAAAAGAAATGCGGAAATAATTGCTTCCTCTGTGCTTTAAGACCTTATTCTAAAATTTTATTGATTATATCCTGCCAGGTTTTTAAAAAATTCTGTACAGATCCTCTAACTGAATATTTGATTTTTTCCAATTTCAAATAGTATAAAACATCGGTTACCCACTGACTTAAAAGAGGAGAGTTAGGATTCTTCCAGTTTAGCAAAATAAGTCTGTGTGCCAATAGTGAAGTAAAGGCCTTTACAGTTTGTTTGTATTTCTCCACTTGAAGCCCCTCTGTGAGCCCACCAAACACAGCTGCTAGTGGATTAGGAGGGATTGTGACACCAAGGCTGTCTGAAAGGCACTTACAAATTTGGATCCAAAATGATGTTAATTTGACGCAGGCCCAAAACATGTGACCCAGTGAGGCTGGGACTTGATTGCAGCGTTCGCAGGTTGGCTCTTGCCCTGGAAACATTTTAGAGAGTTTTTGTTGAGACAGATGTGCTCGATATATAATTTGGAGTTGAATAATTGTATGCTTTGCGCATATGGAGCTCGAGTGAATTCTCTGCATTGCTATTTTCCACTCCTTTTCTGATATATTGATTAAGAGATCTTTTTCCAATTGTGTCTTGGATCTTTGAAAGGGAGGGACTGTAAAATAGTTTTATATTTTGCAGAGATGGTGTCTAAGTCCTTGAAATTGAGCAATATTTTTTCCAACATGGACGAGGGTGCAAGATGAGGAAAATCCGGCAGGTTCTGTTTAACAAAGTTCCTAATTTGAAGATAGTGAAAAAAATGTGTAGCTGGAAAGTTAAATTTGGAATGTAATTGTTTATAGGATGCAAAGATGTTGTCTATATAAAGATCTCTAAGTGGTTTAATCCCAAATCGTTTCCAGATATTAAAAACTGCATATGTTTGCGAAGGTTGAAAGAGGTGGTTCTCTTGCAGAGGTGCCACAGATAAAAGCTTCTCCATCTTAAAATGCTTTCTACATTGGTTCATATTCTGAGTGAGTGAAGCACAATTGGGTTATTAGTATATTGGCGATAACTTGCATTTATTGGGGCACAGAGCAGGGAATATAAAGAAGTACTGCAGGATTTTACTTCTATTGCGGACCAGGCCTTTGTATGTTCATCTATTTGTGTCCAGGTTCTTATCGCCTGTATGTTTGCTGCCCAGTAATAAAACTGAAAGTTAGGTAGAGCCATGCCGCCTTCTGCCTTGGGTCTTTGTAGGGTCGCTCTTTGGATACGTGGATGTTTTGAGTTCCAAATAAATGAGGTTATTGTTGAATCTAATTATTTAAATGATTTATTGATGTATATTGGAATGTTTTGAAATAAAAAAGAAGCTTAGGAAGAATATTCATCTTAACGTTAATTCTTCAAGCTAGAGTGAGATGAAGGGTTGACCATCTATGCAAGTCTTGCTTAATTTTTTCCATACAGACGGCAAAATTTTGTTGATAAAGAGCTTTGAGTTTACTTGTGATGTTAACCCCTAGGTATTTAAATTGTTCTGCAATGATAAAAGGTAGGGTATCTAATCTAATATTATATGCTTGAGAGTTCACTGGAAAGAGTACACTTTTATTCAGATTAATTCTGAGACCAGAGATCTTTTGAAATTCTGTAAGTGCTGTTAAGACTGAAGGCACAGTATTTTGTGGGTCTGATATATACAGTACCATGTCATCTGCATATAGAGAAATTTTCTGTTCCAGTCCCTCTCTGATAATCCCCTTTATCTGATCAGTATTTCGACAGTGTATTGCCAGTGGTTCAATGGCAATTGCAAATAGCAGTGGTAACAAGGGGCATCCTTGTCTGGTACCACGTTCTAGTTTAAAGTAGTCTGAACAAATGATTATATACTCTGTGGTCTTATAAGGGGTCTGCCGGAGTAAGTCACGACGGACTATGCAGAGGTCACTACATTAATTTTACCTTAGAGACCTTAAAATTGTCCTCATTTAACTTCTTGGGCGAAACTTGCGAGCCGCATACCTGGGCCAGACTGATGGTTATGGTTTGCATAGCTGTGAGATGGCACTCCTGAGCAAGATGTCCAGGTTGATCACAGTGAAAGCAGCTGCATTCAGCCCGTGGTGTTCCTACAATGGCATTTTCCACCCGTTGCGCTGGAGGTTTGTGCTGGCTGGATCAAGTCGGGGTCAAGCTTGGGTAGCCCCGTTGTTTCCAGGTGCTTTGTGCGACCGCAATCGGCTCCTAGTTTTTCCATGGTGCTACGCCTCAACAACGTTATGGGGCTCTCAAAAGAATTCACAAA
>JANRMT010062791.1:186138263-186159494 GCA_026402145.1 Polypterus bichir lapradei | reverse complement strand
CCCCCGGGTGGAACTGAAGAGTCGCATAGTGTGGGGTCTCCTCAGTCTGTCAGTGGAGCAGGATGGTGACAGCAGTCTGTCGCTGAAGCTGCTCCTCTGCCTGGAGATGATCCTGTTCAGTGGATGCAGTGGATTCTTCATGATTGACAGGAGTTTGCTTAGTGCCCGTCGCTCTGCTACAGATGTTAAACTGTCCAACTTTACTCCTACAATAGAGCCTGCCTTCTTAACAAGCTTGTTCAGGTGTGAGGCGTCCTTCATCTTTATGCTGCCTCCCCAGCACACCACCGCGTAGAAGAGGGCACTCGCCACAACCGTCTGGTAGAACATCTGCAGCATCTTATTGCAGATGTTGAAGGATGCCAACCTTTTAAGGAAGTATAGTCGGCTCTAACCTTTCTTACACAGAGCATCAGTATTGGCAGTCCAGTCCAATTTGTCATCCAGCTGCACTCCCAGATATTTATAGGTCTGTAGCCTCTGCACAGTCACCTCTGATGATCACAGGGTCCATGAGGGGCCCGGGCCTCCTAAAATCCACCACCAGCTCCTTGGTCTTGCTGGTGTTAAGATGTAAGTGGTTTGAGTCGCACCATTTAACAAAGTCTTTGATTAGCTTCCTGTACTCCTCCTCCTGCCCACTCCTGATGCAGCCTACAATAGCAGTGTCGTCAGTGAACTTTTGCACGTGGCAGGACTCCGAGTCGTATTGGAAGTCTGATGTATGTTGGCTGAACAGGACCAGAGAAAAACCAGTCCCCTGCGGCACTCCTGTATTGCTGAACACAATGTCAGACCTGCAGTTCCCGAGACGCACATATTGAGGTCTATCTGTAAGATAGTCCACGATCCATGCCACCAGGTGTGAGTCTACTCCCATCTCAGTCAGCTTGTCCCTAAGGAGCAGAGGTTGGATGGCGTTGAAGGCGCTAGGATGGTGTTGAAGTCCAGAAACATAATTCTTGCAGCACCACTGCCTCTGTCCAAGTGGGAGAGGGATCGGTGTAGCATATAAATGATGGCATCCTCCGCTCTCACCTTCTCCTGGTATGCGAACTGCAGAGGGTCAAGGGCGTGGCGGCCCTGTGGCCTCAGGTGGTGAAGCAGTAGCCGCTCCATGGTCTTCATCAGATGTGACGTCAGAACAGGCCGGAAGTCATTCAGCTCACTAGGACGTGATACCTTTGGGACAGGGTTGATACAAGATGTTTTCCAAAGCCTTGAGACTCTCCCCTGTTCCAGGCTCAGGTTGAAGATGTGCTGTAGAGGACTCCCCAGCTCCAGCGCACAGGCCTTCAGCAGTCGTGGTGATACACCATCTGAACCCGCTGCTTTGCTGGCACGAAGTCTCCTCAGCTCTCTGCTCACCTGTGCTGCTGTAATTGTGGGTGGGGATGTCTCACCTATGCTGATATCAGTAGAAGGCTGGTTGGAGGATGCAGTACTCCGAGGTGAGAGTGGGTTAGGGTGGTCAAACCTATTAAAGAAGTTGTTCATTTTGCTCTCTCCACATCTCTCTCGATGGTGGCACCCCGCTTCGAGCTGCAGCCAGTGATAATCTTCATCCCATCCCACACTTCCTTCATGCTGTTATTCTGCAACTTCTGCTCCAGCTTTCTCCTGTACTGCTCTTTCGCCGCCCTGAGGTGGACTCGGAGTTCCTTCTGCATGCGCTTGATATGTTTAATGTTTAAGAAAAGATTCCAGCTGCATAATGTTCGAGTGACTGGAGAAGCAGCGAGTGTGGATGAGAAAGGAGCTAGTAAGTTTGTTGATAGTTTAGACGAAATAATTAAGGATGAGGGTTATCTCACAGAGAAGATTTTTAATGTAGATGAAACAGGGTTATATTGGAAGCAGATGCCAGGACGCACTTACATTCACAAAGAAGCCAAAAGCATGCCAGGATTTAAAGCACACAAGGATAGACTGACTCTGCTGCTTGGCGGGAATATCATGGGGTTCAATATGAAGGCCTTCTTAATTTATCATTCCGAAAATCCACATGCATTTAAGAATGAGAACAAGCACACTTTGCCAGTTTATTATAGATCAAACCGTAATGCCTGGGTGAACCAGGCTTTATTTGAGGATTGGTTCAGTAATTGTTTCATTCATCAAGTGAGTGAGTACTGTTTGGAGAGAGGAATTCCCTTCAAAATTTTACTGTTGCTCGATAATGCGCCTGGACATCCACGTCACTTAGCTGATCTCTATCCCAATGTGAAAGTGTTTTTTTTGCCCCCAAACACTACTCCACTTATTCAACCGATGGATCAAGGTGTGATTGCTACATTATAGGCAAACTATCTCAGAACCACCTTCGCCCAAGCCATAACTGCTATAGATGCCGACCCGGAACTATCACTATGCGACTTTTGGAAACAGTATAATATTCTTAAGTGTATAAAGAATCTTGCTACCGCGTGGGACTCTGTGACAGAAAAGTGTATGAATGCCGTATGGAAGAAGTGTGTTAAGCATTATGTGAATACTTTTGCTGGATTTAACAGTGAACAAGAACTTGATGAGATTTGTGAAGAAATAGTGAAACTGTCAAAGGACCTTTCATTGGAATGGGAAATGGAAGATGTTGAGGAGTTGCTAGACCGGGAATCAGGTGAACTTACAAATGAAGAGCTGATAGAATTGGAAGAAGAAAGAGTGGCGGAAGAAGAAACAAGAGAATTGAAGAAAGACGAAGAGGAGGAGACACCACAACGAATGTTCACCACAAAGGGATTGTCAGAAGGTTTATCTCTACTGAATAAACTCCTTGCCCATTTTGAAAAAAAGGACCCAAACATTGAACGATTTGCGAGGATTAAACGGATGGCAGGCGACACATTTCGTCCTTATTGCGAAATTTATGAAGAGAAAAAAATATAAACGTTTTAGGTAAATTTGAGTAAATTAATAAATTAATTTTACTCAATAGTGCAGTATATTAAATCTACTGAAAAATAGAGCTTGTAATTTGTTGCCTTACTTTTTTTAAGTACTTTTAACACGTTATTTTTTACAGTGTTGAAAACTGACTATCGTTTACAAAAACCAACATGAAGGATTACTTCATTATCAAAACTACTTTTACTTTTTACTTTAGGGTGCTTTAGTTGAAGATAATGTATTAAAAACAACGCATTTTAACTCTGAGGTGGACATTTTTAATTAAATCTAATTAATATCACTAATCAACATGCTCTACACTAAACTGTACACAATTGTGAGAATTCAGTTTTAACATTTATTTTGAAATATCACGTCTCATTAATATAAAGAGCTACGGCAATTCTTCAGGTCTTAAAAAGACAACTTACTGCATATCAGACATCACGCAGTTAACACATTCACACAATTAAAATAGGATTTTGTTGAAAGTGATCAGAAGATTGAGTAGGACAGTGAGGAACTGGCATCAGCTCATCAGCTATAACCTCATGTATAAAGTTCAGCCCCTGCTTGACATTGTGGAGCCAACATATAAACAGTTTTATCAGCCTGGCCGTGATTTGTCTGTGGATGAATCTATGATAAAATACAAGGGACACCTTTTTTTCCACCAGTATATGCCAGACAAGTCCACAAAGTATGGCATAAAGGATTTTGTACTGGAAGAAGCAAACACTGGTTTCTGCCTGAAAGTAATCACATATACAGTACAGGAAAGTATTCCTTTCAAAGAGAGAACTGTCCCTTGACAAGTCAGGTTGTGCCGGAGCAGCTTCAGGACTATGAACATTTGGGTCATGTTGTGTACATTTGGACAATTTTTATACATCACCTGAATTGTTCATGGAGCTACAGAGCAGGGGAATTGGAGCTTGTGGCACAGTGAGGGTGAACAGGAGACACAGGCCTTCACAGGCTGAAGATGAAAAGAGGTGACAATACAGTTTTCATGAGGGCAGAAAACCTGGTGGCAGTGGCATGGCACAATGTCAAATGGGTGACTCTCTACAGTACACACCAACAATACATGTGAGAAAGTCATTTGTCAAAACGGAAACCCAGAAGGTAGGAAGCTGGACAAGCCAGTTGCTCTTGAGGAGTATAACTGGCAAATGGCTGGAGTTGATCGACTGGATCAGATGCTGGGGTCATACGCTTACGGCCATAAGTCCACCAAGTGGTACCACACCGTCTACCATCGCATGTGTGAGATTGCACTTACAAATGGCTATAAATTGTTCAAGCAGGCAAACAGTGACAGCAATATGACTGCGGCAGATTTACGCAAGAGGGTGATTGACGACTTGCTGACAGAGTATATTAGAACATTAGAACATTCCAGACGAGAACAGGCCATTCAGCCCAACAAAGCTCGCCAGTCCTATCCACTTGTTTCCTCCAAGAAAACATCAAGTCGAGTTTTGAAAGTCCCTAACGTCTTACTGTCTACCACACTACTTGGTAGCTTATTCCAAGTATCTATCGTTCTTTGTGTAAAGAAAAACTTCCTAATGTTTCTGCGAAATTTACCCTTAACAAGTTTCCAACTGTGTCCCCGTGTTCTTGATGAACTCATTTTAAAATACAAGTCTCGATCCACTGTACTAATTCCCTTCATAATTTTAAACACTTCAATCATGTCACCTCTTAATCTTCTTTTGCTTAAACTGTAAAGGCTCAGCTCTTTTAATCTTTCCTCATAATTCAACCCCTGTAGTCCTGGAATCAGCCTAGTCGCTCTTCTCTGGACCTTTTCTAGTGCTGCTATGTCCTTTTTGTAGCCTGGAGACCAAAACTGCACACAGTACTCAAGATGAGGCCTAACCAGTGCATTATAAAGGTTGAGCATAACCTCCTGTGACTTGTACTCCACACATCGTGCTATATAACCTGATATTCTGTTAGCCTTCTTAATGGCTTCTGAACACAGTCGGGAAGTTGATAGCTTAGAGTCCACTGTGACTCCTAAATCCTTCTCATAAGGTGTACTCTCGATTTTCCGAATGCCCATTGTGTATTCAAACCCAATATTTTTACTTCCTATGTGTAATACTTTACATTTACTGACATTAAATTTCATCTGCCACAAATCTGCCCAAGCCTGTCTGCTGTCCAAGTCCTTCTGTGATGATATAACGGATTCCAAATTATCTGCTAATCCACCTATCTTGGTATCATCTGCAAACTTAACCAGCTTGTTACTTGTATTCCTATCTAAATCATTTCTATATATTAAAAATAGCAGCGGCCCTAGCACTGACCCCTGCTGGTCACCACTCTTAACATCGGCCAGTTCTGATGAGGTTCCTCGCACCATCACCCTCTGCTTCCTGTGTCTGAGCCAATTCTGCACCCATCTAAAAACATCACCCTGAACTGCCACTTCTTTTAACTTGATGCCCAACCTCTCATGTGGCACCTTATCAAATGCTTTCTGAAAGTCCAGATAAATAATATCATATGCTCCACTTTGATTGTATGCTTTTGTTGCAACCTCATAGAATTCCAACATGTTAGTAAAACACGACCTCCCTCTTCTGACCCCATGCTGACTGGTCAGAATAACTCCTGTCCTTGCCATGTGTTGCTCAGTCTTACCCTTAATAATTCCTTCCATTAATTTTCCTGTGATGTTTCATGTTAAGCTTACTGGCCTATAGTTGCTCTGATCTGCCCTGTCACCCTTTTTATATAATGGGATGATATTTGCCATTTTCCAGTCCTTCGGAATCTCTCCAGTGCTCAGTGACTTCCTAAAAATATGTGTCAAGGGTTTATATCTGTACTCACTAGCCTCCTTAAGAACACGAGGATAAATATTATCTGGGCCTGGTGATTTGTTTGATTTCAGCCTATTTAATCTGAGCAGCACTTCTCCCTCTTCAATTTTCCAAATCCCTCAGTACTTAGTAGTCCCTGTTACTGCTCTGAGGTTATCCACTTGCTCACTTGTGAACACCTCAGAAAAATGTAAGTTTAGGGCATCTGCTATTTCACTGTCTGTATCTTTTAATTCCCCTTTACTATTCCTGATGAACTTGACCTCCTCCTTGACTGTCCTTTTACTACTAAAATACTGAAAGAATCTCTTGGGGTGCAGTGCCTTTGGCAAAGTGAGGAAGGCCATCACTCTGTATGTTCAATTTCCTCATAATAACTATTCATGGTGGCTCTAAAATCCGTACTGACCCCTACTCTCTTTTCTGTTTCTTTTTCTGGTTTCTTTGTGGTGGTGGCCTGCACCACCTCCACCTACTCAAAGCCTCATGATGCTCCAACAATGATGGATGGATTAAAAGGCAGAATTCTACGTGACCATCATCATCATCAAGCCCTTCCGTGAGAACCCTAAATCCAAAGAGGACTGTTTCACTTATGTTAGGTTGAATGCCCAGAGGGGACTGGGTGGTCTCATGGTCTGGAATCCCTATAGATTTTATTTTTTTCTCCAGCCGTCTGGAGTTTTTTTGTTTTTTCTGTCCCCCCTGGCCATTAGACCTTACTCTTATTCGATGTTAATTAATGCTGATTTATTTTGTTTTCTTATTGTGTCTTTTATTTTTCTATTCCTTATTATGTAAAGCATTTTGAGCTACAGTTTGTATGAAAATGTGCTATAGAAATAAATGTTGTTGTTGTTGTTATCACAAAGAGCAGTGCCAGGCAGGCTGACTGAGCGCCACTTTCCTGCAACATATGAGGACAAAAATACAAACCTGACTGTGTTGTGTGCAGCAACAGACAACTGAGAAGGAGGCACCAGTGCAACACGTATGGTAAGGAGTGCAATGTGGCAATTTGATGTGTGAAACCAGTGCTTTGTGTTTTTTTTTTTTAAAGTGAGTTTTGGAATAATATTCAGACCTAGGAGAAAAAAAAAACAAAAAAAAAAATCAGCCATAAAAGAGTTAAGCAGATGAGTTTTTAAAGCTTCTGAGGACCAAGTTGAACACCTGTAGCCCCTCTCTGACTAATGTCATTTTCACAGACCGTATCAGTACACGTCGATGAGGTGAGCATGATCAAATATAACCAATGGTTTACACATATGGAAACTCCAAAAAAATGTTTTAATGTTTGACCTTCTAAATCCTACTTGTCTGCTAAAGATGTCTGTCTGCTCTTCTGTCCACTGAAAAAATCCCCTCTGTGTAGACGAGCTGCTCCATGGAAAGTGCGCTTACAGTTAAAACATACAGCAATAATCACATAAAAAATAAAAGTGAAATAATGTGATATAAAACATAATAAGATCACTTTACACTCTGTCATATTTGATCTTTTTATGTTTTGTTCTCTCCTTGCTTGTTGCAACAACACTAAAAAGACAAATTCCTCACCACATTAGTGCACCAGGCTAATAAAGAGGATTCTGGGAAGGGAGACACTTCAACAACTTCATCAGTCGAACAGACGGTGTAAACCGCAGCTCATCAGTCTGTGGTTAGGGGAAAGGAAGAGACGTCAAGGGAATTAATTAAATAAAGCTCATTGCAAACTGGAGAAACCTGAGACGAGAACTGACACCAGAGAGCAAAGTCAAGGAATTTAACCGCAAAATGACTTCAGCTGTGTGTATTTATATGACGGCATTTCACCTCAACAGACATCACAATCAGGAAATACGATGAACTGAATCAAATTTAGGATCTGAGTGGACAGTCACAGCATTGTCTGGGATTAGTGACACGACTTGACACAAAGAACTTTCACGTGTTTGAAATCAACATGCTGAGGTTTATCTAAACACACGGATATCAAGCATCAGGTCTTTGATAATGATCTCTTAAAGACAATTGTGTTCAAATCCTCACTAAACATTCATTACAAAGAAATAAAATATCAAAACACACGAATGAGCACACGCCTCTGAATTATGTTGTTAGACTTTAAAAGTCTCACCAAGATAACTGAACACTTTCTGTGTATGAAGCAGCAGGAGCCATTGTGCTTTACAACAACCCTGAAGCCATTTGATAAATGAAAGAGAAAAAAAGAAAACCTGAACAATCTGTAATATGTATATCAAAAGGAATAAATGTGTAAAATAATAAGAATAAAAGGCTCATAGAAAGTACAGGACTGAAAAGTGAGGAAGTTCAATGACAGCTTGTAATAAGAGCATAAGTTATTACCAGAGCCTAAGAAAAAACATGTAAATCCAGCCCACCTTAAGTCCCCTCGCACCTCTCCATCAGCGTCTTTTGTCTTGTAAATGTGTCGATAAGCCCAAGCTGCCTGCTATACCATCCCCCCACCCCCACCGCCTCAGAACGGGTAAGAAGTTCTCGCAGATCCTGCCTTGATTGATTATCTTGGAGTGAGCTACCTAGAATTGTAAGGGGAAATAATTTGATGTGTGTTCTGTGTCTACAACAATCTGTGTAAACACCTCGTTACAACAGAAACGTTTTTCATGTTTTAGTTATAAATTACAAAATACACGACAAAATACGGCAACTTCCGTGGTGCAGCAGTTAGAACTGTAATTCAGAGGTTGCGAGTTCGAAACCAGCTCCCTGGCAAAATTAGCGTTTTGAGTAGTGAGCTGCTCTTATTGTTAATATTATACAATAAAAACATACATTTGATTTGTGTCTGTGACAGTCACTGTAAATTTACAGTACTTGTAAAAGTTAGCTTTTTTTTTTCACTTTTATTCTCTCAGTCACGATCATGAAACAACACCCACCCGCACCACCCCAAATCTGACGAGGTTACTTTTTATCTGAAATTGGGAATAACTGTAGATGTGAGTGGTGTTTTGAGACAATCCAACTGGAAATTCTCTGATCTGGAATGATTAAAGCTGACACACAAACGCTGGTGAATCTGCCTTCTTCGTATCTCACTGTTACTTGATTTTTTTTTTTTATTCAGTTTTATTGAGTGTTCCTGCTCACGCGGAATTAGTATGCGCCTTATGGTCTATGATGTCAAAGCTGCACTGACAAAAAAAAGAGACATAAGTATATATGATATTTGGAATAACTCATTTTATGACTTGTATAGTGCATTTCGGAAAACATTGTGGCACTGATACATCATTATTCATACTATTCATATTCATTTGAACGTCTTGGAACAGAAGCTTGTCGATGTTGCATCCTCTTTTGCTTGATCCATCACCTTTTCTAGTAAGAAGCGACGACAACGCTTTTCTGCAAGGTGAGCCATGAACACTCTTCTTTTCTCAGTGGCCCCCGTCCGTGCCTTGTACAGTACATGAGCATTCATCACCGCCAAGTCAATCGTGTTATAGCACAAGCAACCGGACACCCGTGTGTTCCTGTGCACACTGAATAAGCTCTTGCCTTCGGGTCCATGATGTCAACGCAGCACCAGGAAAAAAGAAAGAGACAAATGTGTGTGACATTTTGAAGAAATCATTTTATGACCTGAATAGTACTAATCAGAAAACATCATCGCACTAATGCAGTATTATTTGAAAATGAACAGCATAAGATCGGGTGTGAATTTATACTGCCGCTGTTAGTTAGAGTCAGATCAGAATTGGGGGGTGGCGAGTGTGAATGTGACTGAGAGAATAAAAGTGAAAAAAGCTGACTTTTACAAGTAACATAAATTTACACCCGATCTGTTCGTTTTCAAATAATATTGCATTAGTGCGACAATGGAGAGCAGATCGAGAAAAACAACAAAGCTGCAGGTCTTTCAAATTGCATGGAGAGAGAGTATTAAAAACTATAAAAAAGCTCTCTTTAACCTCGCTCAGGCTACTATGCTAAAATAATAGCAATAATAAATATCCTCAGGTACTGTTTAGAACAGTGGCTAAATTAACAAATGGGAATTCAGATCTACAGTGCATGATATCAGCAGACATTAGCAGTTCAGACTTTATGAACTTATTTAATGAGAAAATTAAAAATGTAAGATCCCAGATCTTAGCATCACAGTGCAAATCACATACTAGCTTGGCAGACCCTGTCTCACCTTACATGCACCACTTTAGATATTTTAATCCTGTAACACAAAAGGAAGTTTTAAGTTTAATTTCTAACATGAAACCTGCTACTTGTTCCCTAGACCCAGTGCCAACAAAACTAGTAAAAAGTGCAATCAGTAGTTCATTATTGCATGGCACAGTACCTGATACACTAAAAGTGTCAGTCATTAAACCATTACTTAAAAAGTCAGACCTAGACCCACATATACTTAATAATTACAGACCCATTTCAAATTGAAATCTCTCTGAAATACTTGGAAAAAGTTGTCGCCAATCAGGTTCAGTCACACCTTACGCATTACGATATATTTGAGAAATTCCAGTTTGGTTTCCACACTGATCATAGTACAGAAATGGCACTAACGCATGTTGTAAATGATATCATCTGATGAAGGAAACTGTACTGTAATTATTTTGCTAGAATGTTGTTAGAATTATCTCAGCGTCTGACACCATTGACCATTCTATTTTACTGCACAGGCTAGAAAACGATGTTGGGCTTACAGGCCCCGTGCTCGCTTGGTTTAGTTCTTATTTATCAAATCGATTCCAATACTTACAGAAATGTGCTGACAGTACTCCATCATTATACACAGAAGTTCAATATGGTGTCCCGCAGGGCTCAGTACTGGGACCTTTACTGTTTTCACTTTACATGCTTCCACTGGGATCTCTCATTAGGAAACATAATATTAATTTTCACTCGTATGTAGATGACACCCAGTTATACCTTTCTTTAAGAACAAATGAAATTTCTCCGATGTTGTCTTTAATTAGTTGTGTTGTGAATTAAAAGAGTGGATGGATGAGAACTACTTGTCTTTAACCACAAATAAAACAGAGATGTTAATTATTGGAGGAAATGACGCTGATCACAACAATATTTTGTCATCATCTAACTCGAGTGGAATCACCCTTAGTTTTACTGAATCAGCCCGCAAACTAGTAGTGATCTTTTCCTCTAGCATGTCATTTAAAACACACATTACACAGTTGTCTGAATCATGTTTCTTCCATCTTACAAATGTTGGGAAATTAAAGCATTTTCTAAATAAGTGGGATTCTGAGAAATTAATTCATGCATTTGTTTCTAGTAGGATTAACTACTGCAATGCGGTGTTCACTGGATTTTCGAATTTGTCACCGTTTGGATGCAGGAAGAGGTCGGGCGTCATCCTGCCAGTCAGTCTGGCCTACATGCGTCCTTCAATGAAACAGCATGGCTTACAGAGCTCACCATATAAATTATTATTAGTTAATCAATAATGCTGCTGCAAGAATTATTACAACAACAAGAAAATACGAACACTTAACTCCAGCTCTTAAAACCTTACACTGGCTCCCAGTTAAGTTTAGGGCAGATTTCAAAATCCTCCTTTTAACTTATAAACCCTTAAATGGCAGAGGTCCAACTTACTTGTCTGAACTTATCATGACTTACCAGAGCGCACATTAAGATCTCAATATATCAGTCTGCGTATGATTCCAAGGATTAATAAAATAACAGTGAAGGTTGAGCTTTTAGTTACAGGGCCCCTAAACGGTGGACTGGTCTGCCTGCTACTATAAGAGATGCCCCTTTGGTCTCAGCTTTCAAATCCCAGCTGAAGACTCACTACTTCAGTTTAGCACACCCTGACTAGAGCTGCTGATTAACTGTACAGACTGCATCTCTGTTCTTAGTCATTAACACTGAAACATAAGTAATATGACAGTTGTAATTTGTTACAACCCTAACCCTATTCTGTTTCACTGCTCAGTACTCAAATGTGTCACTTGGTCCCACTGCCCACCTGACAAGTTGTTTTGCCTGGCTAAGGTAAAACCATCCCTAATGTAGGATCACAGGAATCGTCAGACAGAGGGGTCCTTTCATTGGATTGGCCTGCCCAGAACTAAGTCAGCTTTGTTATAGCTAATACGGGGAGGCAGCTTGATGGCCGAGGTCTCCAGGACTCTGAACAAATCCAAATCATATTATAAGAATATCTTCTACTGTTGAATTCTGCACTGTACTTGTAATATTTCTATTGCACTATTGAATTGTATTGAGGGTTACTTCTGTTCTGTTCTGTGTATTGTGTTCTATTTACCCCTTCTTTTGACACCCACTGCACGCCCAACTTACCTGGAAAGGGGTCTCTCTTTGAACTGCCTTTCCCGAGGTTTCTTCCATTTTTTCCCCTACAAGGGTTTTTTGGGAGTTTTTCCTTGTCTTCTTAGAGAGTCAAGGCTGGGGGGCTGTCAAGAGGCAGGGCCTGTTAAAACCCATTGTGGCACCTCTTGCGTGATTTTGGGCTATACAAAAATAAATTGTATTGTATTGTATTGTATGAATGAAATGTGTTCTGTGTGGCAATCACTGCCTGTTCACTCCTGTTGGCACAAGAGGAAGCCTGTTTAAGAAGCACGTAGCAATTAACGACTTGGTCGAGGAACACATAGAATACGAAACATTTAACGTGCTACTTTAGTTATGATGGAGTTTGAGAAACTCTAGTAAATTAAACATCGATTTTAAGATGAAGTTTACAACATTCTACTTTAATGACAAAATAAATGACATCTTTAATCACAACAAAGACAGTGAGATTAAAGTCGTCATTTCGACTTTACCTTTTAACTCATTCATTAAAGGCTGAATAAATAAGGGCTTCTGGAAACACTTGCAAACACCTCTCATTCTTTACTTTTTTTCATTTGTTATCTCATTCATTATTCACTACGTTATTCGGGAAACACACTACTGAGCACTGCAGAACTAAACATTCAGTCACCCAGTGATTTACATTTAGTGCGTGTGGAACAACAAGAAGTTCAGCATCAGGTGACCTTAAATTGCGACAGGGTGTATAATGTTGTAACATGTTGAAAATGTAGATAAGACCACCGCCATGAAGAGCCTTATATGTCAACAGAAGAATCATATGATATTTAACAGGCAGCCAGTGCAAGGAGATCACTGAAGATGTTATCTGTTCTCAGGGTTTACGTGTGTTAAAATTTTGGCTGCACAATTCTGAACACATTGTAGTCTGTTCAGCACTTTGTCTGAAGCAGTAAAGAGCAGAGCATTACAATAATCAAGAGAAAGATGAGATGAGAGATTACTAAAGCATGAATATAAAGGTCCATCAAATACTTCAAGTATGTGGAGTAAGGAGAGGTGAGGATTTGTGGCTGCCAGTAGACACACATTGCAGCCTGTCAGTTGTAGAACTTAAACCATTTCAATGCTGCATCTGTGAAAATTTATGAAACTAAGAGATAAATAAATTAAGAAACTAAGAAATTAACTCTGAGCCAAAAGTGAAAGGTTGGACATTGGTATACAGTGCCACAAAATAAAAAGACAGAAACAAGCATAAAGTTTTGGGGAATTCCCCGTATAATCTCCTGGATGTGGAGTAATCAAATGAGACTGGTTCTCTGGTCATATGTATGATACAGAGTTGAAAATCTTGCACAGTAGGTAGTGTCCTTTTATATCAAAAGAGAGAAAGTTACAACAAAGCAGAGGAACAGAAAATGACATGAAAAAGCAAAACAGGAAGTGATGTCTTCAAGAGGTGACGGAAGTGACGTCATCAGATGAGGAAGCAAGTGATGTCATCATACGGGGACCGGAATTGATGCTGTCAGGTGGTTAGTGGAATTCTCGTCATCTGGTTGGGATGACAATGAATCGTTATTCTTCTGTAGATCTGTTGTAAAAGGGAAAAAGGCGTTAACACTAGAATTCCTGAAGCCTACGAAAAAACTCGTATTCCCGGCCCACCTTAAATCCCTTAGCACCTCTCCATCAGCGTCTTTTGTTTTGTAAATGTGTTGATCAGCACAACCAACAAGCAGCCTGCTATCCCATCTCACCCACCAGTGGAGCTCATCTCGGGCAAAAAGCTCTCCCAGCACAAGAAGTTTTCTTTATCTCGGTGTAAGGGTAAATAATATATCGTTATTTGGAACATATGTATTTCATGTGTGTTCCATGTCTACAACAATCTGGGTAAGAGCAGGATGACAGGAAATGCGAGATACGCAAGAAATGTTGAACAAATACCTAAAATATAAACTTTTTCATGTTTTAGTACTAACTATAACAGAGGTGAACAGAAGCCCACCACACAAGAAACGTCCAATCACACATAAGAACAATGCAGCTGCACCAGGCATAAAGGCAAAAGATGGCACCGTTTGGATTTAGGACGAGGTCGGGCGTCATCCTGCCAGTCAGTCTGCCCTACACATGTCCTTCAATGAAACAGCACGGCTTACAGAGCTCACCATATAAATTATTATATCGAATGTTATTTAGCTTGATTTATTTACTTATTCTACGGTGGGCCGGCACCCTGCCCAGGACTGGTTCCTGCCTTGCACCCTGTGCTGGCTGGGATTGGCTCCAGCAGATCCCCATGACCCTGTGTTAGGATATATCGGGTTGGAGAATGACTGACTGGCTGATGACTGACTATTTACCTCTCCTGCAGCAGCGTAAATCACAAGTAGCCTGCACAGCTCCTGTGTTTGATCGACACGGGCACGCTGACAAACTACATGTGTACTGAAGTGACTTCAGCTGCGGGTGGAAGCTCCACACAACTGTTGTTATACTTCTGTCTTTGTCCAGAAATGGTTTCATAAGTTTATGACCTTAGTCTCAGAAAGTCTTTGTCCCGTGGGGCGACTGGGATCTTTTCCTGAATAAAATCAAACACAGTTGCCTTGGGTGCGACAGGACCTTTCACTAATTATAAATCTGTTATGTAAGATTGTGTTGGTTTGTTTTTATTACTTATTCACTATTATTCTTACCTAATTTAAGAGTTTTTCTTTTCTTGTAACTGTCTCATTGACATCTTGTAAAGCACTCTGAGCTCTGTCCTGTGCGTGAAAATGTGCCATAGAAATGCGTGTTGTCACAGTACTGATTATTATACAGAGCTCGTAGATTAAAAATGATAAAGTAAAAGCAAAAACACAAAAAACATAAATGAATAAATACATAAAGGCCACATTCACCCTGATTTTATTGTTTGTGCTCTATAAAATAAAACAACGCCTTTGTGTCCCCCATTCACGTTTGGTGCTTTGATGTTGAAGCACTGAAAAAAAATATTGAGGTCCAATTTTTAAGATTTTCATATTGAATTGTATGACAAACGTCTTTTAAAGTGCATAGTGTCATTTTTTTCTCTAATCTATACAAATGAAATTCTTTCTATATGTAAATTTAAGAAAAACAATGACACAAATCATAATGCTCTCAAAAAACTAAATAATAAAATAAACCTCCTTTTAATCAGATCTTGCTTATTTCACATATTCAGACAATTTCATTAACATTCAAACATTAAAACTGTTACAAATAGCGAAGTTTATGCCATTATGATAGCTCTTAATGTTACTAACTCTGTAGTATCAGAGGCACAGAAGAGGATGGGCTACAATAGCTGCATTACATAATACTAAGAAACATGTTTTTAGTAAGTTATATTAAATTCAATTAGTTAATAAAGTGAACAGCCCTGTTGGTTTATTGTTTTGAGTGAACGACACATTTCACTTCATGAGATTTGTTGTCATTGACCTAAAACTCTTTAAATATTTACAGCCAAATGCATCACAGCCTGCAGACGCACTTCACCTGTTCATCTTTAATTCAGAATTATTTGTGTAGTCCAGCAATGTCGTCTGTTCAATTGTCCACAAGTTCATTTACATCTGAATCATTAGATTTTAACGTACTATTTCATTGTAATGCTGTGCGTATGACGAGAAAGAATGTGCTTATAATGGTGAAAGTACACACTTTTAAATTGGATTTATTAGACGTCATTTCATACTCTGTAAAGGCTGAGCAGTTAAAGTTTTTCAATAAATATCATATGTAATGTTTACGTACATATTAACTTCGTCAACGGTCACTCGAGGGCGTCTTCAGTCCACACAGCCAATGACGTCAGAAGATCCTGTCACCCATTCCTTCATCTGGCAGAGGCTTTTATCCAAAGCAGACGTACGAGGCGTGAAATCTCCTGGAGTAGCCATCTGTCAGGATGACCACGGGGGGCAAGTGCCTCCTAAATAAGAAAAAGCAGGGGGGCAAACGGGAAGTAAGTAGTCAGACCTGCTGTGGACAACTGAGAAGGACATCATCTGAATGACCTGCAGGACGACACACAAGTCACATCGCTGCCTCATTGCACTGCAGGGACCCAAACTGAAACTGCAGGAAGATGAGTAAGTGATGGGGGGATTTCAGAGGTGGTCCTTTAAAAGATAAGGGGGGCTGGAGAAGGGATGAAGATGGAGGACAGCTTGATCCACTAGTGAGTCCATTATCAGTTATGTCTGCTCAGAAGTGTCGCTGTGTGTGTGTGTGTGTCAGCTGACTTATTAAATAGATTCTAAATGTGAAGCTGCGTATTTGTTACACACATCGTTTGAAATGCTTTCCATGAGATGTCAGGTGATATGGTGGCACAGTGGTTGGCACTGTTGCCCAGCACCAGGAAATGAAGGTTCAAACTTGTATATTCTCTCCATGGAGTAAAATAAACGTAAAGAAAAGTGTGACAATGCTTTAAATATTAGATGCTAAATAATAAAACCTGAGCAAGTATAAATGTACCTTATGAAATATGAGCTGTGACTGAAATATATTTGAAGGAATTTAAGTGAGTTTGGGAATATGTTTAGTTAAAGACAATGTGTGAAAATGTGTGGTGTTGTTTGAAATGATAAGGTAATTGATAAAGAAGTACATAAATATATAGGTTTTAAATTGAAACTTCAAAATGAATATGATTAGGTCCAATGACACGTTTCCTGACTTATATAAATGTGTCTGCCTTCTTCCATAGAGTACTGACCTCACTCAAATGGTGGAAAGTTCTTTTAGTAATTTTTAAATTAAAGTAATAATAATAAAATTTAAAAAACATTCTCTAGGATAGGAAGAAAGCTGCTGGTGATGAGCAGTGGCTTCCAGTCCAGGTAGCGGTCTACATATATATTAAGATACGCTGTAACTAACACAAAGGGTAGACTGTGCTTTATCTGTAGATCATCGCTCTGGAGAAGAATCTCGGGATCAATATTATTAAGCAGAGCTAATTTTAAATATCAGAAAACGTTCTTTTACGTACTGTGTGCTGGTGTGATGCACTAACTACCATGAGAGCATTAGGAAATATAAAATAGATTTTCAATTATCAGGCATTTGAGACAGTGAGAGTTTGATTTCTTGTGCCATCACTCCTTGTTCACAAGTAATTTGAACATCTTAAATGTGAAGTAGAATGTTGTTGTTTGAATGACTTCATAGCTGATAATAGGATTTAGCTTTATTTTCTATAATTTGATGCTCTAATGAAACATTCTGGACACTTTGAAATTGTAGACCATTGATAACAAATAAAGGACTAGGCACACATCTGAGCCAAGAGAGCTCATGTTTGTTAGCTAAGAAGGAAATCAAATAGTCGTTGACAATGTTTTTATCACCCTACATGGAGGTTATGGGGTTATGGGACACAAATCTGAGATTTATAGGGGAAGACATGTAATGCCAGTACACTTTGAGGAGAAAGGACTTTGAGACGTGTTATTGTTTGACTTGATTTTCTGGCTATTGGTTTATGTGATTTATCTCAGGTATTAAAGATTTACACTGATTTCTGTTATTCACCAAATTCAGCTACCAGAAATCTTTTACTTCCTTATAGCCTTTATGGGGGCACATATTCAGTATACACAGGCTTTATACAGATTAGACTTAGGGTTACAATAGGATATTAGTCCTTACTGTTTTAGTGGGACTTTATGAAGTCCTGAAGGGGGGGATGTGGAAGAATAATTTTAGGGTAACATAGCATTCATCTTTAAGAAATAGCACAAAGGGTTAATAAATGTCAGAAACCAGAATATAATATAACAGCCTTTTATTTAATATAAATCATTTGAGTTTAAACCAACGAGCCACCCAGAGTGAATGTAAGCATCAATTGACTCGATTGTTTGTAAACTCAGTAGTTTATCACATGAGCCGCCATTTTGTGTTTCTCTGACCATTCTGACCAGACTGTGACAGACTGCTTCTGATGAACGAGCCCTCCAAGGCATTTAGACAAGGAGTCAGTAAAAGATACCATCAAGAGCATTTCTCCTGCCTGATTACTGAATTGTCCTCTTAGCGGATGTTTCATTCTTTAATCAGATGTTCAATTTCGACCACAATAAACCAATCAGGTTAACATTTACATTTATTTATGTGGCTGACGCTTTTATCCAAAGTGACTTACAACATTTCAGATACGATTGGCTGCTTTTCTTTTCTTTGTCCAGTTGGAGCTCAGGTGGGTGAAGTGACTTACTGAGGGGCACACAGTGTCAGTGGGGGGATTTGAACCCACAGCCTCAGGGTTTGAAGTCCAAAGCCTTAAAGGTTTTCTGATTATGTGATGAACTCCTTGGCATTGTGATCTGATGAATGAAGTGTGTGAATAGAGAGAGACAGGCGGCCCTCACCTGTCACACTTATAATAAGGTGCTTGTGCTCCTCTAGTCAGACTTCATGATAAAGAAGACTGACTGACGCTTTTCTCCTGCTGGTGTTTTATTACCCAGTGTGGGGTGCCAGTCAATTTCTTCCACAATATATCACAATAGTTTTGATTATTTACTGATAATGACAGAGAAATAACAGCAAATCTCACATCCACCATCGTAGAATCACTAAAAACTGCTAAAGAGACAACTTGAACCACGATAATGAAATAAAGAAAAGAATGTCTGCATGAATATTTTATAGAAAAATACTTTAGTGCAGCAACCTACTAGATGGGATAGCAGTGAGGATTATAAAGATGAAAAAATCAAAATCATGTAAAGGTGGTTTGAAAAAGAAGGAAGAACTTTATAACAATTATAAAAAATATTATTAAACAGTGTGCATAGGAAGCAAGTTATTTTGATCCAAATGTAAATTATTAAAGGTTTAGGGTTTAAGTTTAGAGTTCCTTTATTAAAGGTTTAAGTTTCTCTGTTTTTCTAGAATTGAGCACAATGCTGTTCTCTGAAGTATTAATTGTGTTCTCTATGAGGTTGAGCTGCTGCGGCTAATGAGACTTCACAAATATTAACAAATGTCAGTCTAAAGCAGCAAATCACTCGTTTAATTGTGGACATCAAACCTCATTTGACCTTCTCAGTCGTCCATTTCAGTTCCTCACAGTCACCTCAGTGTCATTTAGTGAGCCAGCAGTGTGAGGAGTGAAGGCCGACTGCTCCGTCTGCACTTGTCTGTCATCTGCTGCCTTATTGAGGAGGAGTGCAGATTAAAGTGCAGGAATAGGAAACATTAACTTCACAATAAAATGAAGTGTTTAGTTTGATACAAAACTAAAACAATAAAGGAACATTTTGTAGAATTTGACTCTTAAACAAATCCCCACCCGCCTGACCAAAGCTGAACAGAATGCCGGCCGTCGTCTGAGCTCAGCTGTGGAGTTTTAGTTGTGAAATTTGAAAGTCGGTGTAAATTGTAACTGCAGATGTTAAAAGATTTTTATATTTTAGCTATTAGTTCAAATTCAGCACATTACTTTACAATTTAGGATGAAATAAATAATTCTCTCCCAAAACACTGGAAACAGCAATAATAATCATCTGTGGTGGGTTGGCGCCCTGCCCAGGATTGGTTCCTGCCTTGTGCCCTGTGTTGGTGGGATTGGCTCCAGCAGACCCTCATGACCTTAAGTTAGGATACAGCGGGTTGGAGAATAACTGACTGGCAATAATTATTTTACAATGTAAAAAAAAATAAAGTCACCAAGAAACTCTGAAGTGTTTTTATGAATTTCCAGGGGCCTCCTAAATATTCAGTTCTGTTTATTACACATTGAAATAAGAAGAAGTTTTATGAAATAAGTAATTTTCATAAATAGTGTACACTCTACACCAATAGAATAGAATTTTAACAAAAACAGCCTTCACAACAATTCAGCGAATATGAAATGATTCTGTTGTTAAGAAATACATCCAGGTATTGCACTGCTAATATGAAAAATGAGCAAAGGCATAATGTGCAAATAATTTAAAACATCTAAGTACAGAAAATTACTTTTGCATTTTTTATTTTATTTAACATTTACAGTAAATTGACCACTGAAGAAGCTGGGCTAAATATTTTACAACTCAGGATTATTTTCAGTGCTTTTCTGAACCAGAAATAAAGAAAAGCGTAAAGAATTGGATTAACACCAAAGTTCACTTCACTGACCAACACTAAGACGTTCCTGAGGATACGTGAGATTGGGTTATTACCATCATTATAAAGACTGTACATATAAAGAGGCAGCCAGCAGATAATAAAAGCCCCCACGACTACTCCTAATGATTTTGCGGCTTTTCTTTCAGACGGTTTTGATATTTTACTGTCACTCGACTCCACAGTTTGCCTCTTTTCTATCATACAGTTGATGGCTCTTGAATGGCTTCTTGCAACTAAAAATATTCTTATATAAAAAACAATCATTAGAGAATAAGGAATAAAAAAAGTTATGAGTAAAATAAAAATGGCCATTTCATAAGAACTGAATACTCCACAAGCTCTTTCACATGTCTCTGTTACAATTTCACTCAAACATAAAAGTATGAGTGTAATTAAAAGTGCAAACAGCCACACTACAGCAATGCTGATCCCTGCAACAGTCAAAGTTATTTTTGAGCTGTAAAAGAAAGGATGGCAGACAGCAATGTAGCGATCAATGGATATTAAAGTCACATTATATACAACTACTGTAGTAAGAATATTGGCAAGTGCCTGATACAAATAACAATAAATAACTCCAAAGTACCAGCAAGTTTCAATCAGGCCAATCAAAGAAAAAGGCATCACAAAGAAACCTGATAAGAAATCGGCCGCTGCGAGTGAGAGGATCAGAAGATTAGTCGGCGTGTGCAGCTGAACAAAATGAGAAATAGAAATGATGACAAGAAGATTTCCAAAGACTGTCGAGAAAAGCAAAAGACACGAGAAAGTGTAATAAAGTCCATAAACTTCAGTTCCATAAATCAGTTTAAGACAAGATGTATTACTGTGAGGATAACAACGGCCAAGTTTCAGTCCATTCCACTCCATGTCTGTCCCTGACTGAGCCGTCCTGCCTGCACACTGAGATGTTTATACACTGAGGCCCTGCGACTGCCATATTCTCTCTGCTGACGTAATTCACATGAGGCGTCTCTCTGCTGTGCTTGCTTCACAAATTCTCTCAGGATGTTTGTTTGTTCATTTCAGTTCT
>JANRMT010062791.1:186044014-186055887 GCA_026402145.1 Polypterus bichir lapradei | reverse complement strand
CCAGGAGGTTCATGAATTCTTTTACTTTCGGGTCACACTGATTATCAATAAGAAAGTTACAGTCACCGACTATTAGGAGCGCGTCATAGTTCATAATTACAATTGACACCAATTCTGAGAATTCTTCAAAGTAAGATGCATTGTATTTAGGAGGTCTATACACGGTGTCACACACGTGCACTTCGATGGCAGTCAACAAACCCAAAGGTGAATGATTTACTAACAGATGGGGATTTGTATTGGGGTACTAATGCCTCTCTCTCTGATCTTGTAGAATTAAAGAAGACAAATAATACAAACATACCTGTAATAAACAATAATCTTGAGACTAAGACATCAACCATTTCCTCATCCATAACAACACTTCCGGCTCCTAATGATGAAGTCACTTCCGATTTAATCATTTCCTGCAGCCATTTTGTCTCATGTATAAAAGCCACGATTTCACATGTCAATTTGTTGAATGTTTGATGTTTTTTCATCTATTTTGACCAGCGCAATTGCATCAAAGCAATATACGGGGCTATTCCCCAACTCTTTAAAGTTGTTTGCAACGTTTATTACAACGGATAATACTAGAAACTGAGAAACTCCACAAGTAACAACGCCATGATACTCAAAGGACTTGAATTTGCCAAAGCCGATGTCTTTACACTTTAACCGGCTTGAGTAAATGTTTGCTAAACCGCTGCCTTTCTTGCCTTGGCAATCTGCATGAGCAAAGCTGTAATTCAGAGGCGCAGATTCGATTAAAACAGCCGCACCATCAGAGCTAAGCCACGTTTCACTTAGTGGAATAAAATCATCCTCTAATAAGATCATTGATGGAAAACGTCTTGTTGGTTAAGGCTCTAACATTTAATAAAGCCATATTTAATGTTTCGGAAGAGCAGAACTGAATTATATGTGTGTTATGGGTATTCGAGATAGAAATTAAGTTATTTTTATTAGCGCCGCTCTGTGCGTATTTTTTATTTAATCTATAATCTGTTTTTATAGTTTTAATGCATTGTTCATCTAAAGGTATAATTGTAATTAAATTATTCATATTTATGCTGCACTGCATAGATTTTTTACATGCACTGAGGTTAGTTATTAGAGTGTTAATGCAGTGCACGTTTGAGGAAGATTTTCCTACTGAATTATCACAAGCATTACGGAAGGGATAGAAGTAAAAATAGACAGTCAAGACAGACGAATTACCATAGCGATGTTTAAGGAGAGGTCCCGGGCGCCGAATGTATTTGGATGCAGACCATCCCGCTTGAAGAAACGCGGCCTCTTCCAGAAGAGGTCCCAGTTGTCTATGAACCTAATGTTTTGTCCCTCGCAGAAGACTTTTAGCCAGATGTTTAACACCAGCAGACGGCGGCAGAAGTCTACGTGACCATCATTTTCAAGTCCTTCTGTGAGAACCCTAAATCCAAAGAGGACTGTTTCATTTCTGTTAGGTAGAATGCCCAGAGGGGACTGGGCCGTCTCATGGTCTGGAATCCCTACAGATTTTATTTTTTTTTTCTCCAGCCGTCTGGAGTTTTTTTTTGTTTTTTCTGTCCCCCCTGGCCATTGGACCTTACTCTTATTCTATGTTAATTAATGTTGACTTATTTTATTTTCTTACTGTGTCTTTTATTTTTCTATTCTTTATCATGTAAAGCACTTTGAGCTACTGTTTGTATGAAAATGTGCAATATAAATAAATGTTGTTGTTGTTGTTGTTGTTGACTATAATACTCGTTCGATCTTCTAACGAGAGGTAAGGCACCCAAGATGAAAATTCTTGCAGCCAGGGTCCTCTCCTTCGTGGCTTTAATTAGTGCAGCGAAGTCAACACTTGATGATCTCTGACTGTCGGTGTTTCACGTTGTTAACCCCGGCGTGTATCACAATGGATCCCACTGCCTTGTTCTTGTGCCTCTTGAAGACTGTCAGCGGACATCTCATAATATCTCAGACACGAGCACCGGGAAAACAAGAGACAAAAAATTTCTGATTAGGGCATGCGATGTTTAGGTTTCGTACGATTGAATCACCAATCAGAAATACTGTACATCACCCGGGGTTGAAGGCAAAATGGGGGCGCGGAGAGTGTCGAACCAGTTCTGGGTGGAGATGCTTGCCTGTGCCGATGGAGGTGTTCGAGCCTTAAACCCCCACCTGCATAGCTGAAACAGGCCGAGTTCTTCATCATTGGTGTTGTTGCTTCGACGATGAGGCACGGGGTGAAGCTCACCTGGCCTTGAAAGTGAGCGACCCAGTGGGAAGTCGATGTTATTGAACTGCAATTTGCTGTGAAGATTTCTGATGTCGGGGAGGCTTTTTCCAGCAGTCGAGCCTTCAAATCCCTCAGGTGCCTCCGTCTGGACAGGAGTTTCTGGATGTGGATGTCGAGAGCCTGGAGTTCTTCAATGACGTGGTTGATCTCCCTGTTGGCCATTGTTTACTTCCACTTGGTGCCCTAGGAAAGAATGAAAGAGAGAGTTTTAGAGTGTTTATTGTGTAAACACTTGCTCCTCCATATCTGTCCGACCTCTTCCATGTTGCCATTCCCTCCCGCACCCTTAGATTCTCTTCCGCCGTCTACTTGACTGTCTCCCTCGCCCGTCTTACCACCATGGGGAGCAGAGCATTCAGTTGCCCTGCTCCCCAGATTTGGAAGCCATTACCATCCGAGCTTAGAAATATTGATTCATTCTCACTTTTAAAACTAAACTTAAAACTCATCTGTTTAAGACTGCCTTTTCTCTTTGATTATAATTGCTCTGTCTGATATAAATTTTTGTATTTTTTTTTTAGTTTTGTTTATAATGTGTGTTTTATCTATTGTTCGGTGTCCTTGAATGTTTAGAAAGGCACCTATGAATAAATAAAATGTATTATTATTATTATGACATTCTGCTGTCCAGAATGGAGAACATGCTGGGTGTCTCTGGCACTGCCCTCCAGTGGTTTAAGTCTGACTGATAGACCACTGCAGGTCCAGTTCAGTGCTGATCACACAAGGGGCTCCTCAGGGCTCTGTCCTTGGCCCTCTGCTCTTCTGTATCGATATGCTTCCCCTTGGCCATATTATTTGTAGCTTTGAACTACTGGGTTATCATTTTATGCAGATGATACTCAGCTCTGTTTCAATATTAAAAGTGTAACTTCATCAGAGCTTTCTCTGCTCACAACGTGCCTCAGTGAAATTAAAACATGAATGGGGCAGAACTCTTTAAAATTAAATTGCAACAAAACTGAACTCCTGCAAATTGGGACTAAAGTGCAACTTAAGAAAATGAGCTCCTTTTCAGCCACTCTTGATGGTGATCTCATCAGACCTTCTTCTGATGCAAGGAATCTTAGTGTCATGTTTGATTCCTCCCTTTAAGAAACTTTCGTAATTTCACCTCTGTTTTGGATTGGTAAAGTAATATATTGCTCTACATTCCCTTTTTGTATTATTAATATGTAGCCTCTGTCAGAACACCTCAAATCCCACAGACTTACCACTGTTTATAAGGTATTATAGTATATAACATTTCCTCACCTTCCCTACAATTTAAAAAATATACTATTCATAAACAATAACAATATGCAAAGTACATTTGAATATTAACAACCATACAACCTGATTAAATTGTGATATGTAGTTTCAGGCAGCACACAGACTTGTTAGTTACTAAAATAGTTAAGTCATCATTTGTGGTCAGCTTTCTTCACAACAGACTGCATGCCTGTCTTAATATGGCTGCCGAGCTGTGCTCTTCAGTGTGTTGTCCTTTCAGTTCATGGATCAGTTTGATAAGAGAGAGAGTGTGAGGTTAAGCAAGTAAATTTATAGATGTTCTGTCCAACCCCTAGAGCCAATAGGATGTGATGGTACTTAAAGGCTTCTGATACAAGCCAGTTCCAAACAGCCATACGTCAGACCAATGGGGGAATAGAGCATCTTAACACCCCCCAAGACCATATGTTAAGGTAAAGCTTGGCAGTTAGGCAGCCTGGCTTTGTGTGGGGGATGAGAGAGAGACTCTAGCAGAGAAACATTAGCCAAACTTGTTTAAGACACTTCCCCCCCCCCAACTCTGTCATAAAAATCAAAGAGACCCATTACCAAAAGGCAGGGGCAAACATGAATGCTTCTTACTAATTTAACACTAATATCACATTTGCTTTGCCTAAATTACAAATAAAGACATACAAAATATTTATGAACTTGTATGCAAAATCTCACATCACAACACTCCACCCTGATAAATCTTTTGTGAAGTGGCGCCTTTCTTTATTGTCCATCGTCCGTTCTTGGGCTCTCGTGGCTTGTTGTTGCTTACTGGTGGAGCTATAAAGGAAATGTGGCTGGATAGTTTGGATTTCTTCTTCATCATCATAACCTTCCTCTTCTTCTCCCCTCTTCTCGTCCAGCACCCCAATTGCTCTCTGAAGAGCACCGCTGTTTCATGTAAGCCGGCCTTTCTGCTCATCTTCTTCCCGGACTGCTGCAGACAACAACACATCTCATACACTTGGGATTGGTGGGCTTAAGGGGGCCGAGAGAGGAGTAAAAGGGTGAGAGATAGAGAGATCAGCTGCTCCCCTCCACAGATCTGGTAATAAACACCACTTAATTGCTCCCGTTTTGTACACCACGTAAAGGTAAAGTTTATTTCATTGAACCTTGGCATTCATCCTGCTGCTTCAAAGAAAGGTAATTCACACCTGTGTCAGACCGCCATTAAAATCATCATGTCGTGTGAGCAGAGAATGTCATCCCAGTGGTAACCGAAGCCTCCAGTGTGGAGATGGAGATGTGGAGCGTGGAGCATTCATCGAACTCCATAAGGATGTTTTTATCATTTTTTATTATTTTACTTCAGCGTGTTTGCTTGATGTGCATGAAGCCATTCGTATAAACACAGCCTGTCTGTTTGTTAAGGGAGTTGGGCTGTTAAATGGAGTACTGTAACAAGAATGTAAGTTTAATGTCACTGTGCTCTGTACAAGAAATTATTTTATAAATTCAATCACATGTGCAGGCCAAAGTTAGCACATAGGGGCTAGTCAGCATTTAGAAACCACTAGTCTAGCAGTTTGGAGAATTAAGGGGACAACTGTGAAAATAGGCATTGTACTATTCCTGTATGTTAAAGATGAAACTGAATCCTTTTCTTTCCTTGTTTGGAAACCAAAGAAGTGCCTACACATGGAGAAGACAGTATAAATACGTGGACAAGCAGCCAAACACTTCAAAGCCGATGGATGGATGGTTGATATCGTCATTCGTCCCGAAAACCCTTCCAGCGCAGTGACTAAAAAATGACAGACTGTATAGACCAAGATCCCACCTTGGTATTGTCTTGTTATTATGGCTTCCCGTCTGTAATCGTCAGTAAATTTATTTTCTCTTATGTGATTTTTTACCGCCTTATCACTATGGGAGGATATCGCCTTTTAATATCATATCTCTATATTTTTCGGTTACTTAAAACGCAGCAATTATAAAAGAACTTATTCCAATTAGGGAGCTATATCGCCCCCTAAAGGAAACACGTACATTGTGAGAAGAGCAGACGCACACCGGGAGACGTTAAGCTCGGCTCTGACACGGAAAGCTGCGGCGGTGGGTTGCTTGTTGCCTGCTCAGATTAAAGCCCACCCCTCTGCTGATCGGCCCTTTCTTCTCGTGAACGAGGTGACCTCAGATAAGCGCGGTCCGCTGCATTACCTCAGCATGTGAAACTTGTCCTGATCAGCAGAGCCCACCTGTGATAAGTGGACTTTGTAATCTTTACAAGGTGAGAGCGCCGCGCTGCTCGGAAGGCTTCACCCGTAGGCGCGCGCACGTGAAGGAGGACAGCAGGGCGAGCGAGCACGAACGTGTGTGTGTGTGCGGGTGCACGCGTGTGTCCCCCTCTAAAACCTCTAACTGCAGTCCACTCAGTTTTACTGCTGAGACATTTTTACACTTCAGATACTGAGTTACTGTTTAATGTTGGCCGATCAGGTAGAAAATGCTTCGAAAACTGTGCAAATGTCCCAAATCATTTAAATGAATGCGGACATTTAGCGCTATGGCCACGCTAGGTGAATAGAAATAACAGGAAGTGTGAGCAGAACCAGTAGAATATCTGGCTAGAAATCACTGAAGAATAGGAGTAAATATCACGGAAATCTTCAGTTCAGTTGAAAACTGACTATTGTTTACGAAAACCGACATGAAGGTTTACTTCATTATCAAAACTACTTTTACTTTTTACTTTAGGGTGCTTTAGTTAAAGATAATGTATTAAAAACAACGCATTTTAACTCTGAGGTGGACATTTTTAATTAAATCTAATTAATATCACTCATCAACATGCTCTACACTAAACTGTACACAATTTTGAGAATTCAGTTTATTTATTTTGAAATATCACGTCCCATTAATATAAAGAGCTATGGCAATTCTTCAGGTCTTAAAAAGACAACTTACTGCATATCAGACATCCATGCAGTTAACATATTCGCACAATTAGCAGTTAGCTGTCCAAAGGTAGAAAGCCAAAACTCGTCAAAGTTGAAATGCTTTCTCTAAAATCCAAGAACATCTGTGTGACACCCGGTAAGTGCGTCTCCAAGTTATGTTGTAGTCTGCTGTCACAATGCTGACTCAAATGTGACATTAAACAGCGTGACTTCAACAGTGCAATTCTCCATCAAGTGACGCTAATAAAGATATAAAGATTCTTAGAGTCGTCAGAAAGAGTCAACTTACACTGCGGCACAAATCTTTACACCACATGAAGTTTAACAGATGAGGTGCAGGAAAGCACACTTGATATGAGAACAGCTGGCTGAACTGAACTCGGCATGAGAAATTTATTTTATAAATGTCAGTCTGGTGTTAAGAACAGAGACATTCTCAGTCACGCCACACACGCCACACGACATGAACACAACGTTTAGCTTCAATGGAAATCCCAATTCAACATTCAAACAGCAATGGGGGGGATCGCCGCACCCGCCACACAACGAACCACCTGGAGTGGGACCATCTTAACGCATGGGCACCTGGGCACTGTGCTAATCTATGTATGTTGTGACTTGATGTCAATAATATAAATATTACACTCTACTAAACTCAAAATATGTGTTTAAATATGTGTTACAAGGTGACATTGGCCTCTGATTTAGCATCATGCTCACCTGTATGTGTACCGATCTCACGCACTACGTAATGTAAAAGCAAAGAAATGTCACAAATGTTTGTGTTGAACACTTGATTAATAATTAATAATTCATAGTCATTTCATACTGTGCCATCTACAATTGAGTATCATTAGAACACTCTAGACGAGAACAGGCCCTTCAGCCCAACAAAGCTCACCAGTCCTATCCACTTATTTCCTCCAAGAAAACATCAAGTCGAGTTTGGAAGTCCCTAACATCTTACTGTCTACCACACTACTTGGTCGCTTATTCCAAGTGTCGATCGTTCTTTGTGTAAAGAAAAACTTCCTAATGTATGTGTGAAATTTACCTTAACAAGTTTCCAACTGTGTCCCTGTGTTCTTGATGAACTCATTTTAAAATACAAGTCTCGATCCACTGTACTAATTCTCTTCATAATTTTAAACACTTCAATCATGTCACCTCTTAATCTTCTTTTGCTTAAACTGTGAAGGCTCAGCTCTTTTAATCTTTCCTTATAATTCAACCCCTGTAGCCCTGGAATCAGCCTAGTCGCGCTTCTCTGGATCTTTTCTTGTGCTGTTATGTCCTTTTTGTAGCCTGGAGACCAAAACTGCACAAAGGACTCCAGATGAGGCCTCACCAGTGTGTTATAAAGGATGAGCAAAACCTTCTGTGACTTGTACTCCACACGTCAAGGCGCTATATAACCTGATATTCTGTTAGCCTTTTTAATGGCTTCTGAACACTGTTGGGAAGTTGATAGCTTAGAGTCCACTATGACTCCTAAATCCTTCTCATAAGGTGTACTCTCGATTTTCCGACCGCCCATTGTGTATTCAAACCTAATATTTTTACTTCCTATGTGTAATACTTTACATTTACTGACATTAAATTTCATCTGCCACAAATCTGCCCAAGCCTGTCTGCTATCCAAGTCCTTCTCTAATGATATAACAGATTCCAAATTATCTGCTAATCCACCTATCTTGGTATCATCTGCAAACTTAACCAGCTTGTTACTTAAATTCCTATCTAAATCATTTATTTATATTAAAAACAGCAACAGCCCCTGCACTGCCCCCTGCTGGTCACCACTCTTAACATCGGCCAGTTCTGAGGAGGTTCCTCACACCATCACCCTTTCTGTGTCTGAACCAATTCTGCACCAATCTAAAAGCATCACCCTGAACTCCCACTTCTTTTAGTTTGATTTCCAACCTCTCATGTGGCACCTTATCAAATGCTTTCTGAAAGACCAAATAAATAATATCATCCACTCTGATCGTATCCTTTTGTTGTCAGAACAAATATTAATACAATAATAGAAGACAGTCCATTCCAAGGAAGAAAGAAAACAACGTATGGGATTTCATCAAACTCATCAAAGAAAAATGGATGAAGAATACATTAACCTGTGAGTTCACCCGATTAACAGAAACAGGAGCTTAGTTCAGCACAGACAGTCAGTTTTATCTGCAATCATGCCGATCAGCCACTGAACTCTGTCCTGTCCACTTATAGTGCATGTTTAAAAGTAAAAGCAGCCTACGCATGTGAAATAACCAGATTGTGTTGTGCCTTCTAACCAAACAGCCTGGAGGAAAAAAGTCACATACGTGTAAGGTCACAAATCCAGTCAGTCTGAATGACCAATGAACGGCTTCACTGGCATTTCTATTTTCGACAGCCGGCATATAAAAATGTGGGCACTATGACATACAGTATTAGAAAACCATGCATCTTCACGGAAAGTTCCTCTTCTGTAGTTTGTCAAGGAACCTGAACCTTTCAGATATCAGAAACGACTCTGTAATATTAAAACTTACAATCCCACTATGCCTAAATGTGTCGCCGCTGTTGTGTTAGACACCGGAGAGTTAAAGTTACCTGCACACACATTTATTTCTTTGTGAAAGGAATTTTCTGAGCATTTTCTTTATAGAACAAAAACATTATTGAATTTTTTGAATAAAGTTCCAAGTTAGCTAGCCAATATTGCCGTTATCTTCCCCCTATTACTATAGAAAGCAGTGTAAACAATAACTGGCGACATCAGGCCTGGGTGAACAGGTGGCAGCACAGTGAAGACGACTACGACGGTGGCAAAGCTGATGGAGTTCCGTGGCTCAGTCAGAACATCCGAGCTCAAGACTGTTGGGGTGTAACTTTTTGGAGTGTGAGACTGCTCATTTAGCTTCATCACCAATGTTCTTGTGTTGGGAACATTAACTAGCTAATGAATGTTAAGAGTACCCATTATTCAAAGAACATTCCAGCCGCATATGCTACCTGATTAAAATGCATTACAATGAGTCTGATGGCCGTGGTATTGGCAGCTCCTCTCCCGGTAACTTCAAAGACAGACGTTCCAAGACTCAGCGCTCTTGGAGCAGGAAGATGTTGCACATGACGTCTTCCCTAAAGTCTTTTACTCAATATATTAAGTTGCTGTTGAAGATGAATATTATTGTCCTGAAATAAATGAAAAGCAAGAGGTCAAAATCCCAAACTATGCTGTGAAAACTTTAGCACAATCTTCTTGAGAATTTTGGTATCCACAGATTAGATAAGGAAATGAATACCTGGTCGTCCTTTTATCCTGTTGTGTCAATTAAACATCCCTAGAAATGCAGGGAGGGTACGCTTACACCTTAGAAAGCTCAACCTGCTGGGTGGCCAGTTGTACCTCCAACTGGTTGACTTGTTTGACCAGTTGATGGGTCACTACTAATGCTCAGAATATCCTGCTGGCTACGCCCACATGGGGGAGCGAGAGACAAAGGCAGAATGAGCCAGAAAATAAGTTAGGGTGCCAATGTAGCCAATGCTGTTTAATCAGAACAGAAAGCAAAGCAACAGGCGCTCAATGGTGCTCAAACATTAAGAAAGGTCATCGGGCTTTAGGAGGGCTCCAGCCTGTTGGTCCACAAACCTACAGTATGTCACCCTCTGGGGATGTCCGCTTTTATATCACATGGCCTGGAAAGGGCGGGGCTTCTCAGGCTCCATTTCTCTCAGTCTTCTCGGTGATGTGAGGGGGAAAAGAAGACCACACTGTTAACGACAGTACACCCTCTCGTTCTGGGGTGGTACCTCATGCCTTAGAGGAGCTTGAAAGGCACCCCCCTAGCCAGTATGCACGACAACTTTCAAGGTAAAATTGAGACAGTAAACTAATTCAGAGTTGAACTCGCACAGAATGTTTCTCTGTTTTAAAGTAGATGAGTTTGCAGATATGACAATGCTTTTCAAAGGGAGATTTTTACAATTTCAAAAGGTGTACACTACGCCGAGTTCAAGATGTTTCAGTGATAACTAAACTGTCCTTACAAAATTTCTGGAATAATACGTGGGCAAAGTTTCAAAAATGGTTTCATGCAAACTGACAGACTGACAGACAGACAGACAGACATGGCTATGACAGCAGGTGCTTTTCACATTATATGCATACACACCTAAGTAAAACTGTAAATGCACTGGTGACGGACCCCACAGACCTCATTCAGAGATCGAGATCATATTTAACATGAGTGGTGATGCAAATACGTCAACAGAAAAGGTAAAAGAATCGTGTGGGGCAATGGAAGCAGTCGAGGAGAGCTGTGGAAGGATGGCCAGCCCTGACAAAAGTGAGTGGAGTCCACGTTATATGTGAACAAGTGCCGGGCTTCTTCACCTTTTATAAGTGTGCAGACAACACAGCAGTGCTGGGGTTCTTAAGGCTGACCACTCTGTCCAGTTTGTATTTTGACAGTGATGGTGAAGATTTTACCAAATAGTGCTCTAAAAATGTCTTTCAAATAAAGACAAAGGAAACTAAACAGATAGCCATTGATTTTAGGTACATAAACTTATGAAGAACAAATCACTCGACCACAACTTACGTTAAATTTCATCTGCCACAAGTCTGTCAAAGCCTGTTTATTGTCCAAGTCCCTCTGTAACAATTTAGCTGATTCTCCTTTATCCACCCTTCCACCTACCGTAACTTGATATCATCTGCAAAACTTAAGCAGCTAATTGATTTCCTGAATTTCTGGTTCAGATCCTTTATGTATATCTTGGTTTTCGTTTATCTCATGTCTCTCTATTTGTATTTTTTTGTTTCTTCTCTGTACTCCCAGTCTTTTCCTTTTCAAATCACTTTAACCTTTGGCCAATGTTTCCTTACCACAGCATAGATGACACATTTTCTGTTTAATTTATGGCTTGTTTCCCACAAGCACACCGAGCCTTTGGTCAGCGGAGAATTTCATGCTGAAATAAAGCAATTTTCATTCAAAACAATCCATTACCATTCATTCTCGATGTCTTGGCTAATTTGCCTTGCATGGCTTAGTCATTCTGGCCCACTAATGATCTTCTGTCTCTAATTTACAAACCCTAATTTCTCTCACCACTTCACCACCTAACAGCTAACATGTGGTGAGCTTGCCGGTGAAAAAATGGCTGCCGTCGCAACATCCTGGTGGAGGCTGCACATTAGAGTGGTTGAAGTGGCTCCCAAATCACTGTGTGCAGAAGTTTGAGTAGGAAGAAAATCAGTATATAAATGTAAATAATTATTAATTAATAATTTAATAATAATAATATTAATAATAATATCAATCAGTCAGTCACCCTATGCCTGCTGGGAAAGGCTCTAGCAAACCCCCAGGACCCTGTTCAGGACAAATAGGGTTAAAAGAATATATATATATATATATATATATATATATATA
>JANRMT010062791.1:186028525-186043914 GCA_026402145.1 Polypterus bichir lapradei | reverse complement strand
GAAACGCCCCTTTTTCAGGACTGTGTATTTCAACAATAATGTTTTAAAAATCCAAATAACTTTACAGATCTTCATTGTAAATTGTTTAAACAATGTTTTCCATGCATGTTCAATTAACCATAATCAATTAATTAACATGCACCTGTGGAATGGTCGTTTAACAGCTTACAGAAAGTAGGCATTTAAGGTCACAGTTCTAAAAACACAGGACACTAAAGAGACTTGTCTACCGACTGTGAAAAACACCCAAAGAAAGATGCCCAGGGTCCCTGCTCATCTGCGTGAACGTGCATTAGGCATGCTGCAGGGAGGCATGAGGACTGCTGATGTGGCTAGGGCAATAAATTGCCATGTCCACACTGTGAGACGCATAAGACAGCGCTACAGGGAGACAGGAAGGACAGCTGATCATCCTCGCAGTGGAAGACCACGTGTAACAACACCTGCACAGGATCGGTACATCCGAATATCACACCTGCGTGACAGGTACAGGATGGCCACAACAACTGCCCGAGTCACACCAGGAACACACAATCCCTCCATCAGTGCTCAGACTGTCCGCAATAGGCTGAGAGAGGCTGGACTGAGGGCTTGTAGGCCTGTTGTAAGGCAGGTCCTTACCAGACATCACCAGCAACAACGCCGCCTATGGGCACAAACCCACCTTCGCTGGACCAGACAGGAGTGTCAAAAAGTGCGTGAGTTTCTGCATGACAGCAATGTCAGTGTTCTGCCATGGCCAGCGAAGAGCCCAGATCTCAATCCCATTGAGCAAGTCTGGGACCTGTTGGATCGCAGGGTGAGGGCTAGGGCCATTCCCTCCAGAAATGTCCAGGAACTTGCAGGTGCCTTGGTGGAAGAGTGGGGTAACATCTCACAGCAAGAACTGACAAATCTGGTCCAGTCCATGAGGAGGAGATGCACTGCAGTACTTCAAGCAGCTGGTGGCCACACCAGATACTAACTGGTACTTTTGATTTTGAGCCTCCCTTCATTCAGGGACACATTGTGAAACATTTTTAGTTTATGTCTTATGGTGTTGACTCTTTTAGTGTTCATACAAATATTTACACATTAAGTCTACTGAAAGTAAAAACAGATGAAAGTCAGAGGACGTTTCTTTTTTTGCTGAGTATATATATATATATATATATATACATACAATATATATATATATATCCATCCATTATCCAACCCGCTATTTCCTAACCTGCCAGTGCCAATCCCAGCCAACACAGGGCGCGAGGCAGGAGCAAACACCAGGCAGGGTGCCAGCCCACCACAGGGCACACACACACACACACACACACACTCACACACCAAGCACACACTAGAGACAATTTAGGATCGCCAATGCACCTAAACTGCACGTCTTTGGACTGGGAGAACACTCTAGACGAGTGAGAACGGGTAGAACATGCAAACTCCATGCAGGGAAGACCCAGGAAGCAAATCCACTGCACCACCGTGCTGCCCTAATAATAATATACTTATTACTATTATGTTACTTTCACAAGAGAGAAGAAGGTGAGGTTTTCTGAGAAACATCAGCTTTATTATTGTTGAAAAGACAGGAACAGTCTCAAGGTTTTATTCAAATAAGAGCTGTTACTTCAGCACTCAAGCACCCCAGCTACAAGCAGTGGCACTGGTAATTGTCCTCCTAAGTTCTTCTTAACATTTAAAGAATGGACAGTCTTCCTCATCAAGCAGGTTCAGTGGTGTGGATTCAGCAGCTGAAGCAGAACAGAAAACCAAGAGAGTGTCTGGAAGAGCAGCTGAAAGCCTTGAGTTAAAAGTTCATCATGCGACAAGCATGTCACATGGAGAGCTAGCAGCTGATACCATAGAAGAAAACCAAGTACTTTGCCATTGGTTTCTGGTTTAAAATAAAAAGGCAGAGAGGGTCAACACTGGTGGCAGCTGAAGGGGGGTCGATGGGTTTACCCCCCAGTCACAAATTGTACTGTACAATTGTAATAAATAATTAGTTTCTCTGTGAACAGAAAAGAAATGGTGAATTACAGCTTGGAAGGCGATCTGACAAGATATCCCATCAGCAGAGTGGTAACACGAGAGGAGAACATAAAAAACTACGATGAGCCACATTTTTGGGGAGTGTCAAACTGCTGAGGTGCACCATCCTGAAACATATTGTAGTTATACCAAGCTGAGGGAAAGGTTGACCAGTTACTTAAAAATAGTCCAGTCAGATGTCTAAACTTAGATAGTATCAAGTCAAGTTGATTAAAATCAAACGTTATATATATTGTCACACACGTGTGCATGGGGGGCAGTCTAAGGCCTAAACTGAGGGTAAGACGCAGAGTCAGGGTTTGATGAACTGCACTAATGCCTTTTCTCCCTCTTCCACAGACCACCAGAAGGGACGCCCAACTAGAACTCCACCCACTTCTGTTCCCATACCACATCCTCCTACAGACCTCACTTCCCACTAAGAACCTGCTTCTTCTTGCCCTACAGTACCTGAGCATTCCACTCTCCAATGTAGTCACTATTTGTCTCAGTCCTTTACGATTTCTTTATTCACAATTAATTGACTTACTACAATGTTGTAATAATATGCTGTGATGCGTGAGCCGCTGTCTTGCACCCCAAAATTGAGGCTGAGTCTTGGTACTTTAGCAACACCAGTTTTATTTGACTTGAAACAGGGACAGCATGCTTATTTCTTGTAGTGGGATATACCTTTCTCCTATACACAGACAGAGCAGATGGGCAGGGTTGAGACCAGGTCAGTTATATTGTTCCTTGCATTTATAATGCTCCTTGTATCACCCATCGGCGACAGGTGATAATAGCATGATGACAACTGGCTCATAGTTGTTTCCGTGGCGACGGACAACCAGTCTTCCACAGTCGCAGCAATCTCATTTCAGTGTGTCATCCCATTGGTAGGGGGGTCCCAAAAGAGTTCAGAAACCTCACAATGTATATATGTATGGATGTATATGTATGTTTTAATAAGGGAAAAGACAAACAGAAAAAGGTTTAGGGAGCCACCCCGTATATTGTGAAACAACAAAGCAAGTCAAAGTTCACTAGAGTATTCACAAAGGACTGAGTCTGAACAGAACTAAAACTAGAGAGGTGAAGTGGGTCTGTCAGTAGAAGGGCATGGTCTGGATGTGGATGTGGAAGTTGCTGTTGGTTTAGCAAAACACCTCACCTCTCTAGTTTTAGTTCTGTTCAGACTCAGTCCTTTGTGGTTACTCTGGCGAACTTCAATTTGCTTCATTGTCTCACAATATATGGGGTGGATCCCCAAAACTATTTCTGTTTGTTTTTTCCCTTATTATAGTGGTGTAGTCTGCAAGATCTTGCTTCAGGATGTCAGAGGATCAGGAGCTGAATTCTGTCCTTACTAACCAGGTGACTGGTTACAGCAGGTCAAGGTGCAGCTGGCCGAATCAGAGGCAAGAATCGAAGTATGTCTAGCCCTACAGCAAGACCAGGCTAGAATGCCTTCCCTGGTACTTGTCCTGCTTACAGATGATAATGCACATTGTGTCCTATTTTCTTATTTTTGAAAGAACAGCAAACTGGAAATACAGACGACGATACAAATAAGGTAATACTGGCACCATTCTTGAAGGGCGAAGCACGACGGCCTTATTACGACCTCTCCAAGAAAAATGCCGTTGACTATGATACGCTCAGGGCTGATGTCCTCAAGGTGTTCAGCATTTCCATGGACCTGCAGGCAAGGCATTGGCATTAATGGCACTTTGACCCAGATCAGTCGACTCGCACACAGGCTTTCGAGATCTGGGGCTAAAGGCAGAAGTAAATGACATTCACCATATTGTCGAGCAAATAGCCTGTGACACCTTCATAAATGGCCTAATTCTCTCACCAAGCCGGTCCATAGGCAGTCGATTAAGAACATGGAGGCCGCGATCAAGGTCATTGAGCAGCATAGAGTGGCATCCCGGTCTGAGAAGTCTGAAAGGTTTACCTGCCAAGCCCGAATGGAATGAAGTGTCCCTTCGGACTTCAACCACTTAACTCCAGACCCAGCGACCACAGCCAAGGAAAACAAGTCCGGTTGTCCTATGCCATTTCAAATACTGGAAGCCCAGACACATCGTGATGGCTTGTCCCTACCTCAGCGAGCCAATGGACTGTGGCTGGCCCCAAGGGGAGAGTTACTGTGCACTCGTTAGCCCTCTGTCTCTTCCCCATACAGGAGTGGTGATAGTTTATGGTCTTTTCAATTTCGGGAGTAACATTTTTATTGTTGCTCACCAACTTGTGTTACCATGACAGTGGATCAAAGCAAAGACCAGTACAGCCTGTATTCACAGGGAGACAAGGCCATACCCCTTGAAAGCAGCCCTAATCTGCTTGCTACCTTACACTTTCAATTTAAACAAACGCTGGGCTCCTTTAAATGGGAGCAGTGGAATGACGATTCTTTGAAGAATGCTATCAAAGCAGTCGTTTCCATAAACGGCCAATGCACACAGCATCCCATGCCCCCGGGGCCGCACTTTATGATTAAAAATGATCTCCTCTATCAGGTCACAGAGCATGAGGGGGAGGTGCGGTCCCTACTCCTAGTCCCTCGGACCTTCCAGCAGGAAGTCTGTGAGCTAGCACATACCCACCTACTGGGTGTGCATCTGGGAAATGAAAAGACCTTTGAGCACATTAAGCTCTGTTTTTATTGGCCTGGGATCAATAAGGAAGTCTGTCACTTCTGTAACTCATGCCCTGACTGTCAACTACGACAGATTCCTAGGAAGGTTTGCACTCCTCTAGTTCCCTTCCCTCTAATTGACATACCAATCGAACACATTGGGATAAACCTCGTTGGACCCCTTGAACCTTCTGCGAGAGGACATAAATAAATCTTAGTCCTGTTGATTTTGTCACCCAATTTCCGCTGTTCTCCTGCACACAGCCAAATCAAAGGAATTAGTAGGGGTCTTTGAGTGAGCCGGGATCCCTAAGAAAGTTCTCACAGAGCACAGATGCCTTTTATTTTGGAAATGTTCAAGGAGGTGGCCACATTACTGAGAATAAAGCATCTGAAGACCTTGGTATTCCACCCACAGACTGACGGTTTGGTTGAGAGATTTAATCACACTCTCAAATAGATGCTGTGCAAGGTGGTCTGTGAGGAAGGCAGAAACTGGGACCAGTTATTTCCCCATGTTTAATTTGCCTGCTGGGAAGTACCATAAGACTCGACGGTTTCTCCTCTTTTAAACTTTTGTATGGACAGCAGCCCCAAAGGATATTAACACTAGAATTACCAGAGCCTACGAAAAAACTTGTAGATCCATCCCACCTTAAAACTCTTCACACCTCTCCGTCAGCGTCTTTTGTCCTTTAAATGTGTTGATAAGCAGCAAACACCAAGCAGCCTGCTATCACATCCCCCACCCTGCACAGTTTTCTCAGCTCAAGTCTGTTTACCTGCGTGTCAGTTGGTTAGAGTTGTATAGAGTGAGAAGTCAAGCAAAATGCATTTCATGTGTGTTTTGTGTCTACAACGATCTATGTAAACACATCATTAAAACATAAACGTTTTTCATGTTTTAGTAATAATTGACAAAATGTAGACATGAAGTGTATAATGTGTGAAGCTTGAATTCCAAATATCAAAGAAACACGTTCACAAAAGGTACAAATATAACAGAACAAGTACGCTTCCATTCAAAAATATAACTGCAGAAAAAGAAGCCGCTTTAGGGTGCGACATTGACACACATTTCCTATGACAGCTTCGGTGGTGCAATGGTATCAACTGTCGACTGGTAATGAAAACTTCATGGGTTTGATCCCAGACAAGTCCGTTTTGAGAAGTGAGCTGCTCGTATTCTTACTATTTTAGAATAAAAACATACATTTGATTCCTGTCTGTAACGACCGGTGTAATTTATGATACTTGTAAAGGTTAGCTTTGTTTTTTTTTTTTATTCAGTTTTATTCTCTCAGCCACGTTCATGATCTCAACTCCCCAAACCCCTTGCATTTGACACTGCTGTTTTCACATAGACACGCTATAACAGAGGTAAACTCAAATCATGATGACGGTTCTAAATCGGATCAAAAATGCGCTTTTGCCATCTCTGTACTTTGTATATGTACATGGGAAGCTCTGCACTCAGATTGTGACTGTAGGAAGTAAGTAAATAAATAAAGGTAAATGGGTAAATAACATTCGATCTGGCTCTTACAGACAAAGGATGGTGCATGTGCCCAAAACATTAACATTTATATGATGTTAATTTAATGATTGGCTGACTTGCAATCAAGAGTCCCTGGTTCGATCCCGACTGCCTCCTATATTTGCCATTTTCAGTAGTGAGCTGCTCTTATTGTTAATATTATACAGTACACACATGCATTTGGTTTGTGTCTGTAATGGTGTACATTTATAGGACTTGTAAAAGTTACCGTTTTTTTTCACTTTTATTCTCTCAGTCATGATCACGATACATACTACTTCCCCCCCAACCCAGGGATCTGACGTTGTTAGTTTTTATTAGAAACTGGGAATAACTGGAGATGTGAGTGGTGTTTTGAGACAATGGAACTGGACATTCTCTCATCTAGAGGGATAAAAGTTGACACACAGACACTGGTGAATCTGCCTTCTTCATATCTCACCATCACTTGATTTTTTTAATTCAGTTTTATTGAGTGTTCTTGCTCACACTGAATTAGTATGCGCCTTATGGTCCATCATGTCAACAAAAACCCAGACACATAGGTATATATGATATTTGGAATAATTCGTTTTATGACCTGTATAGAATATATAGTACCAAACTTTGTGGCACGGATGCAAAATTATTCATATTATTCATATTCATTTGCATAACATCTTGCGGTTTGTAATCAGTGACCGTGTGTTTTTTTTCCCCCGATCTTGCCAGTCCCCACATGTGTATGCTGTTTCTTTTGCACTCCAGGACATGCAGAGCAAAGAATAGTACTGTACAGAGCAGTAAGTTCAGCGCTATATGCAATCATCAGATTCAAATGTTAACAGTTCACACACACGCAAGAAGGATTCAACATCGACAAGCTTCTGTTCCAGACAGCCGCTTTCCCCAGGAAAGTAAAATGAGTCGATGTTCCTCTGCAAGCTGAGCCATGAACACTCTTGTTTTCTTAGTGTGCGTTGATCACCACCAACATGTTGTATCTCACAGCAACTCCTGATCTGACTCTAAGTAACAGCGCCAGCATAAATTCACGCCCGATCTGATGCTGTTCGTTTTTAAATAATATTGCATTAGCGCGATGATGTTTTCGCATATATTGTCTCTTTCTTTCAGGTGTGTAATAGAAACAACAGCATAGAGAGAAGTGTGTACATTGTAACAGGTACACAAGTTGTAAATGTAGAAAGGTTGGTCCTTGCTCTGTACTATTCTTTCCTCTACATGTCCTGGAGTACAAAAGAAACAGCACAGCAACATGTGGGGACTGGCAAGATCGGGGGAAAAAAAAACATGCGGGCACTGATTACAAACCGCAAGATGTTATGCGAATGAATATGAATAATATGAATAATGTTGCATTCGTGCCAAAAAGTTTTCCGAAATGTACTATACAGGTCATAAAATGAATAATTCCAAATATCATATATACCTCTGTTTTTGTTTTTGTTTTTTTTACATCATAGACCATAAGGTGCATACTAATTCAGCATGAGCAGGAACACTCTTGATTACCAGTCAGCAATTCTTACCGCTACACCACAGAAGCAGTAGTCATTTCCTTCAACCTTTTGTGAAAGTGTTTACTTGATCTTTGGACTTCAGGCTTCATACATTATATAGTTTATGCCTACATTTTGTCATTTATTACTAAAATATGAAAAACGTTTCTGTTTTAAAAATGTGTTTACACAGATTACTGTAGAAACGGAAGACACATGAAATGCATGAGTTCCAAATAACAATCTATTATTTCCACTCTAAAACTCCACTTCACTCCCAGATAATCAATCAAGGCATGAGCTGGGAGAAGTTCGTGCACGTTCTAAGTCAGTGGGGGAATGGAATAGCCGGCTACTTGCAGCTTATCTTTATCGGCACATTTAGAGGACCAAAGACGCTGGTGGAGAAGTGCAAACAGATGTAAGGTGGGCTGGATCTATGAGTTTTTTCGTAGGCTCTGGTAATTCTAGTGTTAAAGCCTTGAGGGCATAAAGTTAACAGATAATTTTAAATTAAATTAAATTATAATTAAATAAAGAAAGAAGAAATTTTGGTTTGTGTTATAAATGAACAGTTGAATAGATTTGGGGTGGCATGTCCGGATTAAGACGTTTTGTGGCATGTGGATAGGAGTTCCTCCTGCGCCTCTCTGTCCTGGCCATAATACCCCTAAAGCATTTGCCTGATGGTCCCACACCGTACGCCATATGAAGCTGCTTTGTAAGCACTCGTATTACTGGTGGTGAGACCTGCATTATACACAGCAGTACAGGAGTTCACTGTCTTGTGGATAGTTCCATCAACCCACGGTTTTTGGTTAGCAAAAGTTTTTATTGTAGTTTTTAGCATGCTAACAAAGCTGACAACTGCTTCGGCAAACTTATTAATGTCATCTGCGCATGACCAGAACATATCCCAGTCTATGCTATCGAACACTTCCTGTAGCGAGGTTTCTGATTGGGCAGACCAGCGCTTTACTCCCCTCATGACCGGAGCTTCCTGATGAAACTTTTGCTTATATTCCAGCATGAGGAAAACAGTGCTATGATCTGATCTCACAACCACCGGTTGTAAAACAGCTTTGTAGCTCTGCTTGTACAGCATGGAGCAGTGATCCAGTGTGTTAGCTCCTCTGGTTGTATGACTTGTCTGAGATTAACTTTATTAAAGTCCACCACCATGGGTGTTTGTTTTGAGCCGCGTTAAGCACTTCGATGTAGTTCAGACAATGCTGTACCTGTGCCTGCATGAGGTGGGATGTAGACCGCCGTGGTGATGACTAGGCTGAACTCATGAGGCAGGTAAACTGCATGGCACTTTATGGTTAGATATTTCAGACGAGGCGAGCAGGAGGGAGAAAGATTACAAACGCTCTTTGCCTTGCACCATTTGGCATTCACCATGAAACAGACTCCCCCACCTGGAGATTTGTTAGTCTCTGCCATTCTGTTCATGTGGAACACAGAAAGGAGTCCAATGGAGTCTGGTACTAGGAGGGTCAGCCGGGTCCCAATAAAACAAAGAATGCTGTAGTCCCTCACGTCCCGTTGGAAAGTCACACTTACTCTGAGATTGTCCAGCTTATTGTTCAGGGACTGAACATTCGCAAGCAGAATGCTGGGCAGTGGAGGATGATGGGCTCATTTCCTCAGTCTGTTTTTTTGTTCATCACCATGACACCTCTCAGCTGCATCCTTTGTCTTTGTCCACATTCTGAATTATCTCACCCGGCCACAAAAGATCAGGTTTAACAACTGCAGAAGCCAAGTGTAAAAGTTGATTTCCAATGTCCCAAAGCATGGGCACTGTCATAAACTACTAAGCCCATTGTTGTATGGGCATGAAAGATACTAAAAAGAAAAGGAAGGCATCTGAATGTAGCTGTGCCATATCGGACAAGATTTACTTTTACCTGTAACAAGGAACCAGTAGGGAGAGCAGTGCCCTATAAAAGTTTAGTGAGAATTTCAGAACGTCTTGGAACAATGTGTGAATGACTTAGCCTATCAGGTAGCTGTGTCCCACCCCACAGTGAAAACACTGTCTGTTGTGTAAATGTGTGAGACCACCAGGGGGTGCACCAACCACCCAAACCCATCGCAGAGAGGCAGGGACACAAGTTCAGTCCAAAAATAAACACTTTAATTAGGGGAAAAGCTCCACAAGACACATTCCTCAACTCCTAGAGTAATCACTAAGGACTGATACTCTATGTTTACCACAGGCCCAGTAATGCACCAAGCACAGTACGACACCATCCCAATAGAACAAGTCTCCTTTACATCGAGACTGTCACAGCCTCCTTCTCCACTCCTTACGGCAAACTTTCTCTTCTTCCTCCCAACACTCAGGCCCCTGACTGATGTCAGGCTGCTTCTTATATTGTGAACTCCGGGACGTACTTCTGGTATCTCATCATTGTGTCACGGGAGAACTTCTGGGTAAGATGGGAACCCTATATACAAGGGCTAAGCAGTTGCTGTAGTGCCCCCTGGCAGCACCCTCAGAACCAAAAGGGCTGAGCCAACAAATACCAAGTACTACGAAGCCCTGTGGGGATCTGAGGCACTGCTGCACCCCGGGGGACTGCCATCTAGCGCTTCAAATGAGGCAGTGCCCTAAAGAAGCTGCCGTCCCCCATCCTTAGAGCTCATGGACATTCTGACTAGGTAAAGATCCTGGCCGTCCATCACATATGATACGTTTAACAGAATACTCTTGGGTTAAGCAACAAGAAAAAAATCTGACAACAGCCCCTTACTGATGTTAAAAAAAGTGTGCGTGTGTGTGTGTGAGTTAATCATTTTCTAGAGCAAACAGCCATGAGGTAAAGATCAGTCTGTAGAAACTCCCAATGTGAAACTCCCAATGTTCGGCTCATGGGCATTTAATATTAGGTCACATTTTAAAAAGCTCTTTTCGCTCAGCCTAAAGGTAGACTCTTCTTGTTTCACGCTTGTTCGTCTGTTCTTCATCAATATGTGCCAAACTACAGTTTTGGATTTTATTGAACTGTGGTGTCCTCTTTCATATTAATGAACGATATTACAGTATATTTGATATTTATTTCTTTGCCTGAGTACAATGATTAAATGTTTACCTGTATGGTACAACACATACACATACACTTCAGCCTTTTTTTACAGTCACCACAGTCGAGGGAAAATGTGTGTAATGATTGCCCCTCAAAGAGCATCTATCGGTCTATTTGAGCTTTAAAAATACACAAACACCAGACAGGCCTACCAACAGACCACGTTCAAGAGCCATGCAGCTAGTAGTCAAAGTTATTTCTTTACAGACATGGGATATCTGCAATTGTGATTTAGCTTTTTTAATTAATTCACAAAAACCTCTTGCCCCCACTGGCACTTTGCAATTGAGGGCATTGGGCACAGAGGAAAAGCTAAAAACGTCGTACATATTTCCATTATTCAAGCCAGGGCAGTGCACTTTCTGTTTATTTTTGTAACAACATACTGTAAGGGATCTGGAAATAATCATTTTATCTCCAATTCCTGATACCATTTCTCTTGTGGTAAGGATACATTTTCTGTTCACTGCCTGAGATCTCAAATAAATATGGCAGTAAATCAAAACAAATCCAACCACGAGGAATGAAAAGTGGTCTTTCATACAAATACGTAACAATACACAAGAAACTGGACACTCTACATTGGAATTAAAAGACATCAACGGACTAGTAGGAAAAGTGAACGGTATGTTATTGCAGTGTGCTCTCCGTTGTTCACTTATGACAATAATGTTGAAGTTGATGTGAGGCTGCATTATAGGCAGCTATGTTCATGAAAATATGAATTGTGAAATGTGCATTCAACGTAATCAATGTGTCACAGCTAATCAAAAGGAGGTTAAAAAGACTGCCGTTAAGACAGCTGATAAAGAAGAGTCACGGAAGATGCAGATTTCAGTACTCAACACACCTGAATCAACAGAATCCACCTTCTGACTGCACATCTAAACGAATAACTAAAGAAAGTTAACAGTACTGTCTAATTAGAAATACAAACATGCCATGTCAGAACAGCCACAGTGTTTTAACATGTGAGTTTATAGACCACAATGCTTATCTACACTCTGTTCGCTGTTAGGCCATTTAGTCATGCAATCGTCAAAATGACAGGAAGATATTGTAGCAGAGAGAAGCAGTTGTCAAATGTGTGGAGCCAAGTATCTGTCTCTTCTATCAGAGCCCTCATTAAGATGTGCAAATGAATCATTCGACTTCAGTTACCTTGTGCTACTGAGCTACTGAGCTCATGACTGCGGCGGTTTAAAGTGCACGGACTGGAGAAACTGGAGGCAGGAGTTTACAGGAGAAGCCCCGCGGGTGTAGCCTTCTGCTGCTATTCAGTACAAACTTTATAACGGGTCGGTCTCCAACATTTATTCTCATTTAAGAATCACATCTGGCCCCACAAGACTATACAGCTAGAGAAAAATAAAAACTCAGTAAAGCCGAGCAAAGCTGAATAAACATACAAGTATAAAGCTTCACGTTTGACTTTGATCATTAAATTGTATTCTTTGTGAATTGTAGGCCTTTTTAGCTTGTGCATTTAAAGAAGGGTGCAGATCTCTTAGTCTGACTCCAGTTTATCATTACTTTTACTGCAGGTTTTGTATTGATTGTAAGTTACTGCCATGTTTGAGTTGGCTTTGATTTGCTATAGTTTCTAAATCTTTATGTTATAATATTATACCCTTAGAACAAAATCACCTCCATTATGTAACCTGAGAGGTTAAGAGCCGTTTAACTGGCGCATGCTTGTTAATGAAACGTCAGGGGCAAAGCAGCTCTCCTAGCATGTAGGGGTTGATGAGATGTAGAGGTTCTGTAATGACTTCTGAAATCTCAATCAGGTATCTAAATTTGATGCTTATCCGATGCCTCGAGCAGATGATCTCCTCAAAAGGCTAGGTAATACTCAATTTCTATCTACTCTTGATATGACAAAGGGTACTGGCAAATTCTCTTAATGGCCTCCACCAAAGAAAAAATCGCTTTTAATACTCCTAGTAGACACTGGCAATATACTGTCATTCCATTTGGTTTGCACAGGGCACCAGCGACTTTCCAATGTCTCGTAGACACACTGCTGTGGCCCTACAATGCCTATAGCGCCGCCAATATGGATGATGCAGTTATCTATTTCGGTACGTGGAAGCAACATGTATTGCAGGTTAAAACTGTCCTCTCAACTCTAGTACAAGCAGGACTTTGAATTAATCCAAAAAAGTGTTTTTTTTATTAAAGAAGCTAAATATTTATGTTATTTAGTGGGTGGGGGAACGGTTAAACCACAGTGTTCCAAAGCTGAAGCCATTATCAATTGGCCTCGTCCGATGACTAAGAGGTAAGTACAAGCCTTCCTGGGGTTAGCGAGCTACTACCACCGTTTTGTACCTCGTTTCTCAGAGATTGCTTTGCTTTTGACAGATTTGACAAAGTAAACAGCACCTTTAAAATTGGGTTAGTGTGACAAAACTGAGTCTGCATTTGGTGGCTTGGAGATGGCCCTGACATCAGCACCCATATTAAAATCTACTCACTTTTTTTTTTTCCTTTTATCCTCTAGACCGATGCATTAGATGCCAAACTCGGAGCCGTGCTGAGCCAATGCATCGATGGTGCTGAACACCCCGTTATGTACCTAAGCCTGAAACTGTTAGATCAGGAGACCAGGTATGTTGCGGTGGAACGTGATGCCTTGGTGAATAAATGGGCTGTGACCCAGTTGAGGTATTACTTATTGGGATGAGAATTTACATTGATTACAGATCATGCCGCTCTTCAGTGGATGGCCGTACATCAAGAGTCTAATCCTTGTGTCACTAGCTGGTTTTTGGACTTTCAACCTTATAGGTTTGAAGTTGTTTATTGTTGGGGTTCTTTGCAGGCCAATGCAGATGCTCTCTCCCGTATCTACGACCTCTCGGTTCAGGCCAACTGACCCGATAGATCTGGGCTGGGGGGCGGGGGTCATGTCACACATGTCATCCCTGAGGTGAGTGAAACATCGTGAGATGAAGGGTTGATTTATGGTACTAATGCCTCTCTCTCTCTCTCATCAGACCAAAAGAATAAAAATAATTCCATTTACTCAACACTGGAGTGCCTTTATTTATGACACCCTACTACATCATTTAAGGCAATCTCGAGAGTTGTAAGAAGATGTGGGGCTCCCCTGTCCCTTTGACTTCACACCCCCTGACGCTGAACATCACACTGTAGTCTGACTCGGGTTGTTTTTGGTGTCTCCTTTGGCCCGCACTGCTGCAATGGCCATGGGATTCTTAGGATTTCACTCTCCATGTTCCTCTGGGGTTTCAACTGCCCGATCATTGTATGTGCACAGGCGTCCTAATAATTATATTAATTTACACATCCATATCCTCAGACAATTCCCTGGTCTGGTGCGTCACATCTTGATTTCTTTTGCCACAGACTTCCTTAGCTTTGGGTTTTTCACACTGTCTCATCTTACATTTATGCATTTGATCCCTTTTCGTAATGGAAGATTATTGCCTTTGAGATACAGCTGTCTGTTTTTGTCCATCCGGCAGTTACTCTCTGTTTGACATATTCGGTGTCAACATTGGCAGTGCACCACCTATTGGAATGTGTTTTTGTAATTCAGGTAGCAAGAAGGTGCACTGCATTTATCATTTCAACAAATGGTGCATCAAAAACACTAACACTACTTTTATAAATCCCATACCAAATATCTTATAATAGACACAGAGATATACATTTACTACAAGCATCTGTTGGAATGACAATGTGATGAATTGTTACAAATGCTTGTGAAGCACCTTATGTTGCAATGACAGAGAGATAACAACCAGACGGACACACAGGTACACAGACACACAGAATCTTTTCCTTTTATTAGGCGAATAAGCTGATTTCTGTCCATCTGGCAGTTACTCTCTGTTGGATGTTTTTAGCGTTAACGTTTGTAGTGCAGTGCAGTGTGTCCACCCCATTGCTGTGTCTCTGTGATACGCCATTTAGTACAGGATTTGTACAAGCAGTGTTAATGTTTGTTATACTCCATCTGTTGGAATGACAAATGCAATGCATTTTAACACTAAAAATGTTTATGAAGTGCCATCTGTTGGAATGGCAGAGAAAAAGTAACTGGATGAATAGACCACACAGAAAGTGTAATTAAGGTGGATATAATGGGCTGACCTGCTGTTTTGTGGACAGGAAAAATTGTTATGGACTGATGCTGATCTGTGGAGTGACAGTTGAGAAATCTGCTGTACACATCAGAGCGCTATATAACCTGACATTCTCTTAATTGTCCTAATGGCTTCTGAATGAGTCCATTATGACACCCAAGTGTTTCTCATACGCAGTACTTTCAAGTTTCAGTCCTCCCACTGTGTATTCAAACCTAACATTTTACTTTTAGTGAAGACGTGCGAGTGTCCGATGATGGGTGGGCTGCCTGTGCAGAGCTGCTTTACAACCTAAAGACTGCTGACGTAAAATAAAAAAGCACATCAGTGAGCGCTGCTGCAGTGGAATTCTGAGAGTTTAGCTGCCACTGCCACAGAGAAATGCATGTTGTGTGTCTGATGATTTAAGAAAAGAAAGACGTCCAGAAAATCAGACAAAGACAATCAGCACAACGTCAGACTGACAGAGAGCAA
>JANRMT010062791.1:185991062-186018525 GCA_026402145.1 Polypterus bichir lapradei | reverse complement strand
AAAGCGGACTTTGTGGCTCTTACTGGGGATCATTGGACTTCCGTGACCGTTAGTAATTCTAATTACATCTAATTACAAAATGTTCAATGATCACACTGTTTTAGCCTAATGTACAAAATAATTTTGGCTAAGGTTACTCAGAGTTTAAAGATTAAGTTGGTCAAATTACCTTTTATGTTTCTGACTTATTTTTTTAAGAAGAAAAACTGCACTTTATGTTGAAATTTTGATTATTATTATTTAAAGACAATACCATTCTGAAAATGTACTTAAAGTACTTAAACTACCACTTTATTTTTAAGTCTGCCCAATTTTAACCAGGGATGATATTTTTGTTTCTGTTTTGAATTCAAATGCAGTTTAAAAGCATTTTTAAAAACACATTTGCGATTTGGGGCAAATTTACGTGTGCGAGTATATACGATTAATCAAGATTAATTATTACACAGCCTCTAATTAATTGGATTAATTTTTTTAATCGAGTCCCACCCCTAATATATATATGTAGATATATATGTAGATTTGTATATATATATATATATATATGTGTATATACAGTATATATGTAGATATGTATATGTGTTGTGGTCCCCGGCCGGGGCTTGTGCCTCCTCCAGACCGCGAGGGGGCGTCCGTCCTGGTTCTGTTGGGGACCACGGGTCGAGGGCATGGAAGCCCTACCCTGTAGGGGCCCGTGGTCACCGCCAGGCGGCGCCCCGATGCCGGTTTATTCCATCTGGTCCTCGGCCGGGGCTGGAGCCCGGTCGGGACGCCTTGGAGGACCGGAGGAGGGCGTGTGCCTCCTCCAGACCGAGTGGGGGCGTCCGTCCTGGTTATGCAGGGGGCCTCGGGTACAGGGCTTGGAAGGCCAGCCCTGCAGGGACCCGTGGCCACCGCCAGGCGGCGCCCCAGTGCCTAATTATCCCGGGAGCCCGGCACTTCCGCCACACCAGGAAGTGCCGGGGGGAAGATGACCGGGGATACACGGACGGCTTCCGGGTGCACAGCCGGCACTTCCGCCACACAGGGGTGTGGCCAGCATTAAGTGCCGGGAAGCAGCTGGAGCCCATCCGGGTTCCCATAAAAGGGGCCGCCTCCCTCCAGTCAGAAGTGGAAGTCGGGAGGAAGCAGACGGAGCTGGAGAGAGAGGACGGGAGGCGGCCAGAAAGACACAGAGACTGTGAGCCCTGGACTTTGGGGAAATTGGTGCTGGAGGCACTGGGGTTGCACGTGAGCAAAGACTGTGAAAAGTATACATAATAAACGGTGTGTTGGGTGCAAAAATGTTGTCCGTCTGTCTGTGCCGGGGCCAGCGTTCACAGTGTATATATGTATATATGTGTGTGTGTGTATATATATGTGTATATATGTATATATATATTTATATGTATATGTATATATATGTATATATATATATATATGATGTGTGTATATATATGTTTATATATGTGTGTGTGTGAGTGTATATATATATATGCCAGCAACACTCATGACAATGACAAAACAATTATATTGTCAATCATGTTACTTTATTATTAAAATGTTTCCTTTTCTTTTTACTTCTCTGCTGCCAAACGCGGGTATTTTGCTATGTATATATATATATATATAGAGAGAGAGAGAGAGATGACAACAACACTCATATCAATGACAAAACAATTACATTAACAATCATGTTACGTTATTTTTAAAATATTTCCTTTTCTTTTTCATAACTTCTTTAACACACTACTTCTCCGCTGCGAAGCGCGGGTATTCTGCTAGTCAACAAAATAAAGCTCAATGCAAACTGGAGAAACCTGAGATGAGAAAACCTGACACCAGGGAGCAAAGTCAAGGAATTTAACCACAAAATGACTTCAGCTGTGTCTTTTTATATAATGGCATTTCACTTGAACAGACATCACAATGAGGAAATACTCTGAACTGAATCAAATTTAGGATCTGAGTGGACAGTCACAGCATTGTCTGGGATTAGTGACATGACTTGACACAAAGAACTCAACATGCTGTTTATCTAAATGGTGTTAAATGGTGCGACTGAAACCACCTACACCTGAACACCAGCAAAACCAAGGAGCTGGTGGTGAATTTTAGGAGGACCAGGCTCCTCTTGGACCCTGTAATCATCAGAGGTGACTGTGCAGAGGGTTCAGACCTATAAATACCTGGGAGTGCAGCTGGATGATAAATTGGACTGGACTCCCATAACTGATGCTCTGTGTAAGGGAGGACAGAGCTGAATATACTTCCTTAGAAGGCTGGCATCCTCCAAAATCTGCGATAAGAGCCTGCAGATGTTCTACCAGACGGTTGTGGCGAGTGCCCTCTTCAATGCAGTGGTGTGCTGGGGAGGCAGTATAAAGAAGAGGGACACCTCACGCCTGGACAAACTGGTGAAGAAGGCAGGCTCTATTGTAGGCACGGAGCTGGACAGTTTGATATCCGTGGCAGAGTGACGGGCGCTGAGCAGACTCCTCTCAATCCTGCAGAATCCACTGCATCCACTGAACAGGATCATCTCCGGACAGAGGAGCAGCTTCAGCGACTGACTGCTGTCACCGTCCTGCTCCACTGACAGACTGAGGAGACCCCACACTATACGACTCTTCAGTTCCACCCGGGAGGGTAAACGTTAACATTATATAAAGTTATTGTCTGTTATACCTGCATTGTTATCACTCTTTAATTTAATATTGTTACTTTATCAGTATGCTGCTACTGGAGTATGTGAATTTCCTTTTGGGATTAATAAAGTATCTAATTTATATTATATCACATACGTGAAAAATGTATTTTCTTTGATTTGCTCTAAATAAGTCATTAGTACTTCTGTATTTAACTCACCAATCAGCCTTACAGTGCTAAACATCCTAATATGACAACATTTTTCGAAACAAAAGTGTAAAGATTATGCCTACTCATTATTCCAGATTGCAGAATTTATGCAAAGAACATAACATTACCACCCATGTAATGCACAGTGTTAGTTTTTAAGCAGGATGGTTGCTACAAAAGAACTTTTTTAGTGCGTCAGGAGCAAAGGTGTAGGTAGAGTAGCGTTTTCCAACTGTTTTTCGGAGGTGGCACACTTTTAGTAACCCAGCAATCCCAATGCATACTGTGATTCTACCAACCACAAAAGAATTCAATCTCTGCAGTTACTAAACTTTCTGTAGCAGGGTCTCCAACTCCAGAAGCTCCAGGGGCCTCATGTTTAAACGGTGCGTACGCACAGAAACGTTGCGTAAGAACTTTTCCACGTTCAAATCGCGATGTATAAAACCTACACTTGGCGTAAAGCCATGCACTTTTCCACGGTACCTCATACCTTGTCGTACGCAAGTTCTTCGCTCGGTTTTGCAGACTGGCGGCACCCAGCGTCAAAGCAATGCTACTGCTCCTGTGTGGTTACTCCTTATTTTCCTGACGCGGCTTTATAAATACACTGAAACTAACCTCATATTGTTTATTAGTGTAATGCATCTGATTGTAATTAACTTGTAACAATATAATGGTCCAGGGAATAGCCATAGTATTCCAAATACCATAACTGCTTTAGCGTTGTTACTCTCACTGCACCTTCTTCTTCTTCTTTCAGCTGCTCCCGTTAGGGTTGCCACAGCGGATCATCTTTTTCCACATTACTCTCACTGCACCACTCGGAGTATTTATATCACTGTATCTGAGTGTGAATCACAGCAGCAGCTGATCGGAAAGAGAATTATCGGGATACAGAATCAAGCACACGTTACCTCAGCCATGGCAAAACGTTTCTTGTACGGACCTCGCGGTTCAGAAACAGTTTTATCCCAAGAACTATAAACGCACTCAATTAAGTGCTCCTTGTAGAACTGTTTGTACTTATAAGTACAATTACCTCACTGTAAACTTGCACTACAGTTATAATATTACACAACCTGCGCCACTTTATAAAGTGTGTATTTACATATGATGACGGTATCATTTTTAAGATGAAATGCAGCAAGATATGTTTATTATATTATACAGGTAAACCTTTAACTTCATTTAAATAATCTATATTCTTCACTGGGACTGGCGTGAAGGATGGAATAATTAAACATGTACTACGAAGATAGTTCAATGTTCCTTAAACGTTTTAAAGAATCGGTGCTCTAAGGTTACAGATGGCTTAACGTCTATTACAGAGCTGACTCTGTGGCGATCGGTTACTTGGAAAAAGAAAAGCAAGGACTGCAGGGGCGGCTATGCCAATATATATTGAATATAAAACAGAAAGAGAAAATAACGACACAGCTAAAAACGCCGCGGCAAATTTCGACAAAAGTTAAACGCTTGTGTCATGAGCACGAGGCGGCTATGTAGTGTCTGCAACGGACATGGCCATCCACCGTGCATAAGATACCATATTGACATTGGCGGGTGAAGGGGCCACCGATTCTTTCTCTGCCCAGGGCCGCCACAAGCCTAGAGCCGCCCATGAGTACTGCTGCAATAAATAATTTCATCGAAGGTCGCACACAATCACTGCACCGTGAAACCCACGTTTAATAACGTGCTTTAACTCCTATCATCATGAAAATGATATCACATATACATCTCAGTTTAGTTATTCAGAGAGCTGTAATATCATGAATGTAATGGATTCTGTGTCCAGTCAAAGAAAGAGAGCCGGTTTAAGAAGCAAGTAGTGATTCACACACATACAGCACATAGAAGATCACATACAAAACAAAGCATTTAACGTGCTGCTTTAATTATGATGTGATTTGAGAAACTGGTTAATTAAATGATTTTAAGATGACGTTTATGATATTCTACTTTAATGACAAAATAAACTACGTGATTAAAGTGGAAATGTCGAGATTGAAGTTGACATTTCAAGCTTTTTTCTCCACTGTGTGCCTTTTTTTCTCTGTATTTTAATAAGCTTTCATATGACACTCAGATGGTGGGCTACGACTCGCCTTTTCACGATGACTGATATCTGAGCTTTCAAGTTTCTCCAACACGCTATGTCACTCGATCAACTTCCTTTTGTTGATTATACCACGGTTTAATTAAACAAATAGTATGTTTTTCCTTTGCCTCCACTTGGTATTCACTGAAATTCTTATATTTTCCCCTGTGCTTTTCCCATTGTCTTTTCACAGAAGGCTGAGCTTAAGTGTGATTTATATTGATTGATTGACATGCCCACCTGAAAAACATCTTTGCCTTCTGTAAAAAGGTCAAACCTGGATCTGCTCTCTCTATTCTATTATAAATACTTTGGCCATATACAAATCCTCTAGGTTTTTTGTATGTTTTACAATAGTAACTGTCTTCCGCAGACCTCAATTCCACTGTTCTATAACCAGCGCTTATTCCCCTCTTCCCTTACCTTCTAATCCTCTATTCTTTCTCTCATTCTCCATCTATCTTAGTCTGAATAATTACAGTAGGTTCCATCATAACCTGGTAGAACTTGCTCAAATGTTCGATTAGCACTCACTCTATTCCCATAGTTCCTTCGTCTAAACCTATAGTGCTCTCTCCTATTCCACTGATAACGTCGATCACTATTATATCTATGCAGATCTCGTTCTGGCCAATTACTCCAATAGTTATTAAATTTGAGTTATATTGTCTATTGTCGTGTCTAGAATGGTCTTGACCATAAGTACGATTGTCTCTACCATCTCTTAATTCATAATAGAATCTATTCCATTCTGGGTCATCCTCCATTCTCCTAATGTCCTCCTCCTCCCAACATTCTTCTAAGTTCTCCTCTGTTGTGTGTTGGTCACAGTATTGTTCCATGTCTATGTTGCAATTGTGGGTGTAATGACCCTTACCTTTTGTGTTCCTTTGTCCCCTTTCCCACAATTGTTGGTCCTGACCCTCTATAATCTCTCTGTCCATTATGTTTCTTGTCCTGGTCCCTCTTCAAACAGGTCGTGCCATAGTAATTTCGAACAGAAAATATATATACAATTAATATCTTAGTTTAACCTCTTTAATAGATAAGTTCCCAATTCCAATAAACCATCCAAACAACAATAGTTTTCTATAAAAATGTTTATATAGAAAAGGATTTTGAATTTACAGTAGTTTCTACAAAGATTAATATACACTAGTCTTATTTACAATAACCACATTGATATTCATTACGTTTACACACAAAAAAAAATTCTTTCTAAATTTTCTGTTATTAATTTTAATATCCCAAAGATAAATTTGAAAATAAATTTTAATGTCTTCCACACAATCAGACAAGAAGATTAATATAGATAATCAATAAAAGTACACTTCTCGGACTTTCTTTTCAAAATAAAATGTTTTATATAGTCTAAATTCACATTTAAATGAATTCTCGTGTCTATGGTCAATACGCTGTTTATAGTGTATTAGCAATCCAATCTTATAAGCACCGTTAATGGACTCCCAAATAAGCAAATACATTTCTTTTTATTCTCTCTTTTCAAAAGAAAGTATTAAACTGGATAAATTTTCCCTAGGATTTCTATGTTCAAGTCTATTGTCTGTTCCCTCAAAGTCACAAATAAAAGAAATGAAAACCGTCCGGTTTTCCTGTTTCTATTATTGCATACCATGGCTGCCTCTTAAATAAAATTAGAAAAGGGAAGAGTAAGAAGAACAAAATAAAAGATAGAAAATCAACAAAAAAAAATACTAAGACACACCAGACGTTTTGGTATTTTAACCATCTTCGTTTTGAAACGTTTTGAAAGAGACAAGAGACTACCCCAGTACACCGGCAACAGAAACTAAAAGAATAAAGAAGAAGTCTAAATTATTTTCCTGCTCCTAAACAAGAAAAAAAAATGGCGTAGGAGAACCTGGCCGGGTTAGGTTTTACGACTTTGAGACTGTACATCTCGGCACCCTCACAAGCCTGTAAGGGGTAATAGCACTCTACGTGAATTGTGAACGCCTCATCAAGGTTTATACGTTGCTCAAATATAACTTTTAATGTTCATATAAAAAAGTTCTAATCTTTTTATACGTTTTTTTGGCTCCTTTGTTCAATGTGACCGCTCCCCACTGTGTCTAAAGTGAAAGACGAAGTCTCTTTCGTTGTATTTTGTGCTCACCAATCCCTGTTTCTCTTTTTTCCTCCCATTAGGTTCCACTACGTCATCTCAGCTTTGACTTCTCCTTCAGCCAGACTTCAACGTGCTCTCGGCTGGATCCTCCATCTTGGATAGCTAAGTGCGTCTTTTTCATCCCTCCTTCCTTTCACCTTTTTACTTTAAATTCTTTTTCCAGGTTTCACAGGTAAAATTATTTTGCTGAATACCATTATTTCCTTTTCCAAAATTATTAACAAGTTATCACACATCCAATAATTCTATATTAATACATACCATCAGCTATTTTAGTACTACATTGTTCACACTCAGTATAATATATTCTGATAATTTTCTTTTTATAGGTTCCTGCAGGAGACATAGGAAACAAGTTAGAATCAAGAATCCCATAATAAAAACAAACAAAAAGTCATTTTAGCGTTAATAATCAAGTTTGTCGAGGACTGTAGCTTGAAACTCCTAAAAAAATAAAAAAAAACACCTTTTTTCCTCCTAAATTATGTTCAAGTAAGTCCCCAGATACTATCTATATTTGAAAACAATCCGTATTCCTCTTAAGATCTTTTATATTCCCATATTTCAAAAATGACGTACTGTCTCTTTAAATGGAGACCTCGAACTTTGATCAGGCCGTGCACAAAAACCACAAAGTATTTTAACAATCTTTTTTCGCTAATTAATCCCTTTAGGGATATTTATTATTGTAATCCCGGGGGCCCCTTCATCCAACCACAGGGACATAGAAAGCACTAGGGGTTCCCTTTCCCAATATAAAAGTCAATGGACTTTTTTCTGTTATTTAGTGTTTCTCAGACTTTCTACTTTTATGTTTTCATATTAAAATGTCTTTTATTATTGATTTCAACTTTACCCTTACTTTTGTCCCCTCTGTTTTCTCCCTTAGGGTCCTTTATCTAGTCCAGTTCAATTTTACGTCTATTTTAATATCCTCAGGTCAAACCCCCTAAAGGGTTAATAACCCCTTACCCTTTCCATTCTTTACATAAGTAATCTCTCCCTCCAAAGGACCTTCCCTTAGGGTTATGGTGTCTTAGGGTTATTTCCTTTCATATCAGATTCCCCTCCACTTTGGGTTCAGATTCCCCTCAGAGTTACTATTAGATTTCTCTATATGTAGTCTTAGAGGGTTCTCTTTAGAATCAGAGTTCTCCCATATCTGCCATTTTAGTCTCAGGGTTCCCCTTTTAGGTTATCTTTCTAAACTATAATCTCTTAATATTAGGCCTATCTTTTGCACCTCCCATGATTGATTATATTGCCTTTAAGTTCAGGGATGAAGCAGGATTAGTTCCTGTGTGAAATAGGGTTCCCACTAAGATTAGGGTTATTACAATCATCACCCTTTTAACATCGGGGACTCATTTTATTGACCTTAAGTTCAGGGATGTAGTCAGGCTTAGGGTAGGGGATGCCAGTGGAACTGGCATGCAGGGGTTCACTGGCTCCAGTAGCTTTCACAATTGTACATAATTAACTAATTGCCCCAATGTACACATATACAGTATATATAAACATTTTTAATTAGATTAGACCTGGACCCTTAAATCATTTCTCATTCAAAGCATCCAGATAAAAAGTGCCCAAGGCCTGGATCCATTCCAATGCATACCTCAGTCTACGGGTTTTGTTCCAATAACTCTAAGTCTCCAAAGGGAAACACAGGGGATTATGGCCAGATTGATTAAAGTGTGAGTATAGTTTTGCTGGTTTCTGTTGATTCTTAATTAGCCTTATGTGCTGTATGAACCTGGCCTTAGCCGTATTTTTTGTCTCCCCTATAAATTTCAGGCCACAGGACTCACATTGAATCACATAAATGCAATTCGTAGTGGTTAAGGACAATGTCTGGAATATAGGTAGTTCCCTCAAGGTTTTTGGATTTTTAATTATTTTTTTATCCCTATAGGGAATCTGCCAGGCCCCCTTATTCCTTGTACGCTTTGCACAGGAAGCTCTCACAATAAGATCCTTTAACGTCTTCTAAGCAGCCACAATTCTAAATTTTTCCAGATCCTCATTCACTGCCTGTGCCTCCCAAAAGTTATTTTTCAACACACGGATGACCTCCTGCGCTTGTCTAGAATCCGTAAACACCATGGGAATCATATTTGGGACCTGTTCCATTTTCAGTATTTCCTCTTCAATCTGTACCTCCCTCACGTCTCTCTTAACCTCCTTTATCCATCCTTCATATCTATCTTCCAACTCATGCCAACCTGTTCCCTGTTCCTGTATCTCATTAAGAAATTTCATAATTCCATTCCTCTGAGAAAAACCTCTCACACGTCCCTCTCCTAGTTAAATGTTCAATCAATTTCTGCCTCCATTGCTCTTCCATCCACACCCTATCCAGTTCCCAGAATGTCATTTTAATATTCCCTTTGTTATCCCTAGCTGATTTTAAGTAATGGCTCCAATTCCATTGCACAAATCTACATGGATCATTCCACTCATCCACAATGATACTACACCTAAGGGAAGAACCAACGTTGGATGGGGGTGGGGATACCATCAACCTTCAAAATATGAGGGATGGGACCTACCCAGGAGTACCAATATTTGTCCTCAGAAATTAGCACCCGATTTCCGATCTTAACATCAGGGCCCCACCCATAGACTTTAAGGGTAGGGTTGGTTGTAGGGCAAGTTGATCTAAACCTCCTGTCTTGTGCATCATACACAGTTTGACAAACCTCATAGGGGTTAGGATTAACATCAGGGATTTGGGAAATTAATTTAACCTCAGGGCCCCAATATATGATCTTACCACTTAATACCTGATCCACTATCTTAACATCAGGGCCCCTTTTCTGGGGGGCAGTACATTCCCTTATTAACACTCGAACTAAGATTTTGGATATCCTCAGAAGGAGAGCGATTTGAGAGAAGGACGTCAGAGCTCTGCTTTAAAAGCATGGCCTCAGACCTCTGATTAAAGCAATTATTATAACTTTCCAAATTGGAAGAATTATCCATCAATGTATTCTCACACAGATCAGCCTGAGTACCCAAAACTCTATCTTGTGACAAGGTAAGTATATAATTTCTAAGCAAATTAATATCCAAAAGATCTTGGCATGGCCAAATCTGGTCTTTCAGTTGTATCCCTGATCTAATTAATATTGACACAGGCTTAACTAATCCACTAGTTAATAAAAATTGAGTAGAAATATCATCCGCTATGTTAAATAAAATATTCTCCTGTTTCACTTTAACCATGTCATTTATTTTTTTCAGCACTCGGATGTCCCAGATCGGCACAAGAAAAGAAGAAAGAACAAGGAAGACAGCAAGGTAAGTATTATTCTTTTCAGGAAAATTGATTAATTGTTTAATCCAAGGGTAGTGTGAAACGGAGAACCAAGACGTTTGTACTAAGTACCTCCAATAAATTTTGTACCAAGAGTAACCCAAACAAACGTGCAGGCCCATATAACTCTGTATATAATCCTCCTCATACGAATCATCATATGTAAGCCAGGAGAGATCCATGGAACCCATGTGATCCCCTCTTTGTAGGATCTGTGGACCACCAGTTTGTTTATTTAAAGGGACGTATGGCCTATCGAGATATTTCTTGAAGGAGCCTCCCTCTTAGAGTAGCCCCTTTTCCTTAAAACTGAAAAAAGAATATGAGTGGCCTCATGGGCATGTTGCTCCTCAGTATTTATCCTGTAAAATCTAATAAGTTGAGATTTAATGATTCCACGAAAGGTGTGCTTGGGATGGTAACTCTGCTTTTGCAACAAGGCAAACGTGTCCGTAGACTTAAAATATACCTTCAAACAGAGCTTTTTTTCTGTTTCAGATATTTGCTTTAAATAAAGTTGAGTTTCCAAGAAGGTCACCGTATCCCAACTCATCTCTCCCGTCAATTTGATGGTCTCATGGACACTGTTCAAAACATCCAAAAAGGAATACAAATCCTCCCTTGTATGCACCCATATGCCGAACATGTCATCCAAATAGCGTAAATAAAGAAAAGGTAGTCTATGTCACCTTCCAAACGTCTGTTGTTCCCAGTCAGCCATATAAATGTTTGCATACGAGGGAGCATACCTCTTGCCCATGTGTTTGTAAGTACATGGAACCATTAAATTCAAAATCATTTGTCTTTAAATTCAATTCTAACAATTTCAAGAGATGATCGCCTGGTCTGTCAGGATCGGGATACTTCTGGAACACTCTACTAACAGCTTCCAAGCCCAAACCTATATCGATGTTCGTATAGAGAGATTCCACATCCATGGTAAACATAAAAGCTCTATCCGGGAAGGTCTTATCTCTAATCAAATGCAGAAAATGATAGGTATCCTGGATGAAGCTATTATGTTTTTCAGATAAGGGGTTTAAATTAAAGTCCAAAAATTCTGATACTCTATACGATTCAGAAGAGCAATCCGATATAACAGGCCTACCAGGAGGAACTTGATATGGGACCGTCCATTGATCCGGCTTTTTATGGATCTTTCGGGAAAAGACAGAACTTACGAACGGATGGATCAGATTGATCAGTCAAAAACTGCTTTTGCTTATAAGTAATAAAGCCCTCCTCCTGCATAGCATCGAGGATCTTGACCATTTTAGTTTTAGCCTTATCTCTAATAGATTTTTTAAGGGAATGATAGGGTCACCCATTTCCCAGTTGTCTCTGGGCCTCCTGGATATACTGGCATCCCAGTTTCCACTTCACTCTCCACTCCCCTTCTCACTGTTGTTGAAGCCTCTGAACTCTCCACTAATAATGAACCCACATTAGAATCCCTCGTTTCCTGCCTCTGATCCACTGTCCCCATTTCCTCTCCTGTACACATCTGTTCCACCTCTGATACCTCTCCTCCCTTACCCAACAACTCAACCCAATACCACACCTATCACTTTTTCCAGCAACTGTTCTCCTAATCCACCAATAACCTCTTCCTCTCCCTGTGAACCTCCAGAAGATGTTAAAAACCTGACCGACTTAAGAGAAGAATAACCCTGCAATTCTCCACTATCACATCCCCCTGAAGAAGGCCCCCTAGAGTGTGCACAGTCATCAGATTGAACCCCCAGACTACAACAGGTACGTTTTTTATCAAAATTTATTTTATTGTCCACCATATTACATGCTGACCCTTGCTTGCTTTTTGTTACAGATCTTTCCACTTTCCCTGGAGATATTGAAGAAGATGGAACTCCATCTATCCTCCAATCTGCCACCTTAGAGGACTCTGCCATCGATGAAGATGTCAACAGCTCTGCAATCTGATTTCCAATTTCCAAGCTTCCATGGGAAAGAACAAAAAGAATTAGATGAAGAAACCTTCTCCCCGCACTCCTCCTCCTCTCCCTTCCCATCCTTTCTCCCACAACATCAGGCAAAGGAAAAAATGTAGGGGAACTATTTGGTGTAATGTCCCCTCCAGACAATAACAAAGAAGAGTTTATATTATAGGTTGCTACATAAGAGTTGGAAAGAGGAATTATGTCTGTCGGCCGGATCTTCATAGAGGAGCTTACCTTGTTCCCTCGTTTCTGACTATAAAAGGTACTTGATCAAAGTTAAACATTTCCACATCCCTTGCCAACAACTGGGGACCATCCTGAAGTTTAAAGTGAAAATCAGCAATATACCCATCAGTTAGTAATCCCTTCAGCTTATTTATTGATGATTCTGTTAATTTTGTACGATATCTAATCTTAGCAAACTGTATTGCTTTTTGTAAACAGTTTAATCTTACCGGTTGTATTGTGGGATATTCTTCTAAGATTAGACAAAAATAATGCTGTTGTAAAATTAACAGACTCTGCGTCAGCCAAATCTTTGTATTTTGTTGGACCCTACTTTTCATTTGTTCACTGGGGACCACTGGTTTAATAAACGATACAAGTTTGTTAGCATGTTTTTATCATACCAGTCGGTAATTGTCCAGTTTCTAAAGCCCTAAAAATAATTTCTAGGTGATGGATGGCCTTAACCATTTTAAAATCCCTCTTATCACAGGGCGGACCCTCCATCAAAGCCTCTGAAGGCTGAGAGTTCTCATCTCCATCCAAGTCTGGGGTATGTAAAAGGGTATCATATCGAGAAGATACCTTGATCGAAGCCATATGTCTATTTAAACAAACACAATTACCAACACAAAAAAATCTAACCACAACTCTTGGGTGATTTATCAAATTATTTTAAATAATTTTCTTAAAAACAAATCCGTCTTACCCTGTTCTTGTTCCTACCTGGTGCGTAGGTAAGTATTTTTCAGTTTTTCCTCCGGAAAAGAAATCCTGCCTGCCTCTTGAAAAGGATTAACTGCGCACTAAGTGCTTTTAATTTAAAGTGCTATCATAAATATACATAAATGCAACCAAATTACATGCATCTAATTTAAGTGCTAAATCTACTATATCTCACTAAATTGTTTTAGAAAAAAATTCTAAAAGTAAACCCTAGGCCGAATTATCTATTTAAAAAAAAAAAGATCATTGAGACCTAAAAACTACTAAAAACTCACCAAAAAAATATTCCTACAGGGTCAAGGACACTATTTTGAAACAAACCGTTACCTCAACCATCTAACATGCAAACAAACAGACATACAAATTATTAAATTATTTTTTGCACAGTTCTTAGATTTAAAATTTAAAAGAAACAATTCTTTTAAGCAATTATATTAACTGTTTAAACAGAGCTCTTTTAAAGCAGATTTTAAAAAAATCTAAAGAGTAAGCTTACCCATGTCATTGAAGGACAAAGACATAAAGACAGGACAATCACAACCCAAAATGACATTTCGCTTCTTATCTAAGCTTTATCAAAGGGTAACAGAGTAGACACTGAGCCTCAGTGAAGCCCTTCCTTCTCTACTGCTCTACCTATACAGGTAGTTTAGCAGCAGGTGATAAGTCTCAATGAGGCCTTCACTTCCTGGTTGTGATTCTCAACAAGATTCAATCATTATTTTATTTAATAATCAATCCTCCAAATCTTTAAAAAATCTTTATTAAATATAATACTCAAAACATTCTTAAAATATATATTATCAAATTAGATAGATAGATAGATACTTAATTAATCCCAAGGGGAAATTCACATAATCCAGCAGCAGTACACTGATACAAAAAACAATATTAAATTAAAGAGTGATAAAAATGCGTGTAAAAGCAGACAATAACTTTGAGTAATGTTAGCATTTACTCCCCCGGGTGGAACTGAAGAGTCGCATAGTGTGGGGTCTCCTCAGTCTGTCAGTAGAGCAGGACAGTGACAAAAGTCTGTCACTGAAGCTACTCCTCTGCCTGGAGATGACACTGTTTAGTGGATGCAGTGGATTCTTCATGATTGACAGGAGTTTGCTTAGTGCCCGTCGCTCTGCCACAGATTTTAAACTGTCCAACTTTACTCCTACAATAGAGCCTGCCTTCTTCACCAGTTTGTCCTGGCGTGAGACGTCCTTCATCTTTATGCTGCCTTCCCAGCACACCACCGCGTAGAAGAGGGCACTCGCCACAACTGTCTGGTAGAACATCTGCAGCATCTTATTGCAGATGTTGAAGGACACCAACCTTCTTAGAAAGTATAGTCTGCTCTGACCTTTCTTACACAGAGCATCAGTATTTCCAGTCCAGTCCAATTTGTCATCCAGCTGCACTCCCAGATATTTATAGGTTTGCACCCTCTGCACAGTCTCCTCTGATGATCACAGGGTCCATGAGGGGCCTGGGCCTCCTAAAATCCACCACCAGCTCCTTGGTCTTGCTGGTGTTAAGGTGTAAGTGGTTTGAGTCGCACCATTTAACAAAGTCCTTGATTAGCTTCCTGTACTCCTCCTCCTACCCACTCCTGATGCAGCCCACAATAGCAGTGTCATCAGCGAACTTTTGCACGTGGCAGAACTCTGAGTTGTATTGGAAGTCTGATGTATGTTGGCTGAACAGGACCAGAGAAAGTCCAGTCCCCTGCGGCGCTCCTGTACTGCTGACCACGTCAGACCTGCAGTTCCCGAGACGCACATACTGAGGTCTGTCTGTAAGATAGTCCACGATCCATGCCACCAGGTGTGAATCTACTCCCATCTCAGTCAGCTTGTCTCTAAGGAGCAGAGGTTGGATGGTGTTGAAGGCGCTAGAGAAGTCCAGAAACATAATTCTTACAGCACCACTGCCTCTGTCCAAGTGGGAGAGGGATCGGTGTAGCATATAGATGATGGCATCCTCCACTCCCGCCTTCTCCTGGTATGTGAACTGCAGAGGGTCGAGGGCGTGGCGGACCTGTGACCTCAGGTGGTGAAGGAGCAGCCGCTCCATGGTCTTCATCACATTTGATGTCAGAGCAACAGGCCGGAAGTCATTCAGCTCACTAGGACATGAAACCTTTGGGACTAGGGTGATACAAGATGTTTTGCAAAGCCTCAGGACTCTCCCCTGTTCCAGGCTCAGGTTGAAGATGCGCTGTAGAGGACTCCCCAGCTCCAACGCACAGGCCTTCAGCAGTCGTGGTGATACAACATCTGGACCCGCTGCTTTGCTGGCATGAAGTCTTCTCAGCTCTCTGCTCACATGGGCTGCTGTAATTGTGGGTGGGGATGTCTCACCTATGCTGGTATCAGCAGAAGGATGGTTGGAGGTTGCAGTACTCCGAGGTGAGAGTGGGTTAGGGTGATCAAACCTATTAAAGAAGTTGTTCATTTGGTTTGCTCTCTCCACGTCTGTCTCAATGGTGGCATCCCGCTTTGAGCTGCAGCCAGTGATAATCTTCATCCCATCCCACACTTCCTTCATGCTGTTATTCTGCAACTTCTGCTCCAGATTTCTCCTGTACTGCTCTTTCGCTGCCCTGAGCTGGACTTGGAGTTCCTTCTGCACGCGCTTGAGCTCATGCTGATCACCATCTTTAAAAGCCCTTTTCTTCTGGCTTCCATGGCTTGTTGTTAGCATAGCAGTGTACTGTTCTTACTGGAACTACAATGTCCATACAGAAGTTGATGTAATCATGTAATCAGTCAACAGCCTCTTTAATGTTCTCAGTATGTGACCCCAGCAGTATATCCCAGTCTATATTTCCAGTCTCTCAGAGCCTGCTCTGCCTCAGGGGACCACTTCCTGAATGAGCGTGTGGTTGTAGGTAGCGCCTTCACTCTTGGTTTGTAGTGAGGCTGAAGCAATTGCCCTAGATTCATCACTAACACATAAGTAATAATTTTCACAAAAAACATATAACCCTATATAATCTATAACTCACACTACAGAGTCAATCTAAATAGGTCAACTCCTAATTGGCACTGACCTAACTCCCCTACTTTGATCTTAATCCTACAATTAATTTAAATTTTATTCTGTAGTCGAGTTACTCTACTTCCATGTAATAGTAATAAATTTAAACTAAACTTGGGACACTGGCCGGGTCAGGGTGGTGGGGGGGGATATCAGCCAAACTGATATGCTGAAATGCTCGGATTCACCAAGCTTAGTATTGCATTCAATTATTTTTAAGTTTTTAATTACCCAATAGAGTCCTCCAATCTCACATTTAACAAATTCTCACATGGCTACTACATCACTCCATTACTCCTCTAACTCATTTAGACCATTCGGGTAGATTGTTCCTAATTTACCAATCCACTCAGCTTCCTTACGAAGACAGCCTTTCTTGCTACACATGAGATCATGGTCTAAGGGGAAAAAAATTGGGGTGTGGCTGGGGTCCTTAAAATGGACATACAAGGGAGTGGTCTTTTTTTGACTCTCGATCAATCTAAAATGTTGAATGCATCTAACTTTCAGTGCATTGTTTGTCTCCCCGATGTATATAAGAGAACACTTTTTACACTGTATCTCATACTGTAGATGCAATTGGCCGTAGTCAGAGATTGAAAAATTGGACATTCTATTGTAGCAGCTGAATTTTTTATGATTTTATTTCTATAAGGGATCTGCCATGCACATTTATTTTTTTGTCTTGCTGTACAGGAAGCTCTATTTATCAGATCCTTCAAGTTTTTATTTTTCCTGTAGGCCGACACAATTTTACTGCTTGTACTTTAAAAAAGTTATTTTTCAATGTCCAGGCTACCCTCTGAGCTTGACTCGAAAATGTAAAAACCATCGGAATCACTTTCTCTTTTTCTTTTACCATATCCTCCTCATCCTCAACCACTCCTTGTAATCCAGTTCCTATCATTTCCTCCTCCCATTGTTCCAACCACTCCTTCCATTGTCCATTTCTTTTCTTTTAACATCCAGATCAAAAATCCATCATCAGGGAGCCCCTTACTGACCTTAACCTCAGTTTTTTTTGAGGGGGTAGGTTTGTCTTTCTCCTAAGCCCCCCAGTGTTATCATTGTCTCACTCATCCGCATGTCTATATCTAAGGCCTGCAACCCAAAAGCCCTGTAAGGGGGAATATTAGCATCAGGGTCCCCTACCGGAATCTTAACATCAGGGAACTCTTCACTAATTTTAACTTCAGTCCTTTTTGAGGGGCAGGTTTGTTGTACCACCGAGCCCTCTAAAGCACTCATCATATTACTCCACCACACCCCTTCTGGGATCTGTAGTCTAACATTGCCAAGAAGGGAGTTTTTAACATCAGGGTTCCCAAGGAAATCATTAACATCTGGGTCTAAGGATGAAGTATTAGCCTCAGGACTCTGCTCAAGCCTGGGAACCTATAAATTGTCTCCCACGGATAAAGAATCAAATACCGACCAGCTCCCCAGATCCTGTAAATGGTACTGCACCTTACTATATTGGTCATCAAAAAAGTTACATATGGGATTTGTGTGAATTTATCCCACTGATCCTTTCTCACAGAAAATTAGGGTTAGGATTAGGGTAAGGCCATTAGTGTCACGCACTGGTACAACAATTCCTGATGTTAAGTTTTTTTCTGTTTCTGTTCTAATCTACTCCTTACTTAAAATAGTAAATAACCCTAGGAATATTAATAATACCAATGTCAATCAAATCAGTATTAATAAAAATAATAATTCCATAAAATCAAACTCTATAAAAATTAGGTTTAAAAATGGTTAAAGATTTAAAAATGTTTTACATGTAATGCAGGACAAATACACTCCCACTCCAATCTTGCCGGACACACATGTAGAATGTTCCCTAAATTGAAATGGTTGTTGTGATTGAGATGAATAGTCGAAATAATCTAGGATCTGTAGTTTTCTGTGAAAATTGTGTATGTCCCTTCTCAATTCCTCCATGTCCACTCCCGTTGGAGTCAGAATGAAGGTTAGGCCCTTCTGCAGCAGTGAAATCTCTGCCTCCGTGTTAGCTAAATTATAGATGTCTACTTCTCAGGCCTGACATGTTCTCCATGGCCCATCAAACAGTTTAACTGCTCCCTCCAGTAATCTTGAATCTGATATGCCATTGCTTCTGTCCAATGAATACGGTCCTGATTTAATTCAATATCTGCTGTAAAGTCTAGGGCGTCAGGAAAAAGATCCATTATAATACTGTTGAACCGCACAATTTGTTCTCTATATAATGAATTGTCTACAAATTTAATTAAACCTTAATTTTCCTTATTTAGTAAATATTGATAAAAATTAGACTCTCTAAGACCCATAAATACATCCCTTTAAAAGATTAGCTTTATAGTTAGTCCACTCCAACAATAAAATTAGGGTTAGGTTTTTTGAAACTTGTAGTTTAAAGTGTTCAGACGTCGACACTATTTAGTCACCCCCGAATCACTAAACTTGATTTGTAGGTGATGGCACTCTGCACCCTGTGCACAAGCTTGGTACTGCTCTATTTAGTTGTATAATTCATGATTATTGTATCTTTATTCTCTTTACAACTTTATTTGTCATTACAGGACCGAGTTTTAGACAACACTTTATGTTATAACAAAGATAGCGTTTCTTTTCCGTTGTGAGGCTTTATACGGGGTATAAGGTTGCTCCTCCCCTGGAAATGACTTCATCATCCTGGATATCGTGACAGATAGACGAATCTCCATCATGTTGAGAATCCCACGGAAGCCATCTTGGACAAGTAAGTAGAACTTATTTGATTAATTTATAAAATTTACATTCCTGCTATCCCTCAATATTAACCTTCTAAACAAAACTCATTTACTAATTGAAATCAGGTCTCAATATCTAAGGAATCCCTAGAAAAACAAGAAAGAAGGGTTAGTATTCCATTTTAACCGTTTCACATACACATTATACTGAGGTTATCCAAAAATATTTTTTTTTCTGTTTTATTATTGTTGTTCAAAAATCTGTCCAATATTCTTCAAATAGGCTTCATTTAAGTTGTATGTTGGTTTCAAAACAAGATCTTTATCCAAAACCAGGTTATAAATGTTTTATTGAAATTAGGTACTGTCTCTTTAAGAAATTCCTTTTTTACCCATGTACAAAAACTATAGTAGATAGAATGATAATTCTTTTACCAAAAATTCAAGTAAGTATATTAGAAAACAAAAACCACTGGGGCATCAGTTGCCCGTACCTGGAAAATATAAATAGTCCTCCATCTTTGTCCCATTCACACCAATGGAGGAAATAAGTATATTTTAATCTTTGTTCACACCCGTATACAAAAGTGATTAAACCATAAAATTAGGGTTAAACCAACCAATCTATACATTCCCTTAGGGTTATTATAATGCTAGGGATACTTTAATGTTAGGGTTCAAATGGGATACTCCTATAGAAACTTTAAGATTAGGACTAGTATCAGGTCTTAATGTATAAATGATGATCAATCGTTGTAATTAAGTATAAGAAAGGGTTAACACTGATTAGGATTAGAACTGGGATATCGTGGTTAAGATTAGGTATAAAGTACTAATTAGGATTAGGCTTGGAATATAATAATTAAGGTTAGGCATGAGTTTGTTAAGATTAGGCCTTATGTATACTGATTAAGATTAGGCTTGGGGTCTATGGGCCTTAAATTCAAGATTTGAGAGAGGGAATTAGGAATAGGTTTAGGGTAGGGGATGCCAGCCTCAACTGGTGTGCACAGGTTCATTGACTCAAGTATTTTCAAAAATTAGATATTAATTTATTCCATTGTCCTAGGAAACACAATAAATCACATCTATATTTAAAAAAAAACAAACTAATTTTTCATGTAAACCTTCTGGGGATATGGTTTTCAGAAATTGTATCCATTTCACCTCTTTGTAATTAGCTGGTTTTATTCCAAAAACTCTTGTGTTCTATAGGAAACATAAGGGGCAAATGATCATGTTGAGCAAAATGTTCATAAAGTTCAGTCTGCCTTTCCTGATTCTCAATCAATCTCAAATGCTGCACAAACTGTGCTCTAATATTATTTTTAGTCTCCCCTATATAAAAAAGACCACATTTCTGACACTGCACAGCATAAATACAATTTTTTGTAGTGAGCGACATCTCTTGAAAAATCATCCGCTCTCTCCCAGAAATTGGATTTAAGATTTGTATAGGGTTCATGCATGAACATCCATGTTCTTCTTTCTTATAGTGCATGATGCCCTAAGATTGGACCATGGAGAAGAAGAAAGAATTGGATAAAAGGGCCCTCTCATCTCCCTTCCAACCTTCTTCTAGACTACCTTCTTTTCTCTATTGCCTCCTGAGACCCTAGGCAAAGACAAAAATCTAGGGGAACAACTATTTGATCTAGTCCCACCCCAGATAGCGATAAAGAAGAACTTTTATTATAAGTCTAGAAGGTGTGGAAAGAGGAATTGTATCTGCCAGTCGGATCCTTTGAGGAGCTTACCTAATTCCCTTGTTTTTGACTGTAAGGTACTTGATCAAAATCAAACATCTCCGCATCCTCCGCCAATATGTGGGGGGGCGTCCTAAAGACAAAACTGAAAATCAGCAATATGCCCATCGGTTAATAACACTCTCAACTTCTGTATTGATGATTCTGTTAATTTAGAGCGATATCTAATTTTCATGAACTGTACCGCTTTCTGCAGATAACTCAGTCATACAGGTTCTATTTTAGGATATTCTGTTTAAATTAGACATAGATAAGGTTTTAAAATTAACAGATTTTGCATCAACCATACCCAAGTGTTTTGTTGGACCCTAGTCACTGTCTTCAGATTGGGGACGGCTGGTTTAATAAAATATGTTAATTTTGTGGCATGTTTTTTTCACCCTGGCCAGCATTTGTCCCGTTTTTACAGCCCTAAAAATAATATCTAAATGGTGAATGGCCTTAAGGATTTTAAAATACCAAGGAGGATCATCCATCAAGACCTGAGAAGATGGGGAACCTCATCTCCATCTATTCCTGGAGCATGTAAAAGGGGATCATAACAGGTGGATACCTTGATCGGAGCCATACCTCTAATTAAACAAATACAATAACCAAAACCTACAAAACACTATTACAAATTCTAGGGTAATTACCAAAAAATTAAAAAAATATTAAATCCATCTTACCCTATTCCCATTCCTCACTTTCACAGGTAAGTATTTTCAATTGTTTCTTAAGATGAAAAAAAATCTGCCTATCTACTTGGGAAAAAATCAAATGCACACTAAGTGCTTTTATAGACATAAATAAGTACTTATCAAAAATAAGTGCTATCACAACTATATCACACTAATAAATATATGAAAAAAATTTAAAAAAAATCCACACTGGTCCAAATGAACTATGTTTTTTTAAAAAAAAAAAACATCCACCGAGACCTAAAACATGCAAAAAAATCTCAAAAAAATCAGCCAAGGACACAATTTTGAAACAAACGGTGTACCTTAACCATAAAACATGCCGACAAACATACAGGGTTATTTTGTGCACAGTTTTTAAATCTCAAGTTTTTTAAGCAGGCCTGAAGAAAAACAAACCTTTTAAACAATTATTTTAATTATTTAAACTGAGCTCTTTTAGTAAAATTTTAAAGAGTAAGCTTACCCATACCGGTCACGTCACGTCACGTCACGTCACGTCACGTCACGTCACGTCACGTCACGTCACGTCACGTCACGTCTAAGCTTTATCAAAGGGTGCCCAGATGGTCGCTGGGCTTCACTAAACCCCTTCCTTTTATACTGCCCCTTCCTTTAGTTTAGCAGCAGATGATAATCAAAAAAGAGGGTTGTGTCTCAATGAGGTCTTCATTACCTAGTTGTGACTCTCAATAAGATTCAACTATTATTTTATTTATTAATCAATCCTCCAATTGTTCAAAACTTTTAAAAAAATATTAAATACTCAAAAAATCTTAAAATATAAATGAATTTCTAATTACCCTAGATATCACACAAAAATACAACATATATCTATTTGGGAAAAACCTGTCCCTACACATCCATAACTCTAACTATAGAATTTATCTAAATAGGTCAACTCCTAATTGGCTTTGGCCTAAACTCCCCTACTCTGATCTCATTCCTTCAATTAAATTTAATTCTGTTTTCATGGGTAACTAAATTAAACTGGACCTGGGACACTGGCCTGGTCAGGGTGAGGGTAGGGGATATCAGCTGGACTAATATACTGATATGCATGGGTTCACCAAGTCCAGTTTTTCAATCAATTATTCTTAACTCTTTAGTTACTCCATAGCCTAATCAAACATAATAGTAAAATTAAATTAACAGAAATCTAATTTGACCCATATTTTGCATTCAATCAACTGCCTACTTCATTTAGGCCACTGGGGTGAATTGTTCCCAATGTTTGGACCCATTGTGATTCCTTCTGGTGGCGGCTTTCTGCTCCACATTAGGTCAGGCTCCAGGGTAAGAAAACAGGGCTGTGACTGGAATCTTTGAAATGGGTATACAGGATATTCATTTTTTGCTGGCTTTCTATGAGTCTAAGGTGTTGTATGCACCTGACTTTGAGTGCATTTTTTGTATATTAGGGCACACTTGCTACATTGTATAGCATAAATACAATTTACTGTTAGGTAGAAAGATTGAAAAATCAGACATTCTACTAACGTGACCGGAATTTTAATAATTTTTTTATTTTTATAGGGGATCTGCCATGCATTTATTTTTGCGACTGATGGAACAGGATGCTCTGACCATCAGATCTTTTTTATTCTTTCTATATGCTGCCAAGTTCTTAAACTGTTGCAGATCCTCATCCTTTGTTTGTGTTTCTAAAAAATTCTCTTTCAATAGCCGAGCAAATCCCTGTGCCTGGTTTGAAAAAGTAAAAATCGGGATTTTCTTTTTCTTTCACTGTAGACTCCTCACCATCCATCCCTTTTTGTAACCCAACTTCTCCCATCTCTTCCTCCCATTGTTCCAACCACTTAATCCAATCCCCATTTCCCTCATTTCCTTGCCTCTGTATGTACACCTTCAAACACTTCAGTAAATTCCAACCACTCCCTAAACTCCAACTTCCATCCCACCTCCACTATAATTTCCACAAGCTTCTGTGACATTTCCTCCCTCCACCACTTCACCCCCATTCCTGGAAAACTTAATTCACTCCACCCTTCCTATTCATTTGTCTTAAGGGTGCCCTCAAATAAAGGATTCCTCCCAAAAGTTAGGGTATCACAATCCGAAATCCACAGGGGAGTCTTAACATCAGGGCCCAAAACAGGAATATTAACATCAGGGCATTGTTTTACTGATGTTAACTTTTTACTGAGAGGTAGCCTCGTCGTATTATAGGGTGTTCTAGGGATCTAACATTTGCATTGGGGGGAAGGGGGGGATTTTAACCTTAGAGCTCAAACAAGGAACATTAACATCAGGGTCACAAAATGACACATTAACATTAGGGTTAGGTTAGGGTTTACAGAGATTGCTTACCCCTAGGAGTAAGAGTGCACGGGTACACTTTCTGCGTGCGTACAATTGTACCTTCCCATCTTATACTGACACACATTCTAGGTTTATAGTAAAACTTTATAAATACCATTCCCTATTACCTTAAAATAGATTGCCCCAAGACCTTATAAGTTTCCTAAAATTACAACAAGTTGTTAAATGTTCTGCCCCAAAAATGCATCCAAAAGCCAAGTTCGGATATGCACTAAGGGTCAGATAAAACTTCGCTCTATTTCTAGAAAGTATCCCTGTGGTTTAAAATGGCAACATCCAAATTGGCAAATTTCAGGTATATCAAAGTTATAGATACCAGTGATACTTTTTATTACGGTTACTGTTTAAACTTCAAATTTACGTAAATTAGGGTTCTCTAAACTAACTAATTAGGGTTACAAGTATTTATAAATACTAGGGACTCCACAAACAAAAAAAACAGTCCAAATATACCAAGTCTCTCAAAAATTTAGGGTTATGAAGGGCCAGGGTTACTAAATATTGGGTTTAAAATATTCTAAATGAAAAGGGGAATATTAACATTAGGGCTACTGATGGGGTGATTAAGTTTAGGGATTCACCTTACTATCAGCAGCCTTGTCACTTGGGGTTAAGGTAAGGAATGGGGGTGGGGGAGACCATCTAAAACACAATAAAAGCAGTAAATTAAGATTCAGGACCCTAATCTGAGTTTTAAGATTAGCCATATAAAATCAACTATTTAAGATTAGGGCTAAAAATTACTAAAATTATGTTTAGAAGGAGGGCAGGGTAAGACATGCCTCCGTGACATAAATAAACTTTCAAAATTTGGCTCTTAAAAGGTTAAAATCTTAAGATTAGGCAATATTAACCTTAGGGCCCAAGTCACTGGGGGTTAAGGTTAGAATAAAGGATGGGGGGGAAGTTAAAATCCATAAATAATTTATAAATAATTTAAAAATTAGCCAGCCACCAATCTACTAACCTGACAGCCGACTCCAACCTCAAGTGGCTCTCGCCATGCTCCATCCGTTGTAAATGAAAATCTGGTTGTGGAAAAGAATTTGGAAGTTTCGCAATCCATTGGTTTACAGCGTGCACATTTTGAGAACCCATACCAGTAATCTGATCAGGTACAGGAATGGGAGCAAATCTGATCACTGCCTTCAGAAAAGTTCTCTTGAATAATTTAAATATAGCCCCACAGTCAGAATATTCCCATGCGTCACTGCATGCATCTACAATCTATGGTGACAATGACTTTTTTTCCCCTTAGGAAGAACTTTTAACTTCTGCAGATATTGTTCCAAATTACTGTAATACAAATCGGATGTTAATAAAATTTGAACATCCTCTTTATATTTACCCTCCCCCAACGGAATCAAGCTGTCATCCCCCAATATGAGTTCGTGTTTAGCAATGTGAGCTGGCCAATCAGCTACAGAGAACCTTCTTTCATTTACTTCTAATATCAGAGAATCATCAGAGTTCGACTTATCATATGTACCATTTAAGACTGAGTCGTTCATCATAATCTCTGTAGAAGTTTCAGCATTTTTACAAATTTGTTGTTTTTTGAGGTTATCTGTATCCGAAGGCTGAACCTCTGACCCCCCAGAACCTGAGGATGAAGATGGTATTAATAAATCAGTACCCTGAACTGAATCAGAGGTGACAACAAGAGACAGTGGAGGTTTTATTTTTGCAGAGCGTGACAGTGAGGCACCGACATTTATGGATGCTTTTTTGGAGGCAGGTATCTGAACAGTGGAAACCACTGGATCTTGGATCGGCTGTAAGGCAATAAATGGAGGCTGGTCTAATACAAATGGGCCTTGAAAAGTATTTTGGCAAATCAAGGAGTTAAACAAAATGAAAGAAGAGGCTGTCAATTTTTATACTTACCAAATAAAATTGTCTTTTGTAAGGCTATTGGATTAAAAAGAGGAAGTGCAGAAAGCAACACGTCTCTAGCCAATTGGTGATGTTGGGTCAGCATCTGCATAATCCCAACTAACCATTGCTCTGCCAAGTCTTTAATACCATCTAAAATTTGTGGAGATGGCATGGCAGGTTTAATGGAACCTACCAGAGTAAAGACGTGATGCTGAAGGAACAGGGTTCTGCACAACCTCCAAGTGATGCAAGGCCTCAAGAGTTTAAAATAAATTCTGTGAGTGGGCTCCATAATCCTAAATAAATAATAAAAGGTTAAAACGGGATGTACCAAATCAAAACTGAACAGAAAACAAGGTAAATATATGCCACCACAGTCTGAAAAACAGAAAAAGACAAAGACTCACCAGGCACCACTGAGATGATGGACAGTCAGGCCCAAATAAAGATGGACTCAGATGGACACAGGATCTATGGGAAGTATATTTTATAAGGTACGTATATTTTTGTTTTGCAGGTAACTGAGGAAAGGGACCAGGTAAGTAAAAAAAGTGAAAATAATATTGAAAAAATACTGTAAAAATTGTTGTTTATTAGAAAAATATTGAAAGGGAAAGTGCACTGACTGAAAAAATACTTACAAAAATCTACCAGGATCCTGGGAAAAAGAAGGATTAGATACTTATGCAAGTTTAAATTTAAAAACGATACTTTATTTCAAAAGTATTTACAAAATAGGCAGTTCAGCAACAGGGAGTACATAAAATGTTTTGAAGTAGGACCTGAAGCCTAATTTGTCTTAAAAATGTAAAAGTAAAGAAAAATGACAAACAATACCAAATAAAAACTAATAAGATATAAAAAGGTTTAAAAAATTTAAAATTAGTTCCTTGGCCAAGGAGGGGGAGAAGGAGGGAGAGAGAGATGTTAAAAAATACACAAACCTGTCTCTGACAGAAAAGAATTCAGTAACATCCCAAATAAGTAATGAAAAATAATTACTAACACCCTAAAAATAACAACTACTATAATGGACTAAAATTATAATAAATATCTAAATAATTCAAATTTAAATCAAATACCTAAGGGAATGACAAAAGATGTCTAAAAAGCACCCTATCTCAACTAAAAGACTCTAACTAACGTTAAAATGTCCCTAGTTGTATCCAGAAACCTATGTTTCCCCTCCATAAGATACTTGTTATCTATACTAATAAACGGCAAAGCCCTCACTGACTCACTGACTGACTGACTGACTGACTGACTCATCACTAATTCTCCAACTTCCCGTGTAGGTAGAAGGCTGAAATTTGGCAGGTTCATTTCTTACAGCTTCCTTACAAAAGTTGGGCAGGTTTCATTTCGAAATTCTACGCGTAATGGTCATAACTGGAAGCTGTTTTTCTCCATTTACTGTAATCGAGATGAGCTTGAAACCCATGGGGGCGGAGTTTCGTGTGACATCATCACGCCTTCCACGTAATCACGCAGTACGTAGAAAACCAGGAAGAGGCGCAAAAAGCGTTGAAGAAAACATGCATTATATAATTGAGAAGGCAGCGCAACAATAAGAAGCGAGCGAGTGACATATACAACCATATTCATGAGTTCTGCTACTTCGGAAACAAAGCACGATGTAAACCTAAACTTTAAATTAAGTTCATAGACAGGCTGCCGCTGGCGTTTGTAATTTAGTGCCTGCCCATATAAGGCCGTCTGTCAGCGGCAATCCA
>JANRMT010062791.1:185939861-185956062 GCA_026402145.1 Polypterus bichir lapradei | reverse complement strand
CGCGGGTATTCTGCTAGTCTATACTAATAAAAGGCAAAGCCCTCACTCACTCACTGACTGACTGACTCACTCACTCACTCATCACTAATTCTCCAATTTCCTGTGTAGGTAGAAGGCTGAAATTTGGCAGGCTCATTCCTTACAGCTTACTTACAAAAGTTAGGCAGGTTTCATTTCAAAATTCTACGCGTAACGGTCATAACTGGAACATACTTATTTACATATATACCGGCCATAGCCTGCAGCTCGGTCGCGGTGTGAGGCAGAGTTGCATCTCTCATCGTCACGCCTCCCACGTAATTGAGTGCCTGCCCATATAAGGCCGCCCGTCAGTGGCAATCCAATAGAAACATTCGATTCATTTTACCCTCGCACCCCCTGTGACGGAAGATGCCGATTTCGCACCCCCTTGGTTTGAGAAGAAGTATGAAAAAATATGAGGTTAACACAGAAAAACAGATCACCAATTGAAGCTTTATGAATAATGGATACTTTATCCTCCTTCCATTTTAAAATTTTTTTGCGACTAGCCATGATTAAATGAACTGTAAAAAAATAAGAGCAAAGCAACGGTGACTTATTGAGGCAGGCAGGCGAGAGCACAATAGCACGCGGGCTCGATGTGGTGCATGTCAAGTCGATCTAAAATGCGCGGATAGATTCAAAAAAATATATCTTTTCAAGTTCTATTTGGATATAAGTAGGTTCTATTAAGTCAAGAGAAATATCTTTGATAGAATGTAAGTTGAATTTAGTCTTTAAATTTCTATGGTGAAGAAAAATTTATGCAATGATGACTAAATTTAACTTACATTCCTACCAAAGATATTTCTGTCAACTAAATAAAACTTACTTATATTTAAAAGTTAAATAGAACTTGAACAGATACGATAGTTCATAACACCCACGCAGCACTAAGTGCACATAAGATTAGGAGTCATTCGTTTTAACAAGCAGCGTATTGCACTGATACGAAATAGCCTGCCCATTTAATTATTTAGGAATGGATAGATAAATTAAGATTTTGTACAAATAATGTTTTTCATTTTTCTTCCTCGATGGATTCTGGCACACTCAGCAACAGCTGGTCGCACCCCAAAGTGTATACATATATATGTGTGTGTATATGTATGTGTGTGTGTATATATGTAGATATATATATATGTATATATGTGGATGTATGTGTATATATATATATATAGTGAACTTGAACCCGGACACAGGCAGACGGACAACATAGTTTCACCACACACTGTTTATTTTACACTATATACAGTATATCGTGCACTCACAAACCCCAGTGCCTCCAGCACCGATTCCCCCAATGTCCAGGCCACACAGTCCTGTGCCTCTCTTTCTCCTGGCCGCCTCCAGTCCTTACTCCAGCTCCGTCCACTTCCACCCGACTTCCACTGATGACTGGAGAGAGGCGGCCCCTTTTATGGGAACCCGGATGGGCTCCAGCTGCTTCCCGGCACTTAGCATTGGCCACACCCCTGTGTGGCGGAAGTGCCAGCTGCGCACCCGGAAGCCGTCCGTGTATCCCTTGTCGTCTTCCCCCCGGCACTTCCTGGTGTGGCGGAAGTGCCGGGCTCCCGGGATAATTAGGCACTGGGGCGCCGCCTGGCGGTGGCCACGGGTCCCTACAGGGCTGGGCTTCCAAGCCCTGTACCCGAGGCCCCCTGCATAACCAGGACGGACGCCCCCACTCGGTCTGGAGGAGGCACACGCCCTCCTCCGGTCCTCCAAGGCGTCCCGACCGGGCTCCAGCCCCGGCCGAGGACCATACGGGATAAACCGGCATCGGGGCGCCGCCTGGCGGTGACCACGGGCCCCTACAGGGTAGGGCTTCCATGCCCTCGACCCGTGGTCCCCAACAGAACCAGGACGGACGCCCCCTCACGGTCTGGAGGAGGCACAAGCCCTCCTCACATCCTCCTGGGCGTCGCCCGGCCGGGGACCACAATATATATATATATATATATATATATATATATATATATATATAGTGAACGATAGGGGGCGCTCTCGCTCCCTTGAACCCCTGTCCACGACTCCAGACACCAGGTAAAAGTCCTCAAGTTGACTTTATTTTGTCGCCACAGTGCACAAAGCACACTCTCCACCACAATACTCATTAAATAATCACAATACTCAATAATAAACAAATACTACAATCCTCCAGCTCCCAGACGCGTTGCCACCCTTCCACCCAGCTCAGCTCGCCGTCTGGGAGCTCCCACAGTCCTTTTATAATCCCTGACCTGGAAGTGTTCTTAATCCCCAGTCCATGTGATCCTCAACCATCTCCGGGTCATCTCCTTCACAGTATTCCCCCCCCAGCAACGAATTATTATTCGGAGCGGCCTGCCCCGAGAGGGAAGTCTTCCTCCAAGAGGACGTCCTGGTTGAGCCTTGATTGACACGAATATCTTGGTCCCTGGAGAACCTAGGGGGAATATTAGTCCAAACCGACATCTTGTCCCCTTCTCTCCAAGGACAGTTCCGCCAAATATGGCCCAACCTTCGGCACCCGTAACACTGTCTCTGTCCTCCTGGTATTCTCCCTCTACGTGACTGAAAACAACAAGGAAATGTTAGGTCCGCCCCTTTTGCTGGGAGAGAAACCCCTGCCGCCTGTAACGGTGTTTTTTCTCTTTTTGTTTCTATCTCTTTCTTGTCAGGAGACCCCCGTTTTATTTTCGGGATCTCCTGCTTGATCTGGGGCTTGTCCACAGTCTGAGTCTCTCTACTAAATGAAGAGAGCCCCTTTACTGTCTGCACCCCTCTTGATTTACAAATTACCGGTGGCAGCATCTTAAGGGTCGTCTCGCTCCGGGAATCGGCACTGTCTAGCTGCCCTGGATCGATTAGCCCTTCCGCTGACCACTCGGTTAACGTACCGGACTCTCTTGTAGGGCACGCCGTGTATTGGCACCCGCTATTTAATAAACGCGGGCCCGGATTACACTGCGTCCCTCTTGTTTTATATACGATACGGGTCTCGCCTACCTGTATCGCCGCATTATTCATTATGGGAGGCTCCCCACCAAATCGGCGCATTTAGGCCCTCACCTTCTCCAACGGCGCTTTAGCTGCAGCTCCCAACTCCCCGACGATCTTCTCAATGGCCGTCAGGACCTGTAAGAAACTCTTTACGGGCTCGATTAAGCGTTCGAGTTCCCGCAAGTCAATATTATTTATTTCGACCGGCAAAAGACTTACTTCCTTGTCTGTCTTCTCTGCCGGCCGGGAGCCAATGAGCACGCCCGCTTCAGGCACATGCTCTGACGGGTCTCGCGGAGGCTTCTGGGACTTGGAGTTCTCAGAGGGTCGAGCTGCCTTCTTCGGCGAACTGCGGTCTGTCTTTAATACTTTTGTGACATCCCGATCAGCTATTTCCCGACCCTCCTTACCTTCTTGTGGGTTGAGCGATGCCTCGCTAGCCTCCCCCTTCCCCTTCGGAAAGACCAAGTCCGTTCCTTTGGGCTCGAAGACGCAAACAGTGGGACGCGGAGCTCCTCCTTCCCAGAATGCACCGGGTTTGCTGCCGTGTCCCTCGTCGGCTGCCATCATGCGGAAGTCTTTTCCCCTGTGCTCAGGTTCCGACAGGAGCGCGCCGTCGCCTCTAGGGCAGTCTTCTTTTCCCTGCGGAGCCTCCAGGTGATCTTCTCCGAGGTACATGCATGGGACAAAGTGAGTTATAACAAAAGGATTCTTTATAACGTTCCCATCACGTACCTCAGAGCGCTCGTTGAATCCTGGAGGTTTCTCCGGACTTGAAAGGCCGCTCCTTAACTCCTCCCGAGCGTCGGCCATTACACACAGGTTACTCCCGCTGGCGTTGTCGCTTTGCTTGCCCTTCTTCTTCCCCATTTTGGACTCGGGTTTTTCAGGTTCTGGCGATGTTGTGGCGATTCCTGACGGCGTTGTCTGCTCAGGGTTCGTTTCCCACAGAAATTTTTGTTTCAGTTCCTCTGCAAACGACGCTAGAGTATCCTGCCGGCTACGCCACTGTGAACGATAGGGTGCGCTCTCGCTCCCTTGAACCCCTGTCCACGACTCCAGACACCAGGTAAAAGTCCTCAAGTTGACTTTATTTTGTCACAACAGTGCACAAAGCACACTCTCCACCACAATACTCATTAAATAATCACAATACTCAATAATAAACAAATAATACAATCCTCCAGCTCCCAGGCGCGTTGCCACCCTTCCACCCAGCTCAGCTCGCTGTCTGGGAGCTCCCACAGTCCTTTTATAATCCCTGACCTGGAAGTGTTCTCAATCCCCAGTCCATGTGATCCTCAACCATCTCCGGGTCAGGTAAAAGTTCTTTTCTTCAACCCGGAAGTCCGTCGTTCTTCCTATGACGAACCTCTGGGTCACAGGGCACGAAGAAGCCCTCGGTCCTCCCTGCAGCTCCCTCCTGTGGCCCCCATGGCATCCAGCAGGGTTTTGCATAAAAACTCCATTGTCCATGATGCCCTGCTGGTCTTCTGGGGACCTCCATGCTGCAAGGAGGGCTCCACCTGGCGGCTTGGGGGTATTGGCCGGGATAAATGGCCGGCCATCCTTCACAATATATATATACTGTATATGTATATATATATATATATATATATATATATATGTGTTGTGATCATTGGCCGACTTGTCATCCCGGCCAATACCACCAGGCCGCCAAGTGATACAGGATCACATGGACTGGGATTGAGAACACTTCCGGGTCAGGGAATATAAAAGGACTGTGAGAGCTCCCAGACGGCGAGCTGAGCTGGGTGGAAGGGTGGCAATGCATCTGGGAGTTGCAGGATTGATTTATTGTGTATTTGTTATTGGTTTATGAATATAGTGGAGGAGAGGGTGTTTTGTGCACTGTGGCAATTTAATAAACTCAAAGTTTGGACTTTTAACTGGTGTCTGGAGTCGTAGACAGGGGTTCAAGGGAGCGATAGAGGCCCCTATCTGTCACAGTGTATATGTATATATATGTTTATATATGTGTGTGTGTATGTATATATATATGTATGTGTGTATATATATATGTATGTATGTGTATATATATGTGTATATACAGTATCTACATATGTATGTATATGTATATATGTATATGTGTATATGTATATACAGTACAGGCCAAAAGTTTGGACACACCTCCTCATTCAATGTGTTTTGTTTATTTTCATGACCATTTACAGCACTCCATCACTCTCCTTCTTGGTCAAATAGCCCTTACACAGCCAGGAGGTGTGTTTGGGGTCATTGTCCTGTTGAAAAATAAATGATCGTCCAACTAACCTGACTTCTGCACAACACAACTGCTGGTCCCAACCCCATTGATAAAGCAAGAAATTCCACTAAATAACCCTGATAAGGCACACCTGTGAAGTGAAAACCATTTCAGGTGACTACCTGTTGAAGCTCATCGAGAGAATGCCAAGAGTGTGCAAAGCAGTAATCAGAGCAAAGGGTGGCTATTTTGAAGAAACTAGAATAGAAAACATGTTTTCAGTTATTTCACCTTTTTTTGTTAAGTACATAACTCCACATGTGTTCATTCATAGTTTTGATGCCTTCAGTCATGAAAATAAAGAAAACACATTGAATGAGGAGGTGTGTCCAAACTTTTGGCCTGTACTGTATATGTATGTGTATATATATGTGTATATGTATATACAGTATGTACATATGTATGTATATGTATATATGTATATGTGTATATGTATATATATGTTTATATGTGTGTGTGTATATATATATATATATATATATATGACAGCAACACTCATAACAGTGACAAAACAATTACATTGACAATCATGTTACATTATTTTCAAAATGTTTCCTTTTATTTTTCATTACTTCTTTAACACACTATTTCTCCGCTGCGAAGCGCGGGTATTTTGCTAGTTGATAATATTCTTGACGTAGTAAATTCGTCATTAAATACATGGGTCTTCACAGACTGTCTTAAGACTGCTGTAGTTAAACCCCTAATCTTGACCCCTCTGCTTTTGTAAATTTCAGACCCATCTCTAACCTGCCCTTCTTAAGTAAAATTCTAGAGAAGGCAGTCATTATGCAATTGACTGACCACCTCAATAAACCTGCTATTCTTGATAAATTTCAGTCAGGTTTTAGAACAAATCACAGCACAGAAACTGCACTCGTTAAAGTAGTAAATGATTTGCGAGTGAATGCAGACAGAGGCCATTTATCTGTTCTCATCCTCTTAGATCTGAGTGCCGCATTTGACACCATTGATCACAACATTCTTAGAAATCGCCTTAGTCAATGGGTTTGAATCCTACCTGGCAGGTAGAAAATTCTTTATTAGTTGTGGTAATTATAACTCAAAGACACATGATATCCTATATGGTGTTCTACAAGGCTCTATCCTGGTCCACTGCTCTTTTCGATTTACATGCTTCCGTTAGGTTAGATTATCTCAAGGCCCAACGTGAGTGACACACAGCTGTATTTATCAATTGCACCTGATGACCCAGACTCTGTTATTTCACTAGCACAATGTCTTACTGTTTCTAATTGGATGAATAGTAATTTTCTCAAGCTAAATAAGGAGAAAACAGAAATTTTAGTGATTGGCAATAATGGATATAATAAGGGTATTAGAAATAAACTTGATGCATTAGGATTAAAAGTCAAGACGGAGGTAAAGAATTTAGGGGTAACTATTGACTCTGACCTGAATTTTAAATCGCATATTAATGAGATTACTAGGTCAGCATTTTTTCACTTAAGAAATATAGCAAAAATTATACCTCTTATATCATTGAAAGATGCTGAGAAATTAGTTCACGCGTTTGTTTTCAGTCGACTAGATTACCGTAACACACTCCTCTCAGGACCACCCAAAAAAGACATAAATCGATTGCAACGAGTGCAGAATGCAGCTGCTAGAATCCTAACTAGGAAAAGAAAATCCAAACACATTTCTCCAGTTTTGATGTCACTGTACTGGTTACCTGTGTCATTCAGAATTGACTTTAAAATACTGCTTATGGTTTACAAAGCCTTAAATAATCTTGCTCCATCTTATATATCGGAATGTATGACACCTTATATTCCAAATCGTAACCTTAGATCCTCAAATGAGTGTCTGCTTAGAATTCTAAGAGCTAAACTTAAAAGAAGTGGTGAGGCGGGCGGCCTTCTGCTGTTATGCACCTAAAATCTAGAATAACCTACTGTTTTATCTTGGTAGAATAATATATATATTGCTCTACTTTCCCCTATTGTATTATTAATATGTAGCCTTAGAATGCCTAATTTCACAGACTTACCACTATTTATAAGGTTTTATTGTATATAACTTATCCCCACCTTCCCTTCTATATCTATAACCTTAGGCAATTAGATGTAATAAAAAGACAAGCAGGAGTTAAGTTACACATAAAATAATGTATTACTGATAATATTCATAAATAATAACAAAATGCAAAGTACATTTGAATATTGGCAACCGTACAACCTGATTAAATGGTGATGTGTAATTCAGGTGGCACACTGACTTGTAGTTACTTAATGTCTCTAGTTAAGGCATCATTGGTGCTCAGCTTTTAGCCATATGTCTGTTCAAAATGGCTGAAGCTGTGCTCTTCATTGTGTTCTCTTCAATTCATGGTGTGATGGTCTTCTTCAGTTGTTAGCAAGAGAAAGATACTTCTACATCATCACAGGTTAGCAAGAGAGAAATGCTTCTTCATCACACGTTGGTTAGAGAGAGAGAGAATGTGGTTGAGCAAGCAAATTTATGGGTTTTCTGTCCAACTCCTACAGCCAATAGGACATCATGGTACTTAAAGGCCTCTGAGACAAGCCAATTCCAAACAGCCATACCTCAGACCGATGGGGGAAAATAGTATATCTTAACACCTGCAACCCCCAAGACCATATGTTAAACTAACCTGGCTTTGTGTGGGATATGAGAGAAAGACTTTAGCAAAGAAACACTCACCAAACTGGTTTAAGACACATCCCCCAAATCCTGTCATAAAATTACAAATAGACTCAGTCGTAAAAGGGGGGGAAACACGAATGCCTCTCACCAAAGTAACACTAAATTGCATTGCTTTGCCTAAATTACAAATAAAGACATAAAAAACATTTATCAAGTTATATGCAAAATCTCACATCACAACACCTAACAGGAATTCGCCAGGGTATATGGTGGTGCACTTTAAAACACTGCTAAAACACATTACTTTAACATGGCTTTCTGATAACTTCATTTTAGTTTAATCCTGATGCTCTGTATATTCAATTAATTATCATAACTATTCATGGTGGTTCCAAAATCCGTACTGACCCCTACTCTCTCTTCTGTTCTGCGCCACCACCACCTAATCAAAGCACTGTGAAGTTCCTACATTGATGGATTAAAGACCAGAATTCCACGTGACCATCATCATCAAGTCCTTCCATGAGAACCCTGAATACAATGAGGATTGATCATTGATGTTAGGTAGAATGCCCAGAGGGGACTAGGTGGTCTCATGACCTCTGAACCCCTGCAGATTTTGTTTTTTTTCTCCGGCCTTCTGGAGTTTTTTTGTTTTTTCTGTCCTCCCTGGCCATCGGACCTTACTCTTATTCTATTTTAATTAGTGGTGTCTTATTTTAATTCTTACTTTGTATTTTATTTCTCTTTCTTCATCATGTAAATAACTTTGAGCTACATTATTTGCATGAAAATGTGGTATAGAAATAAATGTTGTTGTTGTAGTTAAAGTTAAAGCTTTATCTGTATACTATAATAAATATATATTTGCTGCATTTCATCTTAAACATGATTGTAAGAGCAAATCTTAGAAAGTTACAGTTTTGAGTTAAACTCATATTAATGTTTGCTTAATTTGAATAGAATATAATTTCTTCCAGGCGGCATGGTGGTGTAGTGGGTAGTGCTGCTGCTTCACAGTTAGGAGACCCGGGTTCGCTTCTTGGGTCCTTCCTGCGTGGAGTTTGCATGTTCTCCCTGTGTCTGCGTACTCCAGTTTCCTCCCACAGTCCAAAGACGTGCAGGTTAGGTGCATTGGCAATTCTAAATTGTCCCCAAGTGTGCTTGGTGTGGGTGTGTGCCCTGCGGTGGGCTGGCGCCCTGCCCGGGGTTTGTTTCCTGCGTTGAGCACTGGAATTGACTCCAGCAGACCCCCGTGACCCTGTAGTTAGGATATAGCGGGTTGGATAATGGATGGATGGGTAATTTCTTCCATAGTCATAGTTTATGGTATAGTCCTTTCCCCCAATAAGTTAGTAAGAGATAGCACCTTCTTACTATAACTGAGATGCAGTGTGATAATAGATTCAGTTGTGTTTAGAACTGGTCCCAGTTCATAGGGACTTGAAAGACCCATTTTCAACTCAGAAATGGGATAAGCAGACAGCTTTCTGACCATTTTGAAACGGTTCAGAAATGATAAGTGAATAGTAACGATTTAAGATGTAACAAGATTAAGCCTAGAACTGAGCTTTTCTCAACAAGAATTTTTTCCTTTTTTGCTATTTTAATTTTCTTTTTTGTGTGAACTGTTTTACTTTGAAATTTAACTAAACTTTTAAAAACGAAGATACGTATTTTGTCTGTGGAATCATTTCTGCACATCAGGCTTTGGGTTGAATCCATTTTTTGAGTTAGAGCTGCTGAACTTTGGTAACTTTGAAAAAACGCAGCTACATTTTTTTCAGAAAACTTGCCATCTGCAGTCCTTGAACTTGAACTGGAATCTACCATCTCAGCACAGAGGACCCTCCTGCTCCAGAACTCATCAACGAAAGAAAAAGAACTGAGCTATTCCTATGTACTGTGCTCTTACCTTCTATCTCTTCATGATCGTAAATGGAAGCAAGGTCGCCGTACCTGAACTTGAAGAGTTTAAGAGACTGTGATATTATAGAGACATTGTGGATGATCGGTTGTGCCTTTTGCCTGAGTCATGGAAGCCTCGTTGTAAGGAAGTCATCTGTTGTTCGACTGTGACGTTTGATGCCGTCAGGAAATCAAGCTGTCATTTACTCGACATGCTGTCATGGCAATGTCTAAGCATAACTCAAGTGAAATCGGAAGTGATCTAAGTGTGGATTCAAAGCCAGAGAATGTAATTGGAGATCTTAAAGGTCATATAAGTAGAAGGAAAGAGAAGCTTTCTGTGCTTATGACTGAATTCGACAGCCTTAAAGACATTCCAGAAAATCGTTTAGAAGTAGAAGAAAAACTTGACAATTTTCGCAAGACACACAGTAAGATAGAGGAGCTGCATAAAAGGCTACTATCAGCACTAAGTAAAGAAGGCACAATTAAGAAACAGAAAAGGACATTCACAGAAAGCTGTAAGATCTGGAATCAATTTATTGACATTACAGCAGCATGACTGAAACATACAAATAGTCTGTTAATCTGTTCATCTGACGAACGGCTAGTTAATCGATTCAAAGAGATGCAATTACAAGAACAGAATCGCACAAAGTCAAAAGTACGACAAACTTCGCATCAGTTAAAAATGCTCTCAAAAAGAAATGTGACTTATCAGAACAGCAAACCACTGTGGCATCAACATCTTCTACAGCAGTGTTGGTTGAACAATCGACACTTGATGAAATCCTACAAAGGTTAGATGAACTTGAGTCTGAAAAGCAGGTACGGTCAGTATCCGCCGCAGGGCAGACATTGTCGCACGGACACGGTCTTATTGATATGTTATTTCAGAATCAATCTGAATGTCAGAAAGTAATCACTGAATTGGCTAAATCGCTAACTGATCAAAAGATAACACCTGCTCCAGCACCTCCTGCGCCGTACCACACAGACAGGTCCCTTTATTTTCAGGTGACCCACTGGCTTATGCAGACGTCATCACAGCCTTTGATCACGCTGTAGGTGACGTATTGGCAGACTCACAAAATAAATTAGATTACCTGATCCAGTACACCAGAGGTTCTCCTCAAGAAATGATCAAAGGCTTTTCACAAATGTTACCTGATGCAGGCTACTTAGACGCCAGAAGGTTGCTTGAAAGATATTAAGGCAATGAGTTATTCGTAGCAGACGCATATCTTGATAAAGCATTGAAATGGCCTCAGATAAAGGAAAACGATGGAGAGGCTCTGAGAGATTATTCTAACTTCCTCTCAATCTGCATGAACACTATAAATGATTCAGGGAACGGTGGAAAATTCAATAACAGTCATAATGTGCGTGCTGTGCTTAAGAAACTTCCATTTTCTATAAGAAACGAATGGATGAGGTATGCTTACAAGCGTTGAGAAAATAAAAAGAGACCTGGCATACCTGAACTAATTAATTTCTTGCGTAGCGAAGCTGAAATGCTTTTAGACCCTGTGCACCGTGCCGTTTCACAAGGCTACACTTGTATAAAGAAAAAAGAAAAGACCGAGAAAGCCAGCCCCCCTCAGAAGTACGGCCAGAGATCGGGAGGTATCTTCACCACCAGTATTTCTGATGCTGCTGAAAGGGAGACTCAAGAAATCTCTGTCAAAAAAACTGTTAATGATACCTGTGCATTTAAAAAGCCTTGTGTGTTCTGTAATGGCCAGCATATTCTTGCTGAGTGTAGTAAAACCAAAGAACTGCCACATAAAGAAAGAATTGACTTTTTAAAATCTAAAGGTTTATGTTTTAACTGGCACAGGGGCACCTTGGTAAGAATTGTAAAGAATGAAATGTCAGACATGTTCTTTTCAGCACCCAGACATCCTGCACATCAAAAAAGACAGTGGAGCAACATCTAAATCTACAGCCAGTGTGGCAACACCAACTGAAAAGGAAACCGAGACTGGAACTTGTGCCTTTACTGGGCCAGAGAAGAATTCGCACTTCAAGTAGTTCCTGTTAAGGTAAAATCCAAGAAAAGTGAAAGGTATGTAGAAACATACGCCTTTATAGACCTCGGCAGTACAGTCACAATTTGCACTGAGAAGCTCCAGAGACAATTGAGCCTTCAAGGGAGAAGAACACAAGTATTTCTCAAAACTATGAGTAATTATGATGATGATTCAAAAATGCTAACCCAATGTTCTGTCTTATCAGATTTACAAGTCTGTGGTCTCAATGATGTTGAATAGATTGATTTGCCAAAGGTCTTTACACAGGTCTCCATTCCAGTGAACAGAGAAAGTATTCCACTACAAGAAGATATCGATAAGTGGGCATATCTTAAAGAGGTACGTCTATCTCATATTGACTCTGAAGTTGATCTTTTAATAGGAATCAACTTCCCAGAAATCTTTGAGCAGTCACGAATCATACCTAGCCAAGAAGGTGGACCTCACGCTATGAAGACTACACTTGGATGGGTAGTTGGTGGACCATACAAAGAGACAGATGACCTCGCAAAACAAAATGGTAAGATGCCTAAACATTCAATCAATCGTGTGTCAATAACAGAGATTGAAGATATGCTGCGGCAACAGTATAACACAGATTTTCCAGAGCGCAGCTGTGAAGAAAAAGAGAAGATGTCACATGAGGACATCAAGTTCATATACATAGCCTCAGAATCTGCGAGACTGGTAGGTGGCCACTATTGTTTAAATTTGCCTTTGAAGGATGAAACACTTAAAATGCAGAATAATCGCTGTATTGCCGAACAGTGTGCTATTGGACTGAACTGAAAACTGAGCAAAAATTCAGGTTTCCACAAAGACTATAAAGCCTTCATGAAAGACATCATAGACAATGGTTACGCTGTCAAGGTACCCAAAGAAAGCCTGAACTGCACTGAAGGCAGAGTGTGGTACATCCCACATCACGGTGTGTATAATCCAAAGAAAAATAAGATTCGAGTGGTCTTTGACTGCACTGCCACCTACCAGGGGACTTCACTTAATGAACAATTACTAAAAGGCCCTGACCTAACTAACACACTCATTGGCGTCCTTACAAGATTCAGAAAGGAGCCAGTAGCCTTAATGGCAGACATTAAGTCAATGTTCTACCAAGTTAAGATACCAGACAAAGACACTGATATTTTACGTTTTCTATGGTGGCCTGAAGGTAATCTAAGTAAAGACCTCGAAGAATTCAAAATGACGGTACATCTTTTTGGTGCTAATTCTTCACCCAGTTGTGCTTCTTATGCTTTGAGTAGAACAGCTGAAGATGCCAGAGATACATTTCCTGAAGAAGCTGTTAACACCGTTCTCAATAACTTCTACGTGGATGACTGTTTAAGGTCGGTGACAACAGAAGAACAAGTAATAAAGCTGGCAGAGGACCTCCGAGCTCTATGCCTCAAAGGGGGATTCCATTTGACTAAGTGGGTGAGTAACAACAGAGCAGTTTTATTGTCCATACCTGAAGAAGACAGAGCTCATGAACAAAAGGACTTCGACTTGAGCCACAGTCTCCTTCCCACAGAGCGTGCCCTAGGCATCCAGTGGTACACAGAAACTGACAGTTTCAAATTTCAGATTAAGTTGCTAAACAAGCCCGCTACAAGGCATGGTATTCTGTCTGTTGTTAGCTCAGTTTATGATCCACTTGGTTTTCTAGCACCTGCGTTACTGCCAGCAGAGCTTATTCTAAGAGACTTATGTAAAGAGAAATTTGGGTGAGATGAAGAAGAAGAAGTCAAACACATTCAGAAATGGAAAAAATGGATGGATGATTTGAAGTTACTTACAGACTATAAAGTGAACAGATGCTTCAAACCTACTGGGTTTGGAACCATAAAGACAGCACAAATGCACCATTTTGCAGATGCCAGTGAAGATGGATATGGCACTGTCACTTACCTTGTCTTAACCAATGAAGTGGGCAAAAAGCATTGTTCATTCCTGATGGGCAAGTCAAGAGTTGCACCATTGAAGCAGGTCACGATTCAAAGATTGGAGCTGACAGCAGCCGTTGTGGCAGTAAAAATGGACGAAATGCTTAAAGGTGAGCTTCAAATGCCCTTACAAGAATCTTCATTCTGGACTGACAGCACCGTGTAGCTAAAATACATCTCAAATGAAAGCACTCAATTCAAGACCTTTGTTGCCAACAGAATCTCTGTGATCAGAGATCATTCACAACCTTCACAGTGGAGGTATGTCACATCTGTCCCTAACCCGGCTGATCAAGCATCTAGAGGGCTAAGCATAGAAAACTTTCTCAAAAGCACCACATGGTCCAAGTTTCTTATTGAAGTCAGAACGTGAGTGACCAAAAAGACCAGATCAACTGAACGATTCACTCTTTGAAGATGATCCAGAAATTAAAACTTGTGCAGTTAACATGACAAGAATAGAGGAGGCAACTGAACCCATCAACAAACTAATCACTTACTTTTCAGATTGGCATCGCTTGAAGAAAGCAGTGGCTTGGTTCCTCAAGTTTAAAGACATACTGCTGCACTTAAGAAATGAAAGAAAAACATTTCAACTACAAGTCAGTCAGACTAAAGGTAATCTAAAAGAACAAAAATCACTCATCACAAAGCACATGAAAAAGTATAAACTGACTTTAAAACCAAGTCCAATTTCTCTAGATGACTTAGTTAAAGCTGAAACAGAGCTCATCCATCTAAGTCAACAGCAAGAATTCCCAGATGAATTAAAGTCTCTAAAGAAAAAGACTTGTGTTAAAAAGAACAGTCAAATCTATAAACTTGACCCGATCATACAAGATGGAATACTGAGAGTTGGAGGAAGACTCTACAAAGCTGCAATGCCCGAAGAAGCTAAACATCCTGCAATTCTACACAAGCATTCACATGTTGCTTCTCTCATATTACAGCACATTCATAAACGTATCAGACATTGTGGGCGCAACTACGCGCTGGCACAATTACGCCAGAAATACTGGATACCTCAAGCGAATTCAGCTATCAGAAAAATAATTTCAAAGTGCACAACGTGCAGAAGATACAATGTGAAAGTAGGTGAACACATAGAGATCGCACATAGCTTAGACAATGATTCTGGTATCCAAGCCATACTCCGATTTACGGATAGAAGATGACAAGTTAAAATCATGCGCTCAGACAATGGAACAAATTTTGTTGGAGCAGAAAGAGAGCTACGAGAAGCTATTAAAAAATTGGAACATAAAAAATCAGTGACGCTATGATGCAAGAACAAATCAAATGGATTTTCAATCCACCATCAACTTCTCATCAAGGTGGAGTGTGGGAAAGACAAATCAGAAGCATAAGAAAGATCTTAAATTCAACACTAAACCAACAAACACTCGATGATGGAAACCTTACTACAATGATGTGTGCAGTGGAATCAATGCTCAATAACAGACCCCTTACAAAGACATCAGATGACCCAAATGATTTGGAACTACTCACACCCAATCACTTGTTATTACTAAAGACACAACCTGAAATGCCACCTGAACTCATTTCAGAAAATGAACCATACCCAAGAAGACGCTGGAAAGAAATTCAATACATGTTAACTAAACTTTTAAAAACAAAGATATTTTGTCTGTGGAATCATTTCTGCACGTCAGGCTTTTGTTGAATCCCATTTTTGAGTTAGAGCTGCTAAACTTTGGTGACTGGAAAACACAGCTACAATAATTATAATGCCCCTATAATACCCGTATCATTAAAAGTGGATCAGACATCAGGTGATATCTTCTTGCCATGCCATGACAGGATGCGACTCACTATTGTGTTTCAGAATAGTGTCGGGATCAGTTTTCTTAGTTCCTTTTCTGCTTCCTCCTTGCTGAAGAAGACGTAGTATTGGCCTTGAACATCCACTTTCAGTTTGGCAGGGTACAAGAGGCTGTATTTGATATCGGCTTGCCATAACCGCTGTTTAATGTTGTAGAAGGCTGCACGTTTGGCAGCTGTTGCGGGAAAGAAATCAGGGAAAATACGAATACAGTGGAACCTCGGTTCACGACCATAATTCGTTCCAGAACTTTGGTCGTAAACCGAGTTGGTCGTGAACCGAAGCAGTTTCCCCCATAGGATTGTATGTAAATACAATTAATCCGTTCCAGACCGTACAAACTGTATGTAAATATGTAAATATATGTAAAGATTACGCACAAATATAGTTAATTACACCATAGAATGCACATTGTAATAGTAAACTAATGTAAAAACATTGAATAACACTGACACAAAACACCCAGGCTCCCTGCTTAGCTACACAAGCTGGCTCGCTCGCGCTCTCTCTCTCTCTCTCTCTGTAGCGCGCACACACACACCACCCA
>JANRMT010062791.1:185925673-185939761 GCA_026402145.1 Polypterus bichir lapradei | reverse complement strand
CCCCCCCCCATCCCTTCCCCGTCAGCTGCCCGCGCTCTCTAATCTCTCTGTAGCACGTGCTCGCGCAGCATTTTTTTAAAAATGAGTTTTAAGCACAGCGGAAAAAAGGAACAGAACAAATCTGAAGTGCATGCAAAAACCAACTCACAAGCAGCCAAAAAAGTAAGATTGCAGGAGATCACGCTATTAAACTTAAAGCCTGATCGCTGTAAACAATGTTTTTAAAATGAGTTTTAAGCACAGCGGAAAAAAAGGAACACTTGAAAAAAAGAGAAAAGTAACATTGCACCTTTTGAAAAATCTGTAATACAAAAACCACCAAGAAAACTAACCTTGCATGAGTCGAGTTCTGGCATGAAGTGTTTTCCTTCAGGTGTTTTCTCTCTTGTGATTTCTTGGGTTTGAGGAAGAGAAAACATTATTATTTAACTCACAGATATCGAGGACTGTGTTTTGAGTTGATCATGCTGCAGAGAGCTATATGATTTGTTCCTGATTTATGCAGAAAAGGAGTTGGGCTGTGTGCACAGCATTAAGAGACTAACTTTTATCATTTATGAGGAAAGACTGACCTCTGATACTATCAGAAGACCCTGTGCAGAATGTAAGATCTTTATGGACTAAAAGAATGTTTAAATTGATTCTAAGTGTGTATAATTAGAAGGGTGTATTCCTTAGGAATGCAAATGTCTGTTTGTTTCATGTTTTAGGACATTCCAATATATCATAAATTAAGATTTAACCTAAGCTATGTATAACCTCAGAATGAACTGCTAGGGTTTTTTTTCTTTTCTAGGATATAAAAGAGAGAACGGGTTTACTTTAGGGATTCTGCCAAAATCCAAATCAGTTGACTGAGTTGGGAAGAGGCAGTCTCACATTCTCTCTACTCACCAAGAATTAAGAATAAAGAAATTATTTTTACTTTAATTGGGTTTAAGTTTTTCCATTGTTTCCGACTTCAGCGTTCACAGGTTTCTGGTGTTTTTAGCTGTTTAGTTGGTGGGAGTGAAAGCCTCATGCAGCCATTCCAAAAAGAAATTCCTTGTGACCCAACCCTTCGTGTTTGCCCTCCACATTACTGGCAGTCTGGCTTTGTTTACATTGTGCTGCTTGAAAGCATGAGGGTTCTCAGATTGGTAAATGAGTAAACTGGAAAACAGTTTTTCCACCTCTTGTAATTTCTTTCTTTACTTCGATTTCAATTTTCTTCAAAACTTTCTTCTCACCACTCTTCACTTGCTTAGAAGCCATAGTTAACTGCAAAAGCACACGAAATACTGTAGAGCACAAAGAGAGTGCAAGTCTTATTGAAAACAATGAACAAGGAGCGGCTTTGCTTAAATGAAAAAGCCAGGCAGCTCTCTTTCTCTCTCAGCCTGCCTGTGGTGGGGGGGATGGTTCGCTTGCACTACAGCCTACAGATAGGCAGGTAAACACGTGCAGCAATCTCCTCCTCCCCCTCCCCAGCAGGCACGTGCTTGCTCGCTCTTGCTCTCTCTCTTTCTCTCTCTCTCTCTCAGCTCAGCTCAGCTCAGCTCAGGCAGGCAGGTGTGGTTGTGAACCGAGGCAAAAGTTTGGCGAGCTTTTTGGTCGTGAACCGAGTTGTACGTGAACTGAGACGTTCGTGAACCGAGGTTCCACTGTATGGTTATTTTCAAATATAATCTCTTGCTTGTGTCTGAGGAGTGCCATCACCTCTAGCTTAAATAGTAATCTCTTGAAGCGGATAATAAAAGACCTAGGTCTAAAGGTATTTGATCCACGTATGCGATAAGCTGCTGCTATCTCGGTATCTGATTTAAAGTTCTCACTAATTATTTTAGAGAATAGTTCAGCTGTGAATTTCACTGGGTTTGGACTTTCATGATTCTCAGGTAGACCTTTGATTCAAATATTATTCCTTCTGCTTCCATCTTCCAGAGCAGCAAGTCTGTCTCTGAGTTTTTTACATTCAGAATTGGCAGCTGTTGCTTTTCCATCAGCGGTGAATGCTAGATTTTCGGCTGTTTCAATTCGAGACGTGAATGTCTGCTTAACATCCTGCAGCTCATCGGCAAGTGTGCTCAGTTTAGATGTGTTTTCCTGAATGTGCTCCTCTATTTTATCCAGCAGACCTTTAAAAGCCACCTCAAAGCGAATATATACGCGTTTCTCTGAGTCTTTATTGTCCTGTCGCAGCTCTTGCAGCTCCCGCCACAGCTTCTCACTTGCCTTCTCGCTTGCCTTTTCGCTTTTCTTTATATCATTCTTTATCTCTTGCTTGAGCTCAGCGATCATCACCTTCAGTTCGGACAGATCATTTCTGTTTTCGTGCAACATAGGTGAAGCGGTGAGCTCTATTACAGCCAATGTTCCCGGCTCGTGTGGAGTAAGGCCTTTTCCAGTTTCAAATGATCTTCTCCAATCAGCAAGCTATCTTGACCTGCGTCACTCGCACATTTGCTCCCCATTTCGCTCTCAACTGGAGACGATGCAGCGGACCGTGGTACTGAGGAGCCTGGGCTTTCACCTATCTGTTCCAGGTCAGTCTCTGAAAGGCCGTACCTTGAGCTTGAACTTGGACTTGTCAATCTGGGCTTGGATGTAGCTGTAGCTTTCTTTTCCACTTCCTTCTGAGCCCCTTTCTTGCTGCCCATGTTTATATATTGTGGTATATGGCCGGCCATTCATCCCGGCCAATACTCCCAGGCCGCTAGATGGAGCCCTTCCTTCAGCATGGAGGTGCACCGAATGCCAGCAGCGAATCATGGACAATTGAGTGTTTATTCACAGCCCTACTGGATAACATGGGGGCCACCAGAGGACACTGCAGGGAGGATCAAGGACTATTTTCCCTACAGCTCGGAAGTACATCCCAGTCACATGGACAAAAGAAATTACATACTTCCGAGTTGAAGAAAAAAGGAGTTTTCATCCGACCCAGAAGTGTTGCCAGTCACATGGAAAGTGAGAAGAGAAACACTTCCGGGTCAAGAACTATAAAAAGGACTGTGGGAGACAACGTGTGTGACAACGCGTCTGGGAGTGGAGGATTTGATTATTGATTTATTATTGTGTATTGTTTATGAATATAGTGGAGTGGAGGGTGCTTTGTGCACATTATAATTGTAATAAAGTCAACATTTGGACTTTTACCTGGTGTCTGGCGTCTGGTCTGAGGGTTCAAGGGGATGACAGCGCCCCCTATCTGTCACAAATACTTGCATATACTGTAGTAGAACCCTCGGGTTCGATAAATATAGGATATCTCAGGATAATAATGAAGTAATATAAAAAATAACACCGCTGCTAATGGAGATCCGCTCAGACGTCCATCTCTCGCAACGGACGAGTCGAGTGTGGCAAATCCGAGGGTCAAAGTAACACAAACACAGTTTTACTGTTAATGGCTGGGAATAAGAGATGATACCTTCAACTAGGTCTGGGTGCAGGGAGGCTGAGACAACAAAAATGGGTTGGTTCTTATCTGAGGACAGAAGGAAATTGAATGATCTATGGTGCCAAACCCAAGCACAATTGAGTGTCTTAATGTACAATGGGTATCCGGATGGGTTGCCTAAATACAACTGCACATGTGCATACATTAGCTCTGGGGAGGGTTTATACACTTCCTTCAATACTCCAAGGAGGTCCGAGGTATATGATGGAAAACTATCAGGGCGTGATGTGAATAATGTGTAGATATGGGCCATCTGACCTTTCACCTACAATGATGTGTAATCTGCGGAGGCAGGAGATTGCAAAAACTTAGGGAGGGGCCCAAGGCCAGAGTCATTGTCACTAGAGAAGTTACTACTATTGATGATGATGATGATGAAATTAGGCAAATTGTGAACTCTCAGGAGTATATGCACCCCCGAGGCAGTGTGGTGGTGGTTTGGATTTGATGTCTGTGAGAATCGCAAAAAGTTATGTAATTGGCAGCTGACTTAACCAGGGAACATAACATTGTATTTAGAGAGGAAAACAAAGTATGCACATTGGATAGGAGTAGAGATAGAGGTACCACCCTGACAACTCGGTTAAAGCTGAATGAGGACATACCAGGAGTGAGGGATTATTTTAACTGGGAATTGTCTGAGCATTTGAAGATATGAGACAGAGATGGGCAGTGAGAAGGCAGATACCGCTATCGTCTAAGACTGCTTTTACTGCTCATTACAGGGGCTTGAGGACCTTGGAACAAGCAAAGCGGTGGTCTGTGGATCATTAATGGAGGCTGTAAGAGTGAGGGGACTTGTCAACGATGATCAGTTATAGAACAATTCCTTGGAAGAGTTTGTAGTCTTTGTGTTGCCACCAGAGCTGCTTAAACTCTGTGCCTTCATTTGTGTCTTTGCTACATCAATGAACTCAGACTTGTTTGTGAAATATAAAAGACATTTGAGTGAGATGGTTGCACAGCAGTATGAAGGACATGCAGATGGCTGTGCTTAGTGTGAATACTGAGAGCTCCGTGACACAGAGAGAACTCTAATGGAAGACAATGCAGGGATTTCTACCTCCCTGTAACACGGGCGGTCACGGGATACCCAAATCCTGAGGACTATTATGATGAAGTTCATGAACTCGACCGAGCGATGGTATTGGTGATGACTCTGAATACTCTTCAGTGGGATGCACATCACCTTTCCTTTTCTCTCTGAAGATCTGCTCTCAGGTGTCTGCAGCTGTCGTTGAACTTCTTCACTTTTCAGCCCTGCAGTTTCTCTCAGCCTTTTATTCTTCATATTTATGCTAATTTACACATTCATTCCCTTTGATAGGCACATCACAAATTGTTCAGGCTTTCTTTCTCTTTCATTTCTCAAATGGGCTTTAGTTTTTACATATTGACAGCATGATGTAAACTGAATAATTGATTTCCCTTTTGTTATACTGTATTCTTGAATAAAGGTGTGCTTGTTTTGTTATACCTTTTGTGAAAGTATTTAATATTTGAACTTCACTCTTCACACACTATACAATCACATCAACATTTTATTCATTTTTATTATAACATGGAAAAAATGTCTGCTTTAGGTATGCGTTCAACATTTCTTGCCTCACATTTTCTCTCATCCTACATTTACTCAGATCGTTGTAGACACAGAACACATCAAGTATGGTAGAAGGCTGCAATCTGCGCCCTTCAGCTGAGTTCTGCTGTCCTGTCGTCAGCTGGCTGCTTCTCCACAGCTCGTCTGTCTTCCCATTGGTGAGGAGTGCTGCTTGTAATCCTGACTCAGCCCTACCCTTGTCAACTGAAATGGTGCTGCTTTGAACAATCTTCTGCATGCTGTCCCAGCTGATGCCGAGTTACTCTTTAGATGTCGCACTGTTCCCTTTTTATTAAATTGAATTGTATTGGTAAGGACAGGAATGAGTAAAACATAATTTAGAAGTGAGCAGAGATCATGTCGTTTTGTGAAGTAATTTTTCAATTTTCAAGTTTTAAAATGTCACTAGAACATGTAGTAAGTAATAGAAAAAATGCTATTCATGTGCACATTTATTTTTGATGTGGATTTAAAAAACTCCAAATGAAAAGAACTGTGGAGAATTAAGTAACATTCATCATAGCAGAGATCTGAGTTCAGCACACACTGTGATCTCTGTAATGGTAAGGGGTAGTAGGAGCTAACAAAACATGTGAGAAAGAAAGCTGGATGTGTTGTGCACCCTATCTGATAAAGTGAACACCACCTTGTGTCAGGACAGGCTGTTTGGTGTTTGTTTGTTCTGATAAGTGAATAAGCGTGTAAACGGCAAGGAGTGTTTAAATGTGCTGAACAAATAGTTATAAAGAAGAAATAAATGAAGTAAAACCTCAATTATCTGTTAGTCTCTGTTACCATCAGGCCTACCTGTTACTGCACTAACACCGCCATGTGTAGGCTGTGAGCTCCGCACATTTGAACAACTCTTCCTTCTGCTAGTGTGTCAGGGTTCATCCCCAGCACCAGGTGTCAGGCCGCATTTGGACATCACAGTGTCAGGCAAGTGCCTTCAGTTTTAATGGCGTATACTTGTAGCTTTTCTCTTTTATTATAATTAATCTACTATACATTGTGATGGCTGAGTGGTGTTGGAATCATCACAAAAAAATGAAATTATTAAACGTTTACAAAGCGGCAAACGTGCTTCAGGTATTGCTTCAATTTACAAAGTAGGAGGAACAACAGTGAGCGATATAAAGCGTGATGGCGACAAAACTGAAAGACGTGTTGAAGATGGAAACCACTGACGGTAAAGTCATTCTGTATTAAAGTTGATGTTCTCCTGTATTGAGGAGTCAAGCAAAATGACACCTTTTACCAGCTAACTACAAAGATCGCAATATGCAAGCTTTCAAGGCAACTTTCTCTTTAAATTCTGTTATATTATGCTTTGATAAAGTATTGTGACGTGTGGGCAGCTTGTGATGCGCTGCTGGGGAGCAGAAAGTGTGTAATGAATGCTGTGAGTGATGGGACTGGTGGAAGGGCTTCTGTTCTGTTAGTGAGGAGAAAAAGGAAGGAAGGTTTGAGTCGAGAGTCAGGAGGTCATTAGCAGGAGTGAGAAAAAAGGAACGTCAAGTGTCAGGAGAAGAACTGACTGGTAGGGAAAGCCATCTTTGATAGTTTTGGAGGTGAGCTCCATAAGCCAGATAACGGAGTATAAGACAAACATCGAAATCTCCAGGACCTCTGACTTGTGTTTCCTTGTTACACTGGTGGTTACCATATTATATGAATTCATTAGTTATCCTAATACTAGATTATATGGTGCTTTGTAAAGAAATATGACTATTCACTAATCTCTAGTATATCATTTTTAACATAGCTGATCTGTCACCTGTCTTTTCTCTTATCTGTCACGCCCTCAGTCCCGACCCCAGACAGATAATCGCGATCATACTGTACAAACTTAGGTGAGTTTCAATGTGATAAAGGCAATATGTCGTATAAAAGGATCTCACGAATGAAAAGAAGTTCACGTGAGTATGAGAATATGTGGTGCCCTGTAAATTAGGGTTAGGATTAGGGTAGGGGATATTAGCCCGACGGCCATATCAGAATCGCATGGGTACACTTACTCCATTCCTAAAATTTTTTATTTTAAAGGCCCTACCCATCCTACTAATTGTTATAGTTCTAATGTCTGTCTATACATCCTAAACATATCCTAAATTATGAATTTGCAAATATCTACTCATTATTATAAATACTATCTTTCATATTTTTGATCACCAATAAGGGGTTTAATTTAAATGCCCCCATTGGTCAAATTTTAAATACTCAAAATTATAATTAATGTAGATATTAAAAATGTCATTATCTGGATATTAAAAGAACATCAACAGTAGACAAGGACTAAAATTACATTGCTATACTGTTAGGAACCATCTCCACATAATAAAATATTTTTCAAAAAATTGGGATCCAGGATAATCAATACTGTCCCCATTCCATATAATACCTGGTGGCCATATATCAGGATCCCTGTACTAAAACAAAATACATTAAGACACCAATGACATACAACAATCCATGAAACAAAATACAAAGATAAAGGTTAACAATAAACAAGAAAGCAAAGATCCACAAAAGACAAGAAACAAAAACTTTAACATCAGGGACCTGAGTGATAAATCTGTCCTTAACCTCAGGGCCCTGTTTAAAGGGATTAAGATGAGGGTAAGGGCTAGGGTAGACAATAGACAGACAAAAGACAAGACTTTAACATCAGGGCCCTAGGTAATAAAATTATTTTAACCTGTAGGCCCTGTTACCTACGAAAGCAAAACACATCTATGACAAAAGATCCAATATCAGGCCCCTGAGTGATAAAACTATCTTGAAGTGAAGAGTATCCTGATATTAAGATCCGGCAAACACTTAAAATAAACAGAAAAAGTTTCAATGTGATAAAGGCAGCATGTCGTATGAAAGGATCTCACGAATGAAAAGAAGTTCACGTGAGTATGAGAATATGTGGTGCTCTGTAAATGAATGGATGAAGTAATCGCTAAGTGTACATGAAGGAATGCAAGGATGGCTGGGAGGCCACTGTCACAGATGGACAATGGGGTCTTCTGTTCGTGGAAAGCTCTTGTCCTGTTTTAGGTGTAACTGACCCAGAAAAAAGGCAGCCTAGGTCTGGAAAGCTCTTTTATCTCAGCTACTTGGGAATGGAGTGGGATCAAATCTATTTAGAGGTAAAAGTATTTAATGTTAACTAAAAATAAATGAATGGATCTTGTTCAGGGTCAGAGGTGGCAGATGTCCTCTATGTGTCATTATGTCTCTGCCAGTTTCTGTGAAAAGTATGTGCATCTTTGTGTGTCAGCTGATTTGTTGGTCATTTTAAACAGATATCAAAAGTGGGTGACATCCCAAACTGTAACAGGGAATTGTGGTGTTATGGGTCCACAGCTCGCTGAGCAAAGGCCGGTTTTTTTAAAATAAATAATCACCGCATTCGTGGCGGCTTCGTGAGGGGGCGTGGTGGCCATAGCAAGCCGAGTGCACAGGTGAGGAACTGCCCACATCCGTGATTGTTCCCGTGGCTAATGTGCTGCAGCTGCTATGGCCCCTCGCAATATAAAAAGAAGCGCGAGTCGGTTGGGAGGGGCAGGAAAGAACGAGAGAGAAAAGGAAGAAAGGACGGAGGTTACAGGGAGCGAGGAAGCAAGGCGGTGCAAGAGAGAGATAGAGACACGCGGAGCGTGTGGGCGAGCGAACGAGCGCTCGTGGGCAGCTGTGAGGAAGCTGGGTGTTAGGCCGACACCCAGGCGTTGGAGTTGGAAGTCGCTTCCGCTGAGCGAGCAGGTAGTGGGAGTGACCAGGGAAAGGCGCCAGAAAGGTAGCGGGAGTCGTGAGGCTTGGTCAGGGATTATCCAACTTGAGCGTCCTGGCCGTTGGATATAAACCAAGTCTCTGGACTGGGATGAGTGCCAGACCGAAGCCAGAAATCGTGAGGTTTCCAGTCTCGTGTGAAAGGATGTAGGAGAAGCCCAAGCGGGATAAGCAGGTGAGACGCTAATCGAAAAGAAGCACTGAGCTTGGCATTGTCATTTGTTGAAAAGACTGCTTCCTGTAAGAAACGTTTTAACCTCGATTTTAAAGGATTGTTTTTTTTCTATTGTTTTTTTTAAACCTCCACATTTGACTTTTAAGGATTATTTATTTATTGAACTTTGAAAAGCACTGCACTTTTTGAACACTTTGTTTTTGTTGATTTGATTTTAATAAAAGCACTTTGCACATTTATACCATCCCCTTGCTCAGTTATTGCCTCCACTGTCTAGCTCACCTCGGTTATATTTATCGACGGTGTTGGGTTCAAGGGCTCCCGAACAGCGATGGGAGCATGGAGTCGAACCCGCATCTTCACAGGGATCAAATCTAAATTTTAGACATGATGCCTGCAGGTAATAATAGTAATATACCAGCTGTCTCCCGCGGCTCCGCCCACATAGTAGTGAAGCAGGACAAATTTTAAAAATCAGTAAAAAACAAATACAAACCAATGTAATCCTGGCCAAGTGCAAGGCAGGTACGCCAAAATCAAGCGTTGACTCTGTGTCTGATCGAGTTTAGCCCAGATGGGAGAGCGTTCTTCACGTGGAGAGAAAAGCATGTGGCCAGTCAACAACTACCCTCTGAAACACACGCAGCTCTGATCTCTCTCTCAAAAACGTCAAACGTTACTCCTTAACAATCTCTAGATGATAATGTCTGCTGAGCAAACAGGTATCTACGCTAGCTAAGTGGAGGCGAGGTGCACTCCAACACGTGGCATGAGGTAGAGTGATTCGAACAGAGGCTGGGGTGTGGGAGAGGAGGGCCCCACCTGGCTTCCCTCGGCCCGCAGCCTCTCTCTCATAAACGCACAAATAAATCAGCACCGCAAACGAACTATAATACTTAGTGCGATGACAGAAGTGGCAAAATCAACTGGAATGTTCAAGCAAATTATAGAAACAAACTTGATCTAAATCTGTGAAAAGCAGACAGACAGACAGACAGATGTTGGATTTTATATATTGTGGAAGCTGGCCCGGACACAGACAGGCAGACACGTTCATGTCACCCACAAACAGGTTTATTTACACTATTATATACAAGGGTACCACACAAACCCCCAAAGTCCTGGCCACACAATGCCTTACTTTCCTCTTCAGGCCGCCTCCTTGCCTCCTCCAGCAAGCTCAGTCCACTCCACTCCCGACTGTCGCGTTGAATGAAGGGAGGCGGCCCCTTTTATTATCACCCGGATGTGCTCCAGGTGGGTTCCGGCAATCTTCCACGGACACACCCCCATGTGGCGGAAGTGCCGGCTGCATCCCCGGAAGCACTCCGGGTGTCCCTGCTCCTCTTCCCCCCAGCACTTCCTGGTGTGGCGGAAGTGCTGAGGTCCAGGGCTCCAAAGGCATGGGGGCGCCCCCTGGCGGCGACCACGGGCCCCTGCTGGGTGGAGCTTCAAAGCTCTGTACCCGTGGCCCCCAAAGGAACCAGGGCGGTCGCCCCCAGATGGTCTGGGGAAGGCACAAGCCCTCCTCCAGTCCTCCTGGGCGTCCCGGCCGGGTCGCCACCCCAGCCACCTCTGACAATATATATAGATGTGAATTTTTAAAAATGCTTACCTAGGGACCTGCATTGGCAATCGGAAGGTTGTCGGTTCGAATCCCATAAATGCCAAAAGGGACTCTGCTCTGTTGGGCCGTTGAGCGAGGCCCGTAACCTGAAATTGCTGAGCATTTTGAGTACAGAGAAAAGTGCTATATAAACGCAAAGAATTATTATTATTATTATTATTTTTATATAGTGCCTTCTATCACATCTATCTATCTACACTGTAAAAAATAGATCTTGCATATATGAAAAATAATAACAACAGTAACTAACTATATGCAAAATAATCAGTACTTTAATTAATAAAAATGGGTTTTACCCATTTTATTGACTATTTAATTTTTAATTCAATAAAAAAATTAATAATGTTAACTTATTTTTCTTAAAATGTAAACTTTTTTATAACTTATTCAAAGTTAAAAAAACTATACTGTGAACTGAACACATTTAATTTAAGTTAAATGTAATGACGCTGCACCTTGAACCTGTCCCAGTCATTCAATACATAAGACACAATGTTCTTCCGGATATCAAGAGTGAGCCTGATATGGCCGTGCAATATGTAACACAGAGAATGGAAAAGGCAGGCGCCATCTCCGGGCATGGAAACCACTCGGTAAGTGACAGTTCTTTGATCGATGGTGATCACCTCGATAGACATGTTAATGGGGGTACGGTTGGAATGATAAAGGAAATGGGTACCTGAACAATGTAAAGTAAGTCTAAAATACCTACACAATAACTATAATCGTAATAAATGAACAATAAAATAGCGGAGAAGCCGTGGATTAAATAAAAAGGCTGTAGTTATCACCAGGGAGACGTGAAGGGAATGTAGAGACCGGAGCGACGGACGGCCTTATATAGGCAGGCAGGCAGCCAACAACGTGGGAGGCGTTGGGATGGGGGACCCAACGCCGCCTCACACGGTGACTGAGCTGCAGGCTATGGATGTATATATGTACATAAGTAGGATTCAGTTAGTGTTGGGAACCCGTGTACCAAATTTCTTGAAGATGGGCCCATAAGTAACAAAGACCGTTGAAAATTTCAATATGGCAGCCGACAGTGGCATCATAGCACCGAAATAAGTACCAAATTTCAGCCTTCTACCTGAAAGAAATGAAATCTGCTTAACTTTTGTAAGTAAGCTGTAAGGAAAGAGCCTGCCAAATTTCAGCCTTCTACCTACAGGGGAAGTTGGAGAATTAGTGACATTGGAAAATTCAATATGGCGGCAGACAGTGGCGTCATACCATCGAAATAAGTACGTACATTGGTTTTGGTTAGCGCAGGGAAGCCGCCTACCAAATTTTGTGAAGATGGGGTCAGCCTTCTACCTACACGGGAAGTTGGAAAATTAGTGACTTTGGAAAGTTCAATATGGCGGCAGACAGTGGCGTCATACCATCGAAATAAGTACGTACATCGGTTTTGGTTAGCGCAGGGAAGCCGCCTACCAAATTTCGTGAAGATGGGGCCATAAATAAGAAAGTTCAACATGGCAGACGTTGTCGACCGCTATTGACCGTTATGACCGTTACGTGTAGAATTTCAAAATGAAACCTGCTTAACTTTTGTAAGTAAGCTGTAAGTAATAAGCCTGCCAAATTTCAGCCTTCTACCTACACGGGAAGTTGGAGAATTAGTGATGAGTCAGTGAGTGAGTGAGTGAGTGAGTGAGTGAGTGAGTGAGGGCTTTGCCTTTTATTAGTATAGATAAGAGCTGTTTTACTATGAATGTGTAAATATAAAGCATATTAATTCCATAATGAATAATAACTAGTATTTCATTTCGTATAGTTACAGACGTAAGCAGTTGTTGTTTTCACGAAACCTTTCCCTTCATGTGGGAAACATGGTGAGCAAGGTAGCATCTTTTTAACAACCTCCCTCGTTGCTTTGCTTTAAAAAGAAAGCACATTTCTCGGATAGTTACGTATGTTCATATTTTGTTTTATCGTTTTAAACTTTTATTTTACACAGAAAAATGACACTTTGACATAAGTTTGAGAACGATATGGCGTTTGTCCTAAACTGTGATGTGTAAACAACATAAAAAGACGTTTGCACGGTATTATTTGACCTCTTATTTAATTTGTGTTCTGCATAGGTCATGTATTTTCTGGTTAATTTTTAACACTGTGATGTATTTAGTGATGTAGAAAAAAAAAAAAAACTTGTGATTTCCTATACGTCCTATTTTAAATCAGGATTATCGCTATCGCATACTGAAAAGTAGTGGAAAAGGCGGCCATTCATTTAACTGGATATGTTGCCGTAAATGCAGGAAGTGTTTGAAGAGCAGCATTTGCCTCAGGATTTCACTCATCCACTCTTTACATTTCCTTACTATTTACCTCTCATTCCTGGGACATCACTTGATTGAGAGATACTTTATGTGTAAGTTTTTTTAAAAAAACAACATTTGCATTGACATTTGAATGTCAGTAATTCAGTACAAATTATCCTCAGACATTTGATTTAATTTTCCTTTGAAAGTATAACTCTGTTGTTATGACTATCTGTGTATATTCAAATAAATAAAGATACAGTATATGGAATTTTAGCATTTATTTGTTACACAGTCATTACTGTCCAGCATTTCATTATTACTCATTTTTTTGAGTAATTCAAATGAAAATTGGAGAAAAATAAAACAATTTTTGCACTACTTATATTTAATTAAATTCATTTATTTTAGGTAAATTTGTGTAAATTAATAAATTAACTTTACTCAATAGTGCAGTATATAAAATCTACTCAAAATATTGCTTGTAATTTGTTGTCTTTTTTTTTAAGTACTTTGAACACATTATTTTTTACAGTGTATCTATTATTTAGTGCCTTTCATCTATCTATCTCATTTGTACATCAGCCTTTCTCTTTGTCTGTGTGGTCGCCCCCTCTTTTCAGACTCTCTCTTGTAACTCAGGGCTGCAGTTAAATAAATGCGCCATAAAGTCAGGAGCAGAAAGCGCTCACCTACACAGTAACTAGCACACTGTCTCGGCCGCACCAGGAGGTCATGATGCACGTACAGAAATCTGTAAGTGTAATTTAACATAAAAGAACTTCAGCCAATGCTAAACAGCGACCAAACACTGAAAAATGTATTTCCTGAACCTCCCCTCCTGGCATACAGACAACCACCAAACCTTCAGCAACTTATTGTCCGAAGCTCCCTAAATGAAATGACAGCAAATGGCACATCTCCCTGCCTACAGAAAAGATGTAAAATGTGTGCCCACATCTACAATACAGACCGTATAGTTATACCACACTGCCGACTTGAACATCACATAAAGGGATCATTTTCCTGCAGATCATCCAATGTTGTCTACCTAATTCTCTACATGAAATGTCCTGACACTGCACTCTATGTGGGAGAAACTGGACAAACACTCCGCCAGAGAATGAATTTACACAGATTCCACATCAAACATGGCAACACAGATGTTCCTGTAGCGGCCCACTTCAACAGCCA
>JANRMT010062791.1:185907609-185918320 GCA_026402145.1 Polypterus bichir lapradei | reverse complement strand
GTCCTTCACCCGTGAATATTTAGCGGCAGTGTTTCTATTGGATTGCCCATGACGGACGGCCTTATATGGGCAGGCACTAAATTACAAACGCCAGCGGCAGCCTGTCTATGAACTTAATTTAAAGTTTAGGTTTACATCGTGCTTTGTTTCCGAAGTAGCAGAACTCATGAATATGGTTGTATATGTCACTCGCTCGCTTCTTATTGTTTCGCTGCCTTCTCAATTATATAATGCATGTTTTCTTCAGCGCTTTTTATGGCTCTTCCTGGTTTTCTACGTACTGCGTGATTACGTGGGAGGCGTGATGATGTCACACGAAACTCCGCCCCCACGGCTTTCAAGCTCATCTCCATTACAGTAAATGGAGAAAAACAGCTTCCAGTTATGACCATTATGCGTAGAATTTCGAAATGAAACCTGCCCAACTTTTGTAAGGAAGCTGTAAGGAATGAACCTGCCAAATTTCAGCCTTCCACCCACACGGGAAGTTGGAGAATTAGTGATGAGTCAGTCAGTGAGTGAGTGAGTGAGTGAATGAGTGAGTGAGTGAGTGAGTCAGTGAGGGCTTTGCCTTTTATTAGTATAGATTAGCACGTATGATACTTCTTTGAAAAAACTTGTTGGTATTGGGTCAAGGACACAGGTGGAGGGTTTCAGTTGAGAAATTATTTTATGTAAATCAGGTAAATCTATCCTAGTGAAAGAATTGAATTTGTTTATAACGGAGTACTGGGGCTTAGGAGGATCTGCAGTGTTGGGGAGATGTACTATGTTATTTCTAATGTCATTAATTTTTTGATTGAAGAATACAGCAATACCCTGACATGTTTCACTGGAAGTATTTTGGAGGCATTCCTTTGTGTTACCTGGTTTAGCAGACGATCAATCATAGAAAATAAGATTCTGGGATTACTAGCATTGTTATTTATAATCTTAGAGAAATAGCAGTGCCTCTCAAGACGGACTGTGTTATTGTATTCTGTTATTTTAACTTTTGATATCTCATAGTGGAGTTAGTTTAGATTTCCACTATTTACGCTCAGCTCTATGACATGTTCTTTTTAAATCAGACACTCTTTGGGTCTTCCATGGTATAACAATGCTAGAAGATTTTTTAACTGTCTATTCAGGTGCAACTATGTCAACAGCAGCTCTCACTTTAGTATAAAATTTTTCCACCTTACTATTTACATTATTCTCGCTATTATAGTTAGCACTATAAACGGACTGATTGCTTAGAATGTTTGTAAGTTTTAAAGCTGCTGCTGAGACAAAGAAGCGTTTTTTAACAATATGCTTCTCGTGAATGTTTTCTATCATTATTTCTATATTAAATAGTAAAAGAATATGATCTGATAGACCAATATCAATGACCTGCTTTACATCAACTGTTAGTCCTTTAGTAATTATCAAGTCTAACGTATGACCTGCTTTATGTGTAGGCTGATTAACGAGCTGTCTCAAATCAAAAGAGTCCAGGAGGTTCATGAATTCCTTTACTTTTAGGTCACACTGATTATCGATATGAAAGTTAAAGTCACCAACTATTAAGAGTGTGTCATAGTTCGTAATTAAAATTGACATTAAGTATGAGGATTCCTCAAAGAAAGATGCGTTAAATTTAGGAGGTCTAGTCACGGATAATAGTAGAACGTGAGAATCTCCATGAATAATAATGGCGAGATACTCAAAGGACTTAAATTTACCAAAACTAACATCTTTACACTTTAACCGGTCCAGTAAATGTTTGCTAAGCCGCCACCTTTCTTTCCCTGGTGATTCGATTAGAACACCCGTGCCGTCTGAGTTAAGCCACGTTTGACGTGCAATAAAATCAATTTTTCTATCACTAATAAGATTATTGATAAAAAACGTATTTAATAGTGCCATATTCAATGTTTCAGAGGAGAGGAGCTGAATTCTATGTGCGTTACTGGTATTTGGAACAGAAACATTATTTTTGTTAGTGCCGCTCTGTGTGTATTTTTTATTTAATCTATAATCTGTTTTTATAGTTTTAATACATTGTTCATCTAAAGTAGTAATTCTAATTAAATTATTAGTGTTTATGCCGCACTGCCTAGATTTTTTACGTGCATTAGATTGGTTATTAGAGTACGGAAGACTTTGTTAAGCAATTATCATGTCCTAGCAAAGCATTAGCATTACGGAAGTGGTTAAGAGTAGAAATAGACAGTCAAGAGAGTCGAATTACTTTAGCAATGTTTTTGAAAAGGACCTGGGTGCCAAATCTATTTAAATGAAGGCCATCCCGCGGCCTTTCCCAGAAGAGTTCCTAGTTGTCGATGAACCCGATGTCTTGATTCTGACAGAAGCCTTTCAGCCAGTTGTTTAATGCCAGCAGACGACTGTAGTATTCGTTTGATCGTCTAACGAGAGGTAGTGGACCCGAGATGAAGATCTTTGCCGATGGGGTCCTCTCCTTCATGTCTTTAATTAGTGCTGCAAAGTCAGCCTTGAGAATCTCTGACTGTTGGTACCTCATGTCATTTACACCGGCGTGTAATACAATGGATCCAACTGCCCTGTTCTTGTGCTTCTCGTAGACTGTCGGCGCACGTCTCATCACATCTTGGACACGAGTACCAGGAAAACAAGAAACAAAAGATTTCCGATTAGGGCACGTGATATTGAGATTTCTTACAATCGAATCACCCATCATGATTACATCACCCGGGGTTGAAGGCAAACTGAGGACGTGGAGAGGGTCAAACCGGTTCTGAGTCGAGATGCTCGCCTGTGCCCCTGGAGGTGTTCTAGTCTTGAACCCCTGCCTGCATAGCTGAAACACGCCGAGGTCTTCATCGGTGACGACGTCGCTCCAGCGAGGCGTGGGGGTGAAGCTTACTTGTCCTTGGAGGTGAGCGGCACAACGTGGAGTTGATGTTACTGAAACCCGGCGTGTTACGTCGATTTCAGGTGGCGAGGGTGGTGTTTCCAGAAGCCGAGCCTTCAACTCCCTAAGGTACCTTCTTCTGGACAGGAGTTTCTGGTTCTGTTTGATGAGAGCCTGGAGTTCTTCTACGACGATGGCAATGTGATTCATCTCGCTGTCGGCCATTGTCTGCTTCTGCTTCCGCTTTGTGCCCTAGGAAAGAATGAGAGATGAGAGAAAAAAAAATACTGGAACGTGGGAGCTGGCGAACACACAGATTTATGCATCTGGATTTTTTTGTGTGTAAGCACATTTACGCTTTTGTGCTTACGTCATGTTATAGTGTGAATTCTACACACGGCATTATGCATGAGGCCCCAGCTCTTTGTTAATGATCACTTAAAAATACTCTTGCGTTCAAATCCTTACAAAAGAATTCTTGACAGAGAAATAAAATATCAAAACACATGAATGAGCTCACACCTCTGTATTGTGTCGTTAGATTTATAAATGGCTTACAAGATAACTGAACACTTTCTGTCTATAAAGTAGCAGGAGCCACTGTGCTCTGCAACAACCCAGCAGCCATTTGAGATATGAAAGAAAGAAAGCCTAAACAAATTGTGATGTGACTATCAAAAGGAATAAATGTGTGTCTATGTAATATTTATCTGAGCATAAATAATAAGAATAAAAGGCTGAGAGAAACAGCAGGGCTGAAAAGTGAAGAAGTTCAATGAGAGCTGCAGAAACCTGACATCAGAGAGGAAAGGAAAGGTGATGTGCATCCCACTGAAGAGTATTCACAGTCATCACCAACACCATCGCCCAGTCGAGTTCATGAACTGCATCATAATAGTCCTCAGGATTTCTATATCCCCTGACCGCCTGTGTTACAGGTTGGTTGAAATCCCTGCATTGTTTTCCATGGTGCATTAGAGTTCTCTCTGTGTCAAGCAACACTCAGTTTACACACAAAGCACAGCCACCTGCATGTCCTTGATAGAGTCGAGCAGCCATCTGACTCAACCTTCTCCTGTATTTCACAAACAGTTCTTCTGAGTTAATTGGTACATCAAAGACAAAAATGAAGGCAAAGAGTCAAAGCAGCTGCGGCTCATCCCAAAGAGTTCAGACTCTTCCAAGGACCTGCTCCATAACCAGTCATCGTTGACAAGGCCTCTCGCTCTTGCAGCCTCTATGAATGATCCATCTCATGAGTTGTAATAAGATTTGGGGCTCCCCTGTCCCTTTGACTTCACACCCTCTGACGCTGAACATCACTCTGTGGTTTGGCTCTGGTTGTTTTTGGTGTCTCCTTTGGCCCGCACTGCTGCAATGGCCGTGGTATTCTTATGATTTCACTCTCCATGTTTTTCTGGGATTTCTACTGCCTGAGTATTGAATGTGCACAGACATCCTTAATAATGTGCACATTCATATCCTCAGGCAATTTCTCATCCTGGTCTGGTGCATCACATCTTGAATTTTTTTATGCCAGAATTCCTTAGCTTTGGGTGTTTTGTGCTGTCTCATCATATCTTTATGTATTTGATCTCTTTCCATCATGGAAGCTTATTGCATTTGAAATACAGCTACCTGTTTCTGTCCATCTGGCAGTTACTCTCTTTCTGACATTTACAGTGCACCATCTGTTGGAATATGTTTTAGTAATTCAGGTAGCAAAAAAGTGCACTGCATTTGTCATTTCAACAGATGAAACATTAGCACTACTTTTACGAATCCCATACTAAATGGCTTATAACAGAGATAGAGCAATCTGACAGACACAGAGATACACAGAAACACAGACAGACACTTCATATGACTCTGTTATATGCCATTTGGTACAACCATCTGTTGGGATGACAAATGTGATGAATTATATTAGTACAAATGCTTGTGAAGCACCATATGTTGAAATGACAGAGACGTGGCAACAAGATGAAAAGAACACACAGAAACTTTCATTAAGGTGGATATAATGGGCTGGCCTGTTATTTTGTAGACAGGAAAAATTATGTACAGACTTATGCTGACCTGGGGTGGCACAGTGGCGCAGTGGTAGCACTGCTGCCTCGCAGTAAGGAGACCCGGGTTTGTTTCCTAGGTCCTCCCTGCGTAGAGGTTGCATGTTCTCCTCGTGTCTGCGTGGGTTTCCTCCCACAATCCAAAGACATGCAGGTTAGGGGCATTGGCAATCCTAAATTGTCTCTAGTGTGTGTGTGCCCTGTGGTGGGCTGGCACCCTGCCTGGGGTTTGTTCCTGCCTTGCCCCCTGTGTTGGCTGGGATTGGCTCCAGCAGACCCCCCGTGACCCTGTGTTAGGATGTAGCGGGTTGGACAATGGCTGGCTGACTGACTGATGCTGATCTCTGGACTGACAGTTGGGAGATCTGCTGTACACGTCAGGGCGCTATATAAACTAACATTCTCTGAACTGTCTTAATGGCTTCTGAATGAGTCTATTATAACATCCAAGTCTATCTCCTAATCAGTAATTTTACGTTTCAGACCTGCCATTGTGTATTCACAGTGACGATGGGTGCAGAGCTGCTTTACAACATGAAGCCTGATGACCTGCTGTCTCCCAAAATGCATTGCAGTATGCAGGCTAATGACATAAATACGGCTCAGTGACATAAGGGGACAGACATGGAGTTTAAACAACTGAAAGTTGGGCTTTGTTTTCCTCACAGTAATACATCTTGTCTTAAACTAATTCATGAAACTGAAGTTTATGGACTTCATTATATTTTCACCTTTCTTTTAACTTTATTGACAGTCTCTGGAAATCTTCTTGTCATCATTTCTATTTCTCATTTTGTTCAGCTGCACACGCCGACTAATCTTCTGATCCTTTCACTTGCAGCGGCCGATTTCTTATCAGGTTTCTTTGTGATGCCCTTTTCTTTGACTCTCCTGATTGAAACGTGCTGGTACTTTGGAGTTCTTTATTGTTATGTGTATCAGGTATTTGCAGATATTCTCAGTGTAGTCGTGATATATAATGTGGTTTTAATATCCATTGATCGTTTCATTGCTGTCTGCCATCCTTCTTTTACAGCTCAAAAATAACTTTAACTGTTGTAAAGATCAGCATTGCTGGAGTGTGGCTGTTTGCACTTTTCTTTACAGTCGTAGATTTATGTCTTAGTAAAACTGAAACGTAGCGATGTGAAGGAGCTTATGGAGTATTCATTTATTATGAAATGGCCATTTTTATTTTACTCATAACATTTTTTATTCCTTATTCACTAATGATTGGTTTTTATATCAGAATATTTGTAGTTGCAAGAAGCCATTCAAGAGCCATCAACTGTATGTTAGAATTTATTTCTAAAATATGGCAAACTTTCTGTTTTAGCAATGTGTTTACACAGATTACTGTAGAAACAGAACACACATGAAATGCATGTGTTCCAAATAATGATCTATTATTTCCACTCTAAAACTACAGTAGTTGAGTCACTCCCAGATAATCAAACAAGGCATGAGATGGGAAAACTTAGTGAACGTTCTGCGACGGTGGGGGGTGGAATAGCCGGCTGCTTGCTGCTCGTCTTAATCGGCACATTTACAAGACAAAGGACGCTGGCGGAGAAGTGAGAACGGTTTTAAGGTGGGCAGGATCTACGTTATTTCGTAGACTCTATTAATTCTAGTGTTAAGGGTGAGTTATATTTATTTGCATATTCAAAGAGGCCTAATTCTGGGAGGAGTTGGGGCGTTACATAAAGTGCGTGCACGAGCGTTACTTTTCACGCTCATCGGGATTTATGTGAGAAAGAACGTGGAAGTTGGAGTACGCACAGATTCCTGCATCTGAATTCCTTTTTCTGTGCGTAAGCACATTTCGGCTTTTGTGCTTATGCTATGTTAAAGTGCGAGTTCTACGCACGCCGTTATACATGAGGCCCCTGGTGTGCAAATAAAAGCATAGCGTTTGTGAACAATTGGGATGATTTTTGGGAAAGGCCTGGATTTTTCAGAAGAGATGGTCTTCATCCTAACTGGAGGGGATCTTATGTATTGTCCAAAAATATGGCAGCAAAACTGCCTGGTTGACTGATCAGAGCACCATCCAGGCCGCAGTCATGTGATCTTAAATCACAGGCTGCTGTTTATCCCACCTGTTATTTTCCTGAAGCTCTTACCCATAATCCTTGTTGTGGGGCATCCAGTAAATTTAGTCTTAAAATAAACCTTAAATTAATTGATAACCAAAAAATAAGCTGTATAATTAGACCAAGGGATAAAACCAGACCCTCCACCAGGGGCATCTGTAATAGAAATTTACTTCAAATTAAAACAAAAAATATATCACCAGTTCAGAAAGAACCATGCAGTTTTAAATGCTGTTTATTGAACATTCGCTCTCTTGGCACTAAAGCTGTTTTGATAAATAATATTATATTAAGTACAAAATCTGATCTGTGTCTTCTCACTGAAACCTGGCTTAGTAAATGTGACAGTGTCCCCCTAGCTGAGGCGTCACCAGATGGATACTCGTTGCTTCATAAGTCTAGAGATTTTGGTCGAGGAGGAGGCCTTAGAATAATTCATTGTAACAAAATGCAAATCACTTCTAAAAATTTAGGCAACTTTACATCCTTTGAGGCATTCATTTTATATATTAAAACAGATTCCAACACAATTATAGTGCTAGTCTACAGACCACCAGGGCCATATTCATTGTTCATGACTGAATTTAGCAACCTTCTATCTGATTTGGCTATAAATTATGATCACGTAGTACTGATGGGGGATTTTAATGTACACATTGATGTGGAAACTGACACTTTTAGCAAATGTTTTACTTATTTGTTAAATTCAGTAGGATTTTGTCAGATTGTCAAAGGTCCAACTCATAATCATAACCACACATTAGATTTAATTATAACTTACAAAGATGAAATTTAAAATTTAAATATTACTCCATTAAATGAAGTTATTTCTGATCACTACTTAATTACATTTGATTTAGTCCTGCCCATGCCAAAGCACTCACAGATTAAAACAAAGACAGTGCGACATCTAGACTGTAATTCTGCTTCAAAATTTATAGATACCTTGAGTAAGTCGAGTGTAATTGTGGAATACAATTTAGATCAGCTAACATCACATTATAATGTGACCTTGAGAGATGTTCTGGACACAGTGGCTCCCCTTAAAACAAAAGTGATCAAAGCACATAGAAACTCTCCCTGGTTTAATGAAAACACTCGCGCTCTTAAATTAGAGTGTCGAAAACTGGAGCGCAGATGGAGAACAACAAAGCTGCATGTCTTTCAAATTGCATGGACAGAGAGTGTTAAAAAATATAAAAAAGCTCTCTTTAAAGCTCGCTCAGAATACTATTCTACATTAATAGATAGCAATAATAAAAATCCTCAGGAACTGTTTAGAACAGTGGCTAAATTAACAAATGGGAATTCAGATCAACTGTGCAAAATACCAACAGATATTAGCAGTACAGACTTTATGAACTTCTTCAATGAGAAAATTAAAAATATAAGATCTCAGATCTCTGCATCACAGTACAAACCAAATACTAGCTTAGCAGGCCCTGCCGCACATTGCATTCAGCACTTTAGTCATTTTAATCCTGTAACTGAGCAGGAAGTCTTAACTTTAATTTCTAAAATGAAGCCCACTACTTGTTCCCTGATCCAGTGACAACAAAACTAGTAAAAAGTGCCATGGATGTTCTTGCAGCGCCTATTCTAACCGTTATCAATAGTTCATTACTGCATGGCACAGTACCTGATACACTAAAAGTGTCAGTCATTAAACCATTACTTAAAAAGTTAGACCTAGACCCACACATACTAAATAATTATAGGCCTATTTCAAATTTACCGTTTCTCTCTAAGATACTAGAAAAAGTAGTCGCCAGTCAGCTTCAGTCACACCTTACACATTAGAATTTATTTGAGAAATTCCAGTCTGGTTTTCGCACTGGTCATAGTACAGAAACGGCACTAACACGGGTTGTAAACGACATTCTGATATCCTCTGATGAAGGAAACGCCACTGTAATTATGTTGTTAGACTTAAGTTCAGCATTTGACACCATTGACCATTCTATTTTACTGCACAGGCTAGAAAATGATGTTGGGCTTACAGGCCCTGTGCTCGCTTGGTTTTATTTCTTATTTATCAAATCGATTCCAATATGTACAGAAATGTGCTGACAGGACACCATCATTATACACAGAAGTTCAATATGGTGTCCCGCAGGGCTCAGTACTCTGACTTTTACTGTTTTCACTTTACGTGCTTCCACTGGGATCTCTCATTAGGAAACATAATGTTAATTTTCACTCGTATGCAGATGACACCCAGTTATACCTTTCATTTAGATCAAATGAAGTTTCTCTGTTGTTCTCTTTATTTAGTTGTGTTAGTGAATTAAGGGAGTGGATGGATGATAACTACTTGTCTTTAAACACTGATAAAACAGAGATGTTAATTGTTGGAGGGAATGACGTTGAATGTCAACAATATTTTGTCATCATTTAACTCAGTTGGAATCACCATTAATTTTATTTAATTAGCCCGCAATCTAGGAGTTATCTTTGACTCTAGCATGTCATTTAAAGCGCATATTACAAAGTTGTCCAAATCATGTTTCTTCCATCTTAAAAATGTTAGGAAATTAAGGTACTTTCTAAATAAACAGGATTCTGAGAAATTAATTCATGCATTTATTTCTAGTAGGATTGACTACTGCAATGCGGTGTTCACTGGTTGTTCAAACTGTTCTTTATTCAGCCTCCAGTTAATCCAAAATGCTGCTGCAAGAATTATTACAAGAACAAGAAAATACGAACACATAACTCCAGTTCTTAAATCCTTACAGTGGCTCCCGGTTAAGTTTAGGGCAGATTTCAAAATCCTCCTTTTAACATATAAAGCATTAAATGGCCAAGGTCCGGCTTACTTGTCTGAACTTATCATGACTTACAAACCAAAGCGCACATTTAATATTTCAAGATGCTGGTCTGCTTATGATTACAAGGATTAATAAAATAACAGTTTCAAGCATTTAGTTACAGGCCCCAAAACTGTGAACTGGTCTGCCTGCTACTATAAGAGATGCCCCTTATGTCTCAGCTTTTAAATCCCAGCTGAAGACTCACAACTTCAGTTTAGCACACCCTGACTAGAGCTGCTGATTAACTGTACAGACTGTATCTCTGTTGTCAGTCATTAGCACTAAAACACAAGTAACATGATAGTTAGAATTTGTTACTAACCCTCACCTATTCTGTTTCTCTTCTCGGTACTCAAATGTGGCACTTGGTGCCATTACCCACCTGCCAAGTTGTTTTGCCTGCCTAAGGTAAAGTCATCCCTGATGGAAAATCACAGGAATCATGGGAACGAGAGGTCCTGTCATCGGATTGCCTGGCCCAGCACTGTTTCAGTCGTGGAATGGCCAAATGGGGGAGGCAGCTTGATGGATGAGGTCTCCAGGACTCTAAACAAATCCTAATCATATTATGTGAATCATCTACTGTTACATTCTGCTCCGTACTTGTAAAATGTTTATTTTTATATTGTATTGAGAATTTGTTCTGTTCTGTGTATTTTATTGTATTGTATTGACCCCCTTTTTCTTTTGACACCCACTGCACACCCAACCTACCTGGAAAGGGGTCTCTCTTTGAACTGCCTTTCCCAAAGTTTCTTCCATTTTTTCCCTACAAGGGATTTTTTTTTTTGGGAGATTTTTTTTGTCTTCTTAGAGAGTCAAGGCTGGGGGGCTGTCAAGAGGCAGGGCCTATTAAAGCCCATTGCGGCACCTCTT
>JANRMT010062791.1:185876241-185890725 GCA_026402145.1 Polypterus bichir lapradei | reverse complement strand
GAGTATGCATCGTGGTGCAATGCAGAGCTATAGCGCGTCTATATGTGAAAACAGCCGTGTCAGATGGGGTTGTATGGATTGATTCTGAACGCAACTGGGGGAATGAAAAGTGAATTAAAAAAAAAAAAAAAAAGCTAACCTTTACAAGGATCATAAATTGCACCGGCTGTTACAGACTGAAATCAAATGTATGCTTTTATTCTAAAATAGTAAGACTAAGAGCAGTTTACTTTTCAAAACAGAGTGGTGCAGGATCGAACTCGCGACCTTTTGATTCTAAGGCGAGAACTGATTCTATTGCACTACAGAGGCAGCTATAATAAACTGCTGTCAATGTCGCATGTTAAGGCGGCTTTTTGTTTCTGCAGTTATATTTTTGAATAAAAGCGCAATTGTGTTATATTTGAACCTTTTGTGAAAATGTTTCTTTGTTATTTGGACTTCAGGCTTCATACATTATATAGTTTATGCCTACATTTTGTCATCTACTACTAGAATATAAAAAACGTTTCTGTTTTAACAATGTGTTTACACAGATTACTGTAGAAACAGACATGAAATGCGTGTGTTCCAAATAACGATCTATTATTTCCACTCTAAAACTCCACTTCACTCCCAGATACTCAATCAAGGCATGAGCTGAGAGAAGTTCGTGCACGTTCTAAATTGGTGGGGGGATGGAATAGCCGGCTGCTCCTAGCTTCTCTTTATCAGCACATTTAGAGGACAAAGGACGCTGGCAGAGAGGTGTGAAGAGATTTAAGAAGCAATTTAAGGTGGGACGGAATTACGAGTTTTTTCGTAGGCTCTGGTAATTCTAGTGTTAAAGCAGAGAAGACATGACATTAGATATTCATTTCTCCAACTGTGGCTTTAGGAGACGAAACTCACAAGAAACGTAATGTCAGTCAATCATCTCAAACGGCGTCAATAACAGCCCTGCTAGCCCTCATAATTGACTTGTAATTTATTTGTATGCATTTAAGACAAACATGTTCTGAAATTATTCTCATAAAGAAGACATTAAGATAATGGAGAGGATCAGCATATTGATTGGCAGGAGTAAGTTAGTATTTCACTGCATTCTGTTGTAATAAATACAAGAAAAGCGGATAAAGATTTGGGGTATTGTGATGAACCCCTTATAATTGTCAGTTCAAGCAAAAAAAACAATGAAATAGTAATTGGTGTCTTTTCAGATGCGAGTCTCCATTTGACTGACTTCAAGGTAGCGGGGGACCCGTTTTTCCATTCGGAGGACAGGAAGAGGCAGGTTCAGGTGGCCAGGAACTCGAAGTGATGTCATTCAGGATGCGACTGTCATCACTGCTTAGTTAAAGTGTAATTATATTTATAGGAGCCTTGAACTTATTGAGTTGGCAACCTTAGCCTTGAGGCCATGTCTCCAAGAAAGCGCGTCAGCGTTGACACAGAGGGAACCACAGCAATGAAGGACTTTCAATTTAAATGGCTGTAAGTCCAAGAGCCACTGAGTGACACATGGGCTCAACTCTTTGGGCAGAACCATCCACTGTAAAGGTGCAGATTGGTGACCGGAGTGAATTCATTTCCAAGCAGGTAGTACCTCAGCTGATGGGTAGCCCACTTAATTGCCAATGCTTCCTTTTCCAAAGCCACATACCTGGTTTCCTGGTCCAATAGTTACTGTCTCAGGAACATGACTGGTATTCTACACCATCGATGCTCTGCCTCAACATGGCACCAAGATCTGTGTCCAAAGTATCAGTCTGGACAATCAAAGGCAGAGAAACCTCAGGAGCCAACAAGATTGGTGAAGATGGAAGGGCCTGCAGTTTCCATTTTTTGTCCCAAACCACCATGTTAGGTACACACATCAATGTCGGGTCAGTCAAGTGTGAAGCCGTCTCAGATAAATGAGATATAAACCCAAGGTAGTACCCCCACAAGTGCCAGGAAGGATTGGACTTACTGCCTGGTTCACAGATGGGGCCAGTTAAGTGTGGCATTAACTTTACACTGTGGTCTTGATCGGACCACCGCCTACCGTACAGTTAAAATATTTGGCCTTAGTTAATCCAAAATACCTTTTTTTTTTTTAATTAATCTTAAAGGAACCGTCATACACTGTGAGGAGCACCATCCGAACATGCTGCACGTGTTTCTCCCAATAGATTACCACATCGTCCTGGTAGGTAACACAGTATGAGTTGTGGGGCCATAGCACTCTGTCCACCAGATGTTTCAAGGTGGCCAGTTCCCCATGTTATCCAAATGAGAGGGCACAATACTTTTTTTTTTACTTGGCAGATTTTGTTAAGTGAATTTGGCAATACCCTTTTATTATATCAAGGGTGGTCATATTTCAAGCTTTTCCAATTCACTCGAGGAATTTATCCGCTCTCGGCATCGGATATGCATGGAAACTTGATTAAACCGGCAGAAGTCATTGCAAAAGTGTCAACTGCTGTTAGACATTGGGACCAATACAATAGTACTCAACCAGGGACAAAAACTTTCCTCAGTCGCTTCTAGATCCAGAAATCATTTGACCTCACGTTCAACTTCTGCTTGTTTTACTTCCAGGGGTATATATGGGCGTTCTCAGACAACTAATCCTAGGTCAGATTTGATGTCAAGCTCAATCAGAGAGGTCCGACCAGGTCTTCCATTAATCAGTCTGCTTAAACCTTTCCTATAGTCAGGACACAGTGTAGCATACTGTCATTGATCCATCACTGCTGCATGCCAATGGCTGTCCCTCTGGCGTCTGGTTACATTCGAGGGGTGTTATGTCAAAGTGACTAAGAGAGGCCTTTGTCTTGCTGTGACCTAAGCTTTGAGTTCAGACCTTTGTAAAGGTCATCTGCTCCAGCAGTGCATTGTGTGAACCGATGTGAAGTACGCTGGATATACTTTCTCATTGCAGGAAATGCAGAGGGTCTTCTCTTCATCAGTATGCTGTATGAGCAGACAACATTTAGTTTGAGGGGCTGATGGGTAACCTGATGACTTGTGGATGGAAACTACAGAAATGTAGTTCAGGTTAAGAGAACTGGCTGAGTGTTGGCATTGAAATGCTGCCCCATGTTTGAGTTCAGCTGGGCACAGACTTCAGTTCACAGACAGGCAATGCATGCTTATCATCACACCTGCTGTGTCCTGTCACTTTTATTAAACACAAGCTGTTGGACATACAGAAGAAATGAGGAAAATTGAGGCAGCATGTTGATGCCAATATGTACAGAATATAAAAATCACAGCAGGCATTTCACTGGGCATTACAGGTCAGACTGTAAAATCTAACAGCAGTGCTGAAGATCACAAATAACAGCAGCTTGGGCCGTACTGCAGACTGTCTGTGTGTGTCTGTGGTAGCCAATCTGTTTAAAAACACAGTGATGATTAACGAGTCCCCTGGGGTTCATTAGGAGGGAAAACTAATGTTTGACAGTACTAAGATGGCAGTAAGGCTGCTGTAATCCCTTTAGAGACTGTATAAACATCACCTGAAGACGCTTGCGGTCAGGTACAGCAGTCTTAGCATGTCTGTGGGTAAACTTGGAATTGCTGAGGGAAATAAAAATGGAATTTAAGAAGCCACAACTTGGTGTCTGCTCTCCTATTTGTAACACTTCTTGCATTAATTTATTAAGCTGAAGTCTACGTATGTCTTTGTATTCTCTGGGTTACTTTGATCTCAGTCACTATCTGTGGAAATCTTATTGTCATCATTTCTATTTCTCATTTCTTGGAGCTCCACACGCTGACTAATTTTCTGCTCCTTTCACTTGCAGCGACTGAATTCTTGGTGAGTTTGTTTGTGTTGCCCTTTTCTTTCATTTTTCAGGTAGAATTCTGCTGCTATTTTGGGTGATTTGCTGTTATGTGTATGTGGCACCTGCTAACTTGTTTGATGTGGCCATTGTTACTCATATGGTATTAATTTCAATTGATTGTTACATTGTTGCTTGCAATCCATTCTTTTACAGCTCAAAAATAACTCTGAATATCACAAAGGTCAGTATTGTAGTGATGTGCTTGTATTCATTAATATTTACATTCACTCTTGTATATTGTGGTTATTTCGAAATGGAGGATGTGAACAACTATGAGTGTTTTCTGGATATGAGTATGAAGAGTTTGTTTTTTTAATATTTATTTTTATTATCCCTTATTTACTAATGATATGTTCATATACAAGAATATTTAAAGTTGCCAAAAGGCATTGTAAAGCCATTAAATGTTTGATTGAAAATACACAGTCAGTGGAGAGCAGCAATTCAAACACACCTAAAGAAACAAAGGCAGCAAAGACCCTCGGACTGGTGGTGGGCGTCTTTATGGTCTGCTGGTTACCTTTCACTTTGTTTGATTTTGGTGTCTATGATTATACAGATCTCTTGGTCGAAATAAGGAACTTCTTAGCACTGGTCAGTGAGGTGACCTTCGGAGTTAATCCAATTATTTATTCTTTTTTTAATCTCTAGTTTAGAAAAGCACTTAAAATTAGGACATGTGGCTAAACCTGGAAAGCATTATGGAAAGAGGTCTTATTTTAGGAGTGTGTTACAGACCATCCAATTCAGACAGTCATTTCAACACACATCTTTTTAGTAATATCAAAGAGGCAAGTTTACAGGGAGATATTATAGTCATGGGGGACTTTAATTTTCTGAATATTAACTGGGATAACCTTGCAGATGGAGGAGCACAAGAGTATTTAGACGTAATCAGTGACTGTTTTTTAACACTGCATGTTAAAGCACCAACATGGGGCGAAGCCTGTCTGGATTTAGTATTTGGTAATAATCAGGATAGAATTGAGGGTGTAGAGGTGATTGGACCACTAGGGTCACCTGACCACAATGTAATACAATTCGCAGTGCTTTGTAAGAGTGAAGATGTTAAGACTAAAATTGTTAAGTTGAACTTTGGTAGAGCAAATTTTGAGCAGACAGCACAGTCAAAGTAGGATGGACTAGGATAATCTTTCAAGTGTGGAGACAGTCGAGGAGCAGTGGAACAGGTTTAAAATGTTTGACACAATTTTAGATTGGACACCTTCCCTTTAATCATTGCAGATCAGTTTAAATACCGAGGGGTAAACATCACAAGTGAACATAAAGCTCTTTATCAACAAAATTTTGCCGTCTGTATGGAAAAAATTAAGCAAGACTTGCATAGATGGTCAACCCTTCATCTCACTTTAGCTGGAAGAATTAACATTGTTAAGATGAATATCCTCCCTAAGCTTCTCTTTTAATTTCAAAACATTCCAATATCTATACTAATAAAAGGCAAAGCCCTCACTGACTAACTCACTCACTCACTCACTCATCATTAATTCGCCAACTTCCCGTGTAAGTTGAAGGCTGAAATTTGGCAGGCTCATTCCTTACAGCTTAGTTACAAAAGTTGGGCAGGTTTCATTTCGAAATTCTATGCGTAATGGTCATAACTGGAACCTATTTTTCTCCATATACTGTAATGGACGTTAGCTTGATGGCCGTGGGGGGCGGAGCTGCGTGTGACATCATCACGCCTCCCGTGTAATCACGTGAACTGACTGTGACCGCAGTACGTAGAAAAGAAGGAAGAGCTCCCAAAAAGTGCTGAAGAGAAACGCCGAATACTTTATTTGTGAGATGCAAGTTTAATGAGAAGACATGACGTATAAACGTGACTTTGGATCACTTTGTACCAGAGTTAAAATTGCTGTACGAGAAACTTAACATTAAATAAAGCCGTGGACATCGCGAGTTCGCACGAGATAGCACAGGCACAGCTCAGAATCTTCGATGCATGTACTCCGAGTGGCTCACGTGAACTGACTATGAACGTAGTACACAGAGAAAGCAAGACCTCTAAAGAGCACGGAGACTTTTGATCACGTCAACGTGTCTGCAAAAAGTGGCGTCTCCTGCCCTGCAAAAGTCGAGCAGCCGGCGCGCGCGCATAGCTGTGCCGGCCTTTGAGGCGCTGACTGCGCTTCTGCCTTAAGTCAAAGTGAGCACTTTTAAGTTTTTTCATCCTCCCCCTGAGCTATAGCCCAGACAACTGCAAACACAGGATCCCTTTTCTAAACCGCGGCACACTAATATTAAGGTGCTTCGCACATTCTTTTGCAAGAATACAATTATGAGGTCGCGGAAGACACGCACAGGAGTGGAGGACCAACAGTGCTATCCCGGCCGGTTAATGGCAGGGCCGTCTCACCAGTCTACACAAGACCCACTGCGACTGTCCCCAAAAGGTGCTCATATCGTCAGTGAACACGTCTCTCTATACTATATAAAAGAAACAGGCAACTTTCCTTTCTTTACATCTTTTTTCCTTTTATCCCACACCAAAGCCTTTCTCTCTTAACACTGCAGAGGACACAAAACTAATTTTCTTTAATTGCTGGTAATGCCGGTAAGGCACATTACCAGAGGCAGAAATTTGGACGTTCACATAGAAAATGTAATTTCTATACCACAGTCGTCGTGTAGCGTCTTTCAAAAGGGATCAACTACCGAGAGATGATCCATATACATTTTAGCTACTGTTAGTACTACTTACCTGTTGTGTTACACAGTCTTTAAAATGTAGTTTACCCGCAACCACTCGAGTAGTGCTCAATGTACCTTTACTTCTTAAAACGTTAATGTTTTACTGTTTAATAACTTATAGACTACATTTTATTATTTTTCCCTTGCACTCAGTGACCAAAGCTATACACACACATATAGACACATACATATATATAGACTTATATATATACCTGTAAATATATACTATATATATATATATATATATATATATACATACACACACACACCTATCTACATTATATATACACACACATACATACATACACACACACACACACATATATATAGATTGTGTGTGTGTATTGTCAGGGATGCTAGGGGCAACGACCCAGCCGGGACGCCTTGAGGGACCAGAAGAGGGTCAATGCCCACCCTGGATCACGTGGGGGTCGCCATCCTGGTTGCTTTGGGGGCCACGGGTAGGGGGCTTGGAAGCCCAACCCTGTAGGGGCCCATGGTCACCACCAGGTGGCGCCCTAATGCCTTGGGGACCCTGGACCTCAGCACTTCCGCCACACCAAGAAGTGCTGGGGGGGAAGAAGAGAAGGGACACCCGGAGTGCTTCCGGGAGAACAGCCGGCATTTCTGCCACACTAGGGCGTGTCCAGGGAGGAATGCCGGGAATCACCTGGAGCTTATCCGGGATGAGATAAAAGGGGCCGTCTCCCTTCATTCAGGGCCAGAATCAGGAGGAAGAGGACGAGGTGGCCTGGGAGGAGTGGTGGTGCCAGGAAGAGTTGTTGTGTGGGACTAAAGTGCTTTGGGACTGTGTATTGCCTGTGGGTCATTGGGAAGGCGTGCGCCCACGGGTGAAGAAAAAATAAAAAGCCTGTGTGTTTTGTACACTTGCCTCTGCGTAGTCTGTGCCGGGTCGGGCGCTATATAGCGTCTTTTACAGTATATATAATATAGATAGGTATGTATATATATTTATATATATATATATATGTATATATATTTATATGTGTACATGTAGATATGTATATAGATATGTATATACAGTATGTATATATATATGAAGATATGTATGTGTATATGTATGTATTATGTATATATGTATGTACAGTATATATATATATATATATATATATATATATATATATACAGTACAGTATATATGTATGTAGACTCAAACCGATTATGACCGCACCAATCCAAGCTGTGAGAAAACAGTAAAAAGGAGGCATGTCAGACGTCGTGGTACATTTTCTGATGCAGCTAGACGAAAACAACCTTGTGACGCTGCCGCCAAATACACAAAACAATTACTTTCACAATCATGTTACGTTATTTTTAAAATGTTTCCATTTCTTTTTCATAATTTCTTTAACACACGACTTCTCCGCTGCGAAGCGCGGGTATTTTGCTAGTTCATTAATAAATCATTTTTTAAGAAATTAGATTCAACAATAACCTCATTTATTTGGAATTCAAAACATCCACGTATCCAGAGAACAAACCTACAAAGACCTAAGGCAGAAGGTGGCATGGCTCTACCTAACTTTCAGTTTTATTACTGGACAGCAAACATTCAACTTATAAAAACCTGGACAAATAGATGAACATACACAGGCCTGGGGCCTCATGTATAAACAGTGCGTATGCACAGAAATGTTGCGTAAGAACTTTTCCACGTTCCATGTATAAAACCTACACTTGGCGTAAAGCCACGCACTTTTCCATGGTACCTCATACCTTGTCGTACGCAAGTTCTCCGCTCGGTTTTGCAGACTGGCGGCACCCAGCGTCAAAGCAGTGCTACTGTTCCTGTGTGATTACTCATTATTTTCATGACACGGCTTTATAAATACACTGAAACTAACCGCATATTGTTTATTAGTGTAATGCATCTGATTGTAATTAACTCGTAACAATATAATGGTCCAGGGAATAGCCATAGTATTCCTAATATCATAACTGCTTTAACGTTGTTACTTTCACTGCACCATCTTCCTTTTCTTCTTTCAGCTGCTCCCGTTAGGAGATGCCACAGCGGATCATCTTTTTCCATATTACTCTCTCTGCACCACTCGGAGTATTTCTATCACTGTATCTGAGTGTGAATCTCAGCAGCAGCTGATTTTAAAGAGAATTATCAGTATACAGCTTCAAGCACACGCTGCCTCAGGCACGGCAAAATGTTTCAAAGCCTTTTCTGTACGGACCTTGTGGTTCAGAAACAGTTTCATCTCAAGAACTATAAACGCACTCAATCGAGTGCACCTTGTAGAACTGTTAGTACTTATAAGTACAATCACTCCACTGTAAACTTGCACTACAGTTATAATATTGCACAACCTGAGCCACTTTATAAAGCGCGTATTTACATATGATGACGATATCATTTTTAAGGTGAAATGCAGCAAAATAAGTTTATAATATTATACAGATAAAACTTTAACTTCATTTAAATAATCTATATTCTTCACTGGGAGTGTCGTGAAAGATAGAATAATTAAACATGTACTACGAAGATATTTCAATGTTCCTTAAACGTTTTGAAGAATTGGCGCTCTAAGCTTATAGATGGCTTAACGTCTATTACAGAGCTGATTGTGTGCCTTTTTTTTCTCTGTACCCTAATAAGCTTTCATATGACACTCAGACGGTGGGCTACAACTCGCCTTTTCACAGCGACTTTGATATGTGACTTCTTTTTTATTTCCGGCACTGTGCGACTTTGTGAACGTGAGCTTTCAAATTTCTCCAACACGCTATGTCACTCGATCAGCTTCCTTTTGTTGATTATACCACAGTTTATTTAAACAAATAGTATGTTTTTCCTTTGCCTCTACTTGGTATTCGCTGAAATTCTTATATTTTCCCCTGTGCTTTTCCCATTGTCTTTTCACAGAAGGCTGAGCTTAAGGGCGATTTGCATATTCAGAGAGGCATAATTCTGGGAGGAGCTGGGGCGTTACATAAAGCACGTGCACAAGCGTTACTTTTCACGCTGGCCAGGATTTATGTAGCGGAAGAACATGGAAGTTGGAGTACGCACAGATTCCTGCATCTGGATTTTTCTGTGCTTTAGCACATTTTGGCTTTTGTGCTTACACCATGTTATAGTGCGAGTTCTACGCATGGCTTTATACATGAGGCCCCTGGATCAGATAATATTTACCCTCGAGTTCTTAAGGAGACTAGCGAGTACAGATATAAACCCTTGACACATTTTTAGGAAGTCACTGAGCACTGGAGAGATTCCAAAGGACTGGAAAATGGCAAACATTATCCCATTATTAAAAGGGAAGTTGCCCAATCTAATATTGTGTGCTTGAGAATTCGCTGGGAAGAGCACACTTTTAGTCAAATTAATTCTGAGACCAGAAATCTTTTGAAATTCTGTAAATGCTGTTAGGACTGCAGGCACAGTATTTTGTGGGTCTGTTATCTACAGTACCATATCATCTGCTTATAGAGAAATTTTATGTTCAAGTCCTTCTCTGATAATCCTCTTTATCTCATTAATATTTCTACAGTGAACTGCCAGTGGCTCAATGGCGATTGCAAATACTGTAGTAGTGGTGGCAAGGGGCATCCTTGTCTGTTACCACTTTCTAGTTTAAAGTAGTCTGAAATAATGTTAATACAAATTGAAGCTTCTGGATTGGTATACAGTAGTTATTTTAGAGTATATTACATTAAACAGGCGTTTAAGATTGGATGCTAAATGTCAACCTTTTATAAATTTAAAAATTTGATCTTGTGATATTACCGATGCCAGTACTTTCTCCATCCTTCTAGCTAGGACTTTGGAGAGTATCTTAACATCACTATTCAGTCCTGTATGATGCACATTATAATACGTCCTTATTTTGTTTAGGAAAGATGGTGATTAATGCTTGACGAAAAGTTAGAGGTAGAATTTTAGTGGAGTGGAGAATTTGTATAAAATTCAGGAGGGGAGCCATTGGGGCCTGCTGCTTTCCCACTCTGAAGTGACTTTATAGCATCTAGTAATTCTGATAGTGCCAGAGGTTTATCCTATTCCTCTGAACTAAGAATATCAATTTGTGGTATCTGTAATGCATACAGAAATGCATTACATTGTGTCTTGTCTTCTTTAATCTCATTAAAATATATAAGGATCTATAGTAGTCTCTAAATGTGTTCATTATATTTTTATGGTCAATGATTTTGTCTCTGTTTGTGCTGGCGATTGCTGGGATTGCATTGCGAACTTGCTTGTGGATTTGTTGAGCTAAGATCTTATTAGCTTCCTCTGCATGTTCAATATAGTGATGTCTTGATTTAAAAATTAAATGTTCAGTTTCTTTAGTTATTAAGAGGTTGAGCTCTGAATGCAGAGCCTGCCTTTTCATATGAAGAGCCTCACTTGGACACCTGGCATGTTCTTGATCTATTCTAGTAATTTCAGTGATCAACTCTGAAACCTTCTTCGTTTCCAATTAATTTCTGTGGGATAGATATGAGATAATCTGTCATCTTAAGAAGGCCTTCAGGGTTTCCCAGAGTATTCCTGCAGAGACCTCTGAGGATGTATTTGTCTCTAGGAAGAGACTGATTTGTTTGGATATAAATTCTGTACGGTTCTCGTCTGCTAATAAAAGTGGGTTAAGACGCCATCTGCGAGATGAGTGTGTGGGGCATAACCGTCTCTCTTTGCAAGAGCCAACAGTAGTCACCCATCATGCTCGGAGTGAAATTTCCCCGATATCAGTTGTCCTTCACCTTTATATCTTGATGAAATCTTTCCTTATACTCATTGCTGACATCGCCCAGATTTGGTGGAAAAAATACATCTTCAGTGACATTCTGGCTCCCATGGTTTTCAGATTTGGAGTCAGAAAGTGAAATTTGTTAAAGTAATGGTGAAAGACTCCCAGTACCAACAGGCTTGTTGACCAGTGTTTTATCTCCAAGATCAGAGGGGCATAGTTGGAAATAACAATAGCGTTGTACTTTCAGGATTTAATCGTAGGCAAGAAATTGTTATCTTCAAAGAAATAATCAGTTCTTGAGTAGCAATGTTGCACTGGCGAGTAGAAGGAATATGCTCTTGAATTGGGGTTTAATAATCTCCAGGGGTCTGATAAGTTGTGGTCAGTTACAAACTGTGTAATTGTCTTTACAGTGTTAGATGTCATCGCCCCTGTGGCAGCGGACCTATCTTAAGTCTGGATTTAAAACACAGCCATTATAATTTTATGAGTGTTCACATTGGGAACGGATGTAAATATATTTTGTATGAATTCCCTATCATCCACATTGGGTGGATGTAAATATGCACTTAATAAAGTGGCTCAGCTTGTGCAATATTATAACTGTATCGCAAGTTTACAGTGAGGTATTTGTACTAATAAGTACAAACAGTTCTATAAGGAGCACTTGATGGACTGACTGAGTGCGTTTAGAGCTCTTGGGATCAAACTGTTTCTGAACCGTGAGGTCCGTACAGGAAAGGCTCTGAAGCGTTTGACATATGAGAGCAGTTCAATTAACAGCATGGCTGAGGCAACGCATGGTTGATGCTGTATACCGATAATTCTCTATCCAATCAGCTGCTGTAGATCTGTGATTCCACACCCAGATATAGTGGGATAAATACTTTGAGTGGTGCAGAGAGTGGAACGACGCTAATGCAGCTGTGGTATTTGAAATAGTTTGGCCATTCTGTGGACCATTATATTGTTACGGGTTAATTACAATCAGATGCCTTAAACTAATAAACAATATGTGGTTAATTTCAGTGTATTTATAAAGCCATGTCAGGGATGTGGATCTAAAAAAGAAAGGGAAACCACACTGGAACAGTAGCACTGCTTTGACGCTGGGTGCCTCCAGTTTACAAAACCGAAGTTGCCTACGCCAAGCATTTAGCTGGTGTGAAAATGTGTGTGTCTTGATACCAAGTTTAGGTTTTATACATCGCGATGTCAGCATGGAAACAGGAGTACCCAACATTTTTGTGCATATGCACCGTTACATAACCGTACATGAGGCCTCTGACCTGTAAGGAGCCACAGCCCACAGACACAATACACTTGACCAGGGGCTACAGATTCCGACTTCACCCAGGACTGACTGCCACTGTGCTACACTTCACCTATTAGAAGACGTCTTTTCTGTTCTCTATAACCCCAGACGGAAAGACAGATCAAATACTAATGCAAGTAAGGGAGCAGGCAATGAACCTTTATTCATTCAGTTTAGATTTTAACATTCTTAAATATTCTTAATTTACCTTAAAAGCAAAAGCAAATAAAATGGTAATTGGGCTGGAAAATCAAAGATAAAAGGTGGCTATCTGAGGAGCTGTCACAGATGATGCAGGTCGTCACACTTGAATGCTTGAGGCTTTTCAGTCTCTTAATGGCTGTGTGGCTGTGTTCATTCTACTTCTCTTCCTTCCTGGTTCTTCTCTTCAATTCAGCTGATGACTTTTAAAGCTTGTCAGGACCACGGTGAACACTCTGTCTAATGTCATTTGAACAGACAATATCAGTACACGTTCATGAAGCGAGCATGTGCAAAGATAACCAATGGTTCGATCAAGAGCATTGCTTCTACGCATGTGGAAAGTGCAGAATATGATGATTCAGACTTGACCGTTCTTAAAAATATAATTGCGCTGTCTCTGCTGTCGTGTCTCCAGGACTGTGAATAAATCCAAATCCTATTATGTGATATCATCTACTGCTGAATTCTGCTCTGTACTTGTAATATTTCTGTTGCACTATTTTATTGTATTGAGGATGACTTGTCTTCTGATCTGTGTATTGCATTTTATTTTTTATGCCCCCTGCACGCCCAACCTACTTGGAAAGGGGTTTCTCTTTGAACTGCCCTTTTTTTCCTACAAGGGTCTGTTTGGGAGTTTTTCCTTGTCTTCTTAAGAGAGTCAAGGCTGGGGGCTGTCAAAAGGCATGGCCTGTTAAACCCCATTGCAGCACTTGTAAGCGCTAAAATGCAACTGACAGCAGGCGAAAGTTATCTTTTCTTTCAGTTCTCTTTTATTTTGAATTAGAGTCGCAGAGACGTCAGCCAGGGCTGGACGACACGCGAGGAGAATTCAGAGGGAGGAGGCGTAAGGGCATAACAAGCTGGGCTAATGCAACTGTGCCAGTCCATTCAGGGGGAAGAATATCAATTAATCTTGATCTATGACACATCCACCAAATATCAGCACGTGGAGTGGTTTTTGTTAACAGGAAAAGTGATAATGTAGAATTAAATGAAGTAGAGTTAACCTGGAAAGTCTGGGAACAGAAGGGAGAAGGGATATTACCAACGTGAATACCTCGGAAAGGGGAACTATATTTACTAGAGAAGCAGGTATAATTACCTTCATGAGACTGGAACACCGGGGGAATCATATGAGGAGTGGGGGGGGGGGGGAGAGAAGAGAAAGTGTAATGCAGTTAAAGTCTTTCAAGGTGGAGGGAGAGGTAAAAAGGGCAAGAAGACAAGGAAGACCAGCGGGGTCAGAAATATTGGAGAGGTGGGAAAGGAACGGTGGCAAGGTGAGGACGAGCAGTAGCACAGGCATAACAGTCAGAATGATTAACTTGTTGAGCAGAATACAGTACCCATTGTAACCATCTATTCTGATCCCCGTAACCAGTTTCCACTGAAAAGGTGGATGTCAGAGAAGTAAGGTTTATATATTTAACAAGTGGGAAGGACCCATTACCGGGAGAGTCAGTAGGTGCTTCTGTGGTGGTGGCATCAGGTTCGGGTGATTTCTCAATAACCTGCATACAAAACTGTTCAAGGGGATCAGTGCCAGAGACATATGCCCTTAATACATAGGTACCAGAATCCTGGAGGTGCACAGTTTCAGTGTAATAATTAGCGGGTTACAATTATTTTCAGAGCATTCACTATTAGCATGTCCTTTGACTATAGAGAAACGAGTCTTTAACCCATATATCAGGGATTGCCA
>JANRMT010062791.1:185857980-185876141 GCA_026402145.1 Polypterus bichir lapradei | reverse complement strand
GTGCTTTGTTTCCGAAGTAGCAGAACTCATGAATATGGTTGTATATGTCACTCGCTCGCTTCTTATTGTTTCGCTGCCTTCTCAATTATATAATGCATGTTTTCTTCAGCGCTTTTTGGGCCTCTTCCTGGTTTTCTACGTACTGCGTGATTATAGATACAGTCATTACTGTCCAGCATTTCATTATTACTCATTTTTTTGAGTAATTCAAATGAAAATTGGAGTAAAATAAAACCATTTTTGCACTACTTATATTTAATTAAATTCCTTTATTTTAGGTAAATTTGTGTAAATTAATAAATTAACTTTACTCAATAGTGCAGTATATTAAATCTACTCAAAATATTGCTTGTAATTTGTTGCCTTTTTTTTAAGTACTTTTAACACAGTATTTTTTACAGTGTATCTATTATTTAGTGCCTTTCATCTATCTATCTATCTCATTTGTACGTCAGCCTTTCTCTTTGTCTGTGCAGTCGCCCCCTCTTTTCAGACGCTCTCTTGTGACTCAGGACTGCAGTTAAATAAATGCTCCATAAAGTCAGGAGCAGAAAGTGCTCACCTACACAGTAACTAGCACACTGTCTCGGCCGCACCAGGAGGTCATAATGCAGGTACAGAAATCTGTAATGTAATTTAACAAGCAGCAGCCTCCGGACCCCCACGGTAATACACACCACAAACCCTGTTGTGTCACGTCACATTTCTAGGATTCGATTCCCAGCTTGTAATTGGTGCCTGCGAGGCATTCAGCCAAACGTGTAAACCTGCCCTTGCTAACCGACCGCCCCTCTGAGATAAGACCCTTCTTTTGGAAAGTGAGAGCCAGTCGAGGAGTTCGAAGAGGTGGCGGCGCACAGGGTCGCTCAGTACTGAGGGTCGCACCCGAGACAACCAACTAGGGGGTCGTGCACCTTCCGCGCGCCGGAGAGACTCCTTTATGATGGGACTGATGCCGTGACAGGTGAGGAGGAGACGGCGGCGGCAGCAGCTTCTTTCATGGCGCTTTGCAGGGGCTGCTGAAAATGGAGAGCCATCCGAAATGGATTACAGAAAGGAGTTCTGTGTGGAAACAACAAAGGAGAAGACTTCGTGGTTTTTCTTTATTTCTTTGTCAGCATGGAGCCGGAAAATATTTTCTTTTGAATTTGGTGTAGTTTAGAATTTAATTTTTATCAGTATGAAAATGAAATCGATAAATTAGAAAGCTTTGCTCACTGGCATTTTTACTTCTCCACATATGCAGGATTATTATTATTATTAATATTATTATTATACTGCTAATATACATATTTAAAAACGGATGGAAATTACTTTGTCATTACATATAACATTTAAATAGTTATAGAACTCCTTAATTTGTAGACTTTAAAGTATTACAATTATATATTCACGACTGTATACAGATTTTAAAAAACCTAATTAACTTGAGACATTTCATTCAGTAAAACTGATTTATGGGACTTTTTTTCCTGAGAAGAGCTCCATGGTTTTAAATATTTTTTAAAAATCAAATTCTCGTTATTGAAATATTGGCTACACCTTTCTCTAAAAAGGCCATCCTGTCCTCAAGTATTTCATTTTAATTTTAGGCTGTGCCGTTTGTGAATACCCGCTTTGCCAGTCACACAACTGCTATGGCACTGACAGCCAGTCACTGAGTTTGAACTGATTAACTTATTTTATTAAACCACAGACGGATGAGAAGGACTTGGATATTCTGCTTCTGAAATCATGAACGCTGACAGTTTTTAATTGTGGATTTAGAAATATTCATCTCATCAATGTGTGTCTAATTGGAATCTCTGAGGGATAAAGAAAACCAAATGGATTTATTTGAGGAATATAAAAGAGAAGTTGGCTTACAAAGAATGAATTGATGACAGTCGTGTGTTCTGCCGCTCCTCTGGTCAGACGGCTCTTTTCTTCTTTGGGTGAAATCTACGTGGGATACTCCTGCCACTCCAGTGGTCATTTCCAGACACACACACACACACACTCACACACAGACTCACACACACACACAGACACACACAGATACACACACACGCCTTAACCGCCAGACATTTCGGATTACTGCCAGTGTAAGGACGACTGAAGCGCTGAAGGAGAAACTAACGCGAGTTTATTGGGCTTGTTGAGAATCTGAAAAAATGCAAATAACCCGAGGATGTTATAACCAATATTGCTGGATTTCTTCTTGGATTTCATTACAAATTGGACTGTAAAGAGGATGTATCTGCCATAAAAATTAAATGTACAGTATTATTATCATCATCATCATCATCATCTTTATTATCGTACACAGTGTGAATGGTTTGCTCATTCATTTTCATCAATCTTTTAAAAAGGACAAACCTGCGAGCTTCCAGGTGGGCTGATGGCTCGTGAAGTGGCGCCTTTCTTTATTGTCCATCATCCATGTTTGGGCTCTCGTGGCTTGTTCTTGCTTACTGGTGGAGCTGTAAAGAGAACGCGGGTGGATAGTTTGGATGCCTTCTTCATCATCATCACCTTCTTCCTCTTCTTCTCCCCTCTTGTTATCCAGCACCCCAATCCCTCTCTGAAGAGCCCCGCTGTTCATGTAAGCCGCCTTTTCTGCTCATCTTCTTCCCAGACTGCTGCAGACAACAAGACCAGCGCCGCCGACATGAACGGTAACTCGTCTCATACACTTGAATAGGTGGTCTTAAGGGGGCTGAGAGAGGAGTAAAAGGGTGAGACAGAGAGATCAGCTGCTCCCCTCTGCAGATCTGGTAGTAAACGCCGCTAAATTGGCCCCATTTTATACACCACGTCACGGTAAAGTTTATTTCTTTTCACCTTGACGTTCATCCTGCTGTTTGAAGAAAGGTAATCCACACCTGTGTGTGTTGATACAGACAGCAGAAAGTGACCGCCATCAAAATCATCCTGCAGTGCGAGCAGAGAACGTCATCCCAGTGTGAACCGAAGCCTCCAGTGTGGAGATGGAGATGTGGAGTGTGGAGCATTCATCGAACTCCATAAAGATGTTTATCGTTTTTTATTATTTTATTTCAGTGTGTTTGCTTGATGTGCAAGAAGCCATTTGTATAAACACAGCCTGTCTGTTTGTCTGTTAAGGGAGTTGAGCTGTTAAATGGCGAACATTGTGAGAAGAGCAGACGCACACCGGGAGACGTTAAGCTCGGCTCTGACACAGAAAGCCGCAGCGGTGGGCTGCTTGTCACCTGCTCAGATTAAGGCCCACCCCTCTGCTGATCGACCCTTTCTTCTCGTGAACGAGGTGACCTCAGATAAGCGCGGCTCGCTTCATTACCTCAGCATGTGAAACTCGTCCTGATCAGCAGAGCCCAACTGTGATAATAAGCGGACTTTGTAATCTTCACAAGGTGAGAGCGCCGCGCTGCTCGGAAGGCTTCACCCGCAGGCGCGCGCATGTGAAGGACGACAGCAGGGCGGGCAAGTGCACGTGCGTGTGTGCGGGTGTGTCCCCCTCTAAAACCTCTAACTGCAGTCCGCTCAGTTTTACTGCTGAGACATTTTTACACTTCAGATACTGAGTTACTGTTTAATGTTGGCCAATCAGGTAGAAAATGCTTTGAAAACTGTGCAAATGTCCCAAATCATTTAAATGGCTTCTGAATGCGGACATTTAGCCCTATGGCCATGCCAGGTGAACAGAAACAACAGGAAGTGTGAGCAGAACCAGTAGAATATCTGGTTAGAAATCACTGAAGAATAGGAGTCAATATCACAGAAATCTTCAGCAGATACTGTTGAAAACTGACTATCGCTTATGAAAACCAACATGAAGGTTTACTTCATTATCAAAACTACTTTTACTTTTTACTTCAGGGTGCTTTAGTTGAAGATAATGTATTAAAAACAACGCATTTTAACTCTGAGGTGGACATTTTTAATTAAATTTAATTAATATCACTCATCAACATGCTCTACAGTAAACTGTACACAATTTTGAGAATTCAGTTTTAACATTTATTTTGAAATATCACGTCCCATTAATATTAAGAGCTACGGCAGTTCTTCAGGTCTTAAGAAGACAACTTACTGCATATCAGACATCACGCAGTTAACATATTCGCAAAATTAGCAGTTAGCTGTCCAAAGTTAGAAAGCCAAAACTTGTCAAAGTTGAAATGCTTTCTCTAAAATCCAAGAACATCTGTGTGACACCCAGTAAGTGCGTCTCCAAGTTATGTTGTAGTCTGCTGTCACAATGAGACTCAAATGTGACATTAAACGGCGTGACTTCAACAGTGCAATTCTCCATCAAGTGACGCTAATAAAGATATAAAGATTCTTAGAGTCATCAGAAAGAGTCAACTTACACTGCGGCTCAAATCTTTACACAACATGAAGTTTAACAGATGAGGTGCAGGAAAGCACACTTGATATGAGAACAGCTGGCTGAACTGAACTCGACATGAGAAACAGCGCGTTATTTTATAAATGTCAGCCTGGTGTTAAGAGCAGAGACATTCTCAGTCACGCCACACACGCCACACGACATGAACACAACGTTTGGCTTCAATGGAAATCCCAACTAAACATTCAAACAGCAATGAGGGGGATCACCGCACCCACCACACAACGAACCACCCGGAGTGGGACCGTCTTAACGCATGGGCACCTGGGCACCGTGCTAATCTATGTATGTTGTGACTTGCTGTCATCAATAATATAAATATTAAACGATACTAAACTCGAAATATGTCTTTAAATATGTGTTACAAAGTGACATTGGCCTCTGATTTAGTATCACGCTCACCTGTATGTGTACCGATCTCATGCACTACGTAATGTAAAAGCAAAGAAATTTCACAAATGTTTGTGTTCAACACTTGATTAATAATTAATAATTCATAGTCATTTCATACTGTGCTATCTACCAATTGAGTATCATTTATATGTTGATGTCTTTGTGTTTGTCAAGGCTCATTTTATATTCTTTAATTTTTTGTGTTGATTAATCTTTGCTGTACAGCCTGTTTTTTAATCTTGTAACACTAGATGGCGCAATACCAGCACTTAACCCGACACACAGACACTGAGACATGTTTTAAAAACACCAAGAAGCCGTTTAATTCCTTATTTTTCCAGTAAAAAGAGCCCAAAGCACCTCCAACACAATAAACAATTAAATCAATCACAATATTAATCCCACAATTCTCTGCTGCACACCTCCCAGCAAGCACAGTCCTACTCCTCCCAACTTCAGCTCAATTGCTGGGTCTCTGGAAGTGCTTCTGTTCCTCCTCCCACGTGACAAAACCAATTTTTAAGGCATATAAGACTAATGACTGCAAAGTGAATCGTAGAGCATATGAGAACATGAGGGCAACCATTAAGAAGGATATCAGGGAGGCTAAAAGACAGATGGAGAGGAATATAGCAGATCAGGTGAAAGACGGCCATACGACATTCTTTCAGTATTTTAGTAGTAAAAGAACAGTTAAGGAGGATGTCAAGTGCATCAGGAATAGTAAAGGGGAATTAAAAGATACAGACAGTGAAATAGCAGATGCTCTAAACTTACATTTTTCTGAGGTGTTTACAAGTGAGCAAGTGGATAACCTCAGAGCAATAACAGGGACTACTAAGAAACTACTGAGGGATTTGGAAATTGTAGAGGGAGAAGTGCTGCTCAGATTAAATAAGATGAAATCAAACAAATCACCAGGCCCAGATAAGATTTACCCTCGAGTTCTTAAGGAGGCTGGTGAGTACAGATATAAACCCTTGACACATATTTTTTAGGAAGTCACTGCGCACTGGAGAGATTCCAAAGGACTGGAAAATGGCAAATATCATCCCATTATATAAAAAGGGTGACAGGGCAGATCAGAGCAACTATAGGCCAGTAAGCTTAACATGCATCAGAGGAAAATTAATTGTTTTACTAACATGCTGGAGGCAACAAAAGGATACGATCAAAGTGAAGCATATGATATTATTTATCTGGACTTTGAGAAAGCATTTGATAAGGTGCCACATGAGATGTTGGGCATCAAATTAAAAGAAGTGGGAGTTCAGGGTGATGTTTTTAGATGGGTGCAGAATTGGCTCAGACACAGGAAGCAGAGGGTGATGGTGCGAGGAACCTCATCAGAACTGGCCGATGTTAAGAGTGGTGACCAGCAGGGGTCAGTGCTAGGGCAGCTGCTATTTTTAATATATAGAAATGATTTAGGCAGGAATATAAGTAACAAGCTGGTGAAGTTGGCAGATGATACCAAGATAGGTGGATTAGCAGATAATTTGGAATCTGTTATATCATCACAGAAGGACTTGGGCAGCATACAGGCTTGGGCAGATTTGTGGCAGATGAAATTTAATGTCAGTAAATGTAAAGAATTACACATAGGAAGTAAAAATATTAGGTTTGAATACACAATGGGTGGTCGGAAAATCGAGAGTACACCTTATGAGAAGGATTTAGGAGTCATAGTGGACTCTAAGCTATCAACTTCCCAATAGTGTTCAGAAGCCATTAAGAAAGCTAACAGAATGTCAGGTTATATAGCACGATCTGTGGAGTACAAGTCCAAAGAGGTTCTGCTCAACCTTTATAACACACTTTTGAGGCCTCATCTGGAGTACGGTGTGCAGTTTTGGTTTCCAAGCTACAAAAAGGACCTAGCAGTGCTAGAAAAGGTCCAGAGAAGAGCGACTAGGCTGATTCAGGGCCACATGATGAATTATGAGAAAAGATTAAAAGAGCTGTGCCTTTACAGTTTAAGAAAAAGAATATTAAGAGGTGACATGATTGAAGTGTTTAAAATTACAAAGGGAATTAGTCCAGTGGACCGAGACTGTTATTTTAAAATGAGTTCATCAAGAATGTATATATATAAATAGCCCTTAAGCATTCTGTGAAAAAGCAATGGCCAAAGCACAGGGGGAAATAGAAGAATTTCAGCAAATACCAAGTGGAGGCAAAGGAAAAACATATTATTTGTTGGTTTAAACAGTGGTATAAACAACAAAAGGAAGTTGATCGAGTAACATAAAGTGTCGGAGAAAGTCGAAAGCTCAAGTTAACAAATTCGCGCAGTTGTCAGATATCAAAGTCACCGTGAAGTCGTAGCCCACTGTCTGAGTGTCATATGAAGCTTATTAGGGTACAGAGAAAAAAAAGGAACACAGTGGGAAAAAAGCATGAAATGTCAACTTTAATCTCTAAATTTCCACTTTAATCACATAGTTTATTTTGTCATTAAAGTAGAACATCATAAACTTCATCTTCAAATCGTTTACTAGTTTCTCAAATCCCATCGTAACTAAAGTAGCATGTTAAATGCTTTGTTTTATATTTTATCTTCTATGTGCGCTATGTGTGTGAATCACTACACGATTCTTAAACGGGCTTTCTCCGACAGAACACAGAATCCATTACATTCGTGATATTACAGCTCTCTGAATAATTAAAATACTGAGATGTATACTTGATATCATTTTCATGATGATAGGAGTTAAAGCATTTTATTAAACATGGGAACACGTTGTCGCAGTGATTGTTCCTGCCTCACACAAGATGCTTGTTGCACCGTGTGCTACCCTTGATGAAATACTTTATTGCAGCAGTACTGTCACTTTCAAATGTGCTAACCCCCAATTCCTGTCCTTACTTTTCTTTCTCCAAATACCCAATCGCCACAGGATCAGCTCTGTAATAGACGTTAAGCTACAGTATCTGTAAGCTTAGAACACTGATTCTTCAAAAGTTTTAAGGAACATTGAAATATCTTCTTAGTACTTGTTTAATTATTCTATCCTTCCAGTGTTGCGCCAGTCCCAGCAAGAATACAGCGCGAGGCAGGAACAATCCGTGAACGGAGTGTTAGCTCCTTGCTAGCACTGCGACACCGTGTCCTCACATGTTTATTAATTTAAATAATCTATATTGTTAATAAAGTTAAAGTTTTATTTTGCTGCATTTCATCTTAAAAATAATATCATCATCATATGTAAATACGAACTTCATAAAGTGGCTCAGGATGTGCAATATTATAACTGTATCACAAGTTTACAGTGAGGTGATTGTACTTTTAAGTACAAACAGTTCTACAAGGAGCACTTGATGGACTGATTGAGTGCGTTTATAGTTCTTGGGATGAAACTGTTTCTGAACCGCGAGGAAAGGCTCTGAAGCGTTTGTTGTACGAGAGCAGTTCAATAGACAGCATGGCTGAGGCAGCGTGTGCTTGATGCTGTATACTGATAATTCTCTTTCTGATCAGCTGCTGTAGAGCTGTAATTCCACACTCAGATACAGTGATATAAATACTCCGAGTGGTGCAGTGACAGTACTATGGAAAAAGATGATCTGCTGTGGCAAACCCCAAACGGGAGCAGCTGAAAGAAGAAGAAGAAGGTGCAGTGAGAGTAACAACGCTAAAGCAGCTGTGGTATTTAGAATAGCTTGACAATTCTGTGAACCATTATATTGTTACAGGTTAATTACAATCAGATGCATTAAACTAATCTATAATAATAAAAGGCAAAGCCCTCACTGACTGACTGACTGACTGACTGATTGACTGACTGACTGACTCATCACTAATTCTCCAACTTCCCATGTAGGTAGAAAACTGAAATTTGGCAGGCTCATTCCTTACAGCTTACTTACAAAAGTTAAGCAGGTTTCATTTCGAAATTCTACACGTAACGGTCATAACGGTCGATAACGGTCGACAACGTACGCCATGTTGAACTTTCTTATTTATGGCCCCATCTTCACGAAATTTGGTAGGCGGCTTCCCTGCGCTAACCGAAACCGATGTATGTACTTATTTCGATTGTATGACGCCACTGTCGGCCGCCATATTGAACTTTCCAACGTCACCAATTTTCAAACTTCCCGTGTAGGTAGAAGGCTAACCCCATCTTCACGAAATTTGGTAGGTGACTTCCCTGCGCTAACCGAAACCGATGTACGTACTTATTTCGATGGTATGACGCCACTGTCGGCCGCCATATTGAACTTTTCAACAGTCTTTGTTACTTATGGGCCCATCTTCAAGAAATTTGGTACACGGGTTCCCAACACTAACTGAATCCTACTTACGTACATATATACGTCCATAGCCTGCAGCTTGGTCACCATGTGAGGCGGCGTTGGGTCCCTCATCCCAACGCCTCCCACGTTGTTGGCTGCCTGCCTATATAAGGCCGTCCGTCGCTCCAGTCTCTACATTCCCTTCCTTGCTTCGCCACGGGATTCACGTCTCCCTGCTGATAACTACAGCCTTTTTGTTTAATCCACGGCTTCTCCGCTGTTTTATTGTTTGTTTATTACAATTATAGTTATTGTATAGGTATTTTACACTTACTTTACATTACTCAGGTACCCATTTCCTTCATCATTCCAACCCCCATTACCATGTCTATCGAGGTAATCACTATCAATCAAAGAACTGTCACTTACTGAGTGGTTTCCATGCCCGGAGATGGCACCTACCTTTTCCATTCTCTGTGTTACATATTGCACGGCCATATCAGGCTCACTCTTGATATCCGGAGGAACATTGTGTCTTATGTATTGAATGACTGGGAAAGGTTCAAGGTGTGGACTGATGACGGTACAGGAGATAATTATACTACACAGGAGCACTAGAAGAGTGAAATGCTTAAGCCCTTCACCTATGGTTCTGCATGTGAGTTAATGGCTGCCGCTGAATTGTTCGGTTGGTGCTTTCAAGTGTACCGAAATGGCCAAATACTTTACACCTTTCGACAACCGCCAATGCCTCTTAAACATCTTACATTCACAGGTGACGATTTCAGTAGTGGACACTTTGATGTTTATGAATGTTTAAACTCTCAAAAGCTGGATGTGAAGTTATCGATGAAACTGGTTGTATACTTACAACGCTTGACAGATGCCGAATGTCACTTCAACACAAGTCCTGCAAATACTGTCGTAATTGAAACAAACCATGAACCTCAAACCAATTATGACAGCAGCAATCCAAGCTGTGAGATTTGAGACAAGATTACTGTTCACATGGCCAACTGTAAGTTACATGCTCAAGAGTAAGCTCAGCGCACAGCTTGGTCATGTTACAACCGGAGGGCCGAACTGACAACATGGTATACAAAGAGATCCTTAACAAATAATTATTGGCATATTTTCCCTCAGTTTAAAAAGGTTAAATTTTCTTCTTAATAAAAATTTTAATGCAGTACTTCGCCGCTGCGAAGCGCGGGTATTTTGCTAGTAAACAATATGCGGTTAATTCCCTTTTGCCCAAAGGGGACTGGGCGGTCTCTTGGTCTGGAATCCCTACAGATTTTATTTTTTTTTTTTCCAGCTTCTGGAGTTTTTTTTTTGTTTTTTCTGTCCACCCTGGCCATCGGACCTTACTTATTCTATGTTAATTAATGTTGACTTATGTTTATTTTTTATTGTGTCTTCTAGTTTTCTATTCTTCATTTTGTAAAGCACTTTGAGCTACATTTTTTTGTATGAAAATGTGCTATATAAATAAATGTTGTTGTTGTTGTTAATTCAGTCAGGAATGTGGATCTAAAAAAGAAAAGGAAACCACACTGGAACAGTAGCACTGCTTTGACGCTGGGTGCCGCCAGTCTGCAAAACCAAGCAACAGAGTGAAACTGCAGACTGCAATACCTCACGGAACGCCCTCCATATCACGGAACGCCCATAGCTTCAGTCAGGGAACGCCCTTCAGAGCACAACACACCACACACCCATGTAATGACGCGATTATCGTAATGCCCTTTCCCAGCGTCACTCGCATCATGCCTTCTGCGAGACAGTGTTGACACGCTTGTTGCACAGTATGCTGTAGTTGTACAAATTACAACAGTTTTCTATCTGGTCAAACATAAATGACTTCCAGTCTCATACTTATGCTATCCAGTCATTCTAAGCTCTTCCACAATTCTAACACTTTGCCGATATAAAGTGCAGTTTTTTTTTTAGTATTTTGAATGGTTGTTCGTTAGGTTTTCTTCTGAAGTGTTACAGCATAGTGTGGCATGCAGCTGGGGGTGGTACCCAGCCGGGACGCCCAGGAGAACCAGAGGAGGGCATGTGTCTCCTCCAGACCACTAGGGGGCGACCGCCCTGTTTGCTTTGGGGACCACGGGTAGGGAGCTTTAAAGCTCAGCCCTGTAGGGGCCCGTCCAGTGTTTCGAACTGAAATTTTCAATCTATAAATGTATTTCATATTCCCACTAGCAAATTATACACATGTGAAATAATAATAAGCTTAATTATTTTTAGAAGGTTTGCAAAAACAGCACTACATATAAAATTGGTTTTAAAACTGACAAGGAAACATTTTAGGAAACAGTCATTTATTTATTGATTTGATCCATCAACGTTTTCATTCCTAAAAGCTGCATGTGTGAAATACTGGATGTCATGTCCATATCAATTGAAAGGCATGTGACTGCCAGTAGATTTTACATCATTTTACAGTTTGAGACAATCGTGATTGTTCTTAAACCTTTTTCGTGCAAAGACCCAACCTATACCAGCATAGACTCAAACTGTCTTTGAGTCGTCGTCGTTTTAAAATTTTGATAAATATCCAAAACTGTTACAACTACTACTACTACTAATAAATAGAGGGTCAGTTACAGTGTGCTTTCAGCAGGGAATTATCCCGAGGTGATCTCCTCATTAAACAGACAGTATTTATGTCTTGTGCATACAGTACAATGATATTGTTACTTACCGTACATGCCTCTCCAGAACAGTGATAATATAATAAAACCCAACAAATATATAGAATACAATTTACAGTATAGATATATGTTCAGGTATATTTCAAACATTTATGCCTAGTCTTTTTCTTACAATGTTTCTTATTATGATTGGCTGTTCAGTAACTCTTTAACTAAAACACTGTCTTTGAAGCCATACTTAGCGCCATTGGTTCTTTACTATTTTCCAGAATAACACTCGTGCAGAATGGCTGAGTGTGTAATAATCTTAGCAGAATATCTTTTTGATATCCTGGACAGAAGGCAGCTGGGTGCCAGTAATAGTTTGTTGCTTTCACCACCCTCGCATGTGTGCCCTACCAGGATGTGATGCCTCCAGTGAAGATGGACTCCAGACAGCACCTGTGAGACGTCTCAGGAAGGCATCGGTGAACTTGGCACAAACCGTGCTGTTCCCTCCTCAATTTATCAGTGATTGTTACTACACGAAATTTAAACAAGCTCACCATTTCCACAGCACCCCACAAAAACAAACCACAGCTTAATCCATTCTCTGAAGTCTATGACCTGCTCCTTAATTTTTGGCCATGAAAGGTCAGATTGTCCTGGGACCACTGAGTCAGCAGATAGACTTCTTGTCTGCAAGCCATTTAATCCTTGGTGGTGATCAGGCCTATGACGGTGATGTCAGCAGCATTTTTAATGATGGAGCTGGCGTGGTGTTGGGACACACAGTCACACTGGGGGATTAGCACACTGCCCCATAGTGTACCTGGACTGAGTGTGAGCATAGAGGATATGATGCTGACAATCTGCAAAGCCGAGGTCTGCTCGCTATGAAGTCCAAAATCCAGTTCTGTTGGCACAACAGTGTTGAATGCTAAGCTATTGTCTATAGACGTACCTCTGTAAGAGTAGTTTTTACATTATCCAGATGTGCCACGATGTTACGGAGTACAAGACTTAACTGCTGTACCAGGATGCATCATGGAGATGGTGAAGTGCAGCAAAGTTATGTACTAAGTTAAAATTTAGTAAAAAGTCTGAGTGAGTGTAGTTAGTCCTAAAATGAGTTATCACATACAACACACAGACTGTTATGGACATGAAATGGATGTATAAACAGATGAGCACAATTTAAACATTATAAGAGATGTCAATCGTGAAACACACATGCTGTATATTCCCTCTCTCTCATACTGTACATACACATACACACACCCAAACACATATAGTATAGATTAGTAATCCTGATCCCAGGGGCTGCAGATTTTTGTCCCAACTAATTTTTGCTTTTAATTAGACTTCCATTTTGAACTTGCAAGCCAACAGTCTCGGTCTTGAAAGTTAAAGTGATGTATCAAAACACAAAGTTCATTGTTAGAACTACCACGTAGGGAGTATAACCTGTGGGGGGCATTTTAGCACCCAAACCCTGGACACAACCACACATACAAGTTTCAAGTTAAATATGAATATATTTTAAATTAATAAAGCACACAATCCCAGTCAGGACACCCATCTGTGTCCTTCATCCACTATTTGGGTCTTTTGAGTAGACGAGGAACTACTGAAGCAGGTCAGAGAGCCAGTCCATCCCCTCCTTTCTTTACTGTGGAAATTTGAAGGTTGATGAAATTTAAACAAAACACAACAACCTAACTGGTAGAACAGCAGTGACTGATGGGAATGTGAGAGCATATCCTTCATGCAGTCAAAAGTAAATAACAAGGAGGACACAACTTCTTCAATATCTTCATCATCTCCACTTTTGTCTAATTTTCCACTTGTGTGTGTTCCTTCATCCTCGTTCATATCCAGAATTCTTGACCCGAGTTCCTTCCTAACAAGTCGGTCACAAGCAGTCAGGATGTTTTTGATCAATGAAGACTTTTTTGTGAATACAGAGTGTGACGTATTTTATTAGGAATATCAACACATTAACTCCACTTTTACTCAAAGTACATCACATTGGCTATGAGATAAACACACCAATGTGACCAAAGCTTGTCATAGGAATGCTTAACTCTGTTGATTTCTCTCGCTTTTCTCCTCTGCTGTACTCCCTGTATTTATGAGGTAAAGTAAAAAAGAGAAAAGAAACTCCGGCGAACAACCAAAGCAGTTCATCTTCAAAGGAGTGTCATGTCTTGTTGGAAACCATTCAGAAAGGGCACAAATAATTCAAAATGACTCAAGTGAAAAAAGCGTACATTTTTATTTACTAATCCATCGCTGTAAGACAATCTGTACGTTTACAGGAATTGTACTGAAGTGAGTACCTGAAAGACACAAACAGTCCAATTACCACAATGTAGTCACTTGTGAAGGCCAAATTCATCATTTCAAATAACAGGTCATTTCATTGTTCCCAATGTAGTAAGTATACTTTAAAAACTACTAAAACATTCACCTAAACATATTGCGATAAAAATGCTAATGTAAAAAGTGATACATAATTTAAAGTGTTTCCCTGAATCAAACAGTCACTCCTTTCTAGACTGACTGATGACTGACTGATATCGAAAAGGACAAAGAGAATCCTCACCTTTAAAAGATTTGCTGTGTTTGAGCCGTAAGAATCATTTCACTACACACAGGACCTCACAGGGCTGGCTGTGCCTTTGTGAGGACCACACTTTCAATGCTACAAGGCACAGCAATACAGATTATTAAATATTACGCATTTCTGCAAATCAATTATGTAGCATTTCAATAATTTGAATACATTACAATTTGCTAACAACTACACATAACCATAAATATGCTGAGCTGCACATTCAGTGAATGCCACCTGATGCCACAGAGGAAACTGATCTTTGAAGAACAAGGCAAACTGTCAAAAAGTGACACTCCACAAAAGGAAGCCTATGAAGCCGTTCATTGCCAACATTTTAAGAGCAGTAAACTAAATTTGATACTATTCATTGTACTGGCAGAAATAATTCAGTCAACATTTTGAAAAATAGATGCATTTTATAGCACTGAAAACACTTGACTTTCTATTGTATTCCAGTTCAATAGTCTCATACCACATTATACTTTTGTAAAATATATTTTACATGATCACATATGGAGTAAGCATACACAATATCAAGCCCTTGAGAAATGTGTGAGTGAGTGAGAAAAGGAGAGAAAGGCAGCAGTAATGGAAAAGAAGGAGCGGAGAGGGAAAGGTCCTTGCTGTTCCTTATCTTGTCTGGAATTACTGGAGGCAGAAATAATTGCCATTTAATAAATCAGTTTGAGCACACAAACCCCCTAAGCCTTTTTAAGACCACTATTCTCGGCCCCCATAATGCCACTGACACCACACAGGGCTGAAGAAAGACACAAGTCAGTGAAGGCCTCGCTGGAGACCTGCTGTTTGACCTTTTTGTGAAGTTCTAATACATAAAATGAGGGTCAGAGAACTTTTAAACTGAGAATTTGGAAGCCCTGCCTGTGGTACACAGAATGTCCTTCTTCATGCGTGGAAACTGAAGACGGCCGTCTTGGCTGGAAGGAAAACAATTCAGAAATACTGTAAGCTGACAAACCCTGAGAACTGGTCTTCCCTTAAAGAAAAGCTTGAAAGGTTACACACCTTTAATGCTGGCTTTCCAAAGTAAGAGAAGACGCCTAAGAAATGTAAATCAGGAGATTGCAATAAATTCTATGAATAAAAAATAGCAGGCTATTTCGTTTAATCAGAACAAATATTATAATAAAAGATACAGCCAATGACGCTTTTAAACATTTATGAAAATACACTATATGTTGGCAGTCAATTGTACGTAATGTAACTCCACATTTACGTTCCTTAAAATTAAAGTATTTGTACTATGATCTTTGTCATATCCTACTAAATATTTTAAAAGAGAAGATTGTTAATACACAGTCATGAATGAATTAATCTAAAATTATTCAAAAAAGTGCACAGTATACTATTTTGTCAAATCAAATCATGTTGTTAAGGTGAATATCTATCTGCATTAAAGTGTATTAAAAGTGTCATAATTAATCAAATTGTAGAAGTTACAAGATATCTTCTAGAAAGCTTCACATCCCTCCATGGACCACCGCTGTCCTTCTGTGGCCCTGTAAGTGGCTGATGAGGCCTGTAGAAGCCGATCTTTTATAGCAAAACAGACAAGCAAACTGCGGAGCACCAAACACAACTGGAGGTTCCTCTGTGCTCTTCAATATACTTCTGTGTCTCTGGTGAATATAAAATAGATATAAAGTTCTTAAAACTGACAAACATGCATGAGAACAATCATTCTAAAGCAGTATTTTTGAAGAATGCAGGAGAGGTGGGCATGAAACGTTTAATTTTGTTTTAACAGTTCAAACAAACTGGACTATCATTGAAAGAACTTTATAAAATAATAATAATAATAATAATAACAGCATGATTCTGTCCTGGCTGTTCTTTTCCTCATTATTGTCTACAATCTAATTTGAACTTTCTTGAACTGCAGGTAATTGAATATTGCATTCACACTTGCCCTTTGTTTGTAGCCACTTATTCAAATTTTCAGTTATGTACTGTAAATATATATACAGAACTATGAAAAAGATCATCTAAAGTGACCTACGTATATTCAGACTTCTAACTAGCAACATTACTATCATTGAAAAGCCAGGATATCCACTATTAACTGTGTTTGTCTTAGAAACGTATGCAAACAAGAAGCTTTCTGTGGAACATTAGCTTATATTGGCTCCATCTCTCTGTATTGTCTTTCTGAAATATATTTTGCTGTCTAAACTGCCAGGTGACTGATAGGTTTTGCTGCTGATTAACTAGCATATACGTGATATACAGGACAAATGGTGAATGATATTCTGGCTATTGTAAGTACTTAATCACGGTCACTTATATTTGATTACAATCCGTTACACTTTGCTATGGTTAATTATACTCAACAACGGTCAATTACATATCATAACAATTGTTAGAAAAAATTATTGACTGCTGAATCCGTCAATTTACTATTCAGAGTCGAGTATTCCGAACAGCCCTGTAACAATTAGCTACACAAACCGACTTGTTTGTTGTTTAACTGTTAATACTTTCTTAGAGCGCTTACTACTGCACGGAACCTGAAAGTTGATTCAACATCTTTATTACACTGTGGTATAATTCATACCCTAGCAGTAAATTATAATATCTAATATTAGTAAAACGTCCAACAAACTCACTGCCATCTTGATTTCTTACTCAAACTCTTTCTTCTTCTTCTTTCCTTCGAAAAGCTTTCAAGAAAGATCCAATTTCCATGAGAGGTTGGGCATCAAATTAAAAGAAATGGGAGTTCAGGGTGATGTTTTTAGATGGGTGTAGAATTGGCTCAGACACAGGAAGCAGAGGGTGATGGTGCGAGGAACCTCATCAGAAATGGTCGATGTTAAGAGTGGTGTTCCACAGGGGTCAGTGCTAGGGCCGCTGCTATTTTTAATATATATAAATGATTTAGATAGGAATATAAGTAACAAGCTGTTTAAGTTTGCAGATTATACCAAGATAGGTGGATTAGCAGATAATTTGGAATCCGTTATATCATCACAGAAGGACTTGGGCAGCAGACAGGCTTGGGCAGATTTGTGGCAGATGAAATTTAATGTCCGTAAATGTAAAATATTACACATAGGAAGTAAAAATATTAGGTTTGAATACACAATGGGCGGTCAGAAAATCGAGAGTACACCTTATGAGAAGGATTTAGGAGTCATAGTGGACTCTAAGCTATCGACTTCCAGACAGTGTTCAGAAGCCATTAAGAAGGCTAACATAATGTCAGGTTATATAGCGCCTTGATGTGTGGAGTACAAGTCACAGGAGGTTCTGCTCAAGCTTTATAACACACTGGTGAGGCCTCATCTTGAGTCCTGGGGGCAGTTTGGGTCTCCAGGCTACAAAAAGGACATAACAGCACTAGAAAAGGTCCAGAGAAGAGCGACTAGGCTGATTCCAGGACTACAGGGGTTGAATTATGAGGAAAGATTAAAAGAGCTGAGCCTTTACAGTTTAAGCAAAAGAAGATTAAGAGGTGACATGACTGAAGTGTTTAAAATTATGAAGGGAATTAGTCCAGTGGATCGAGACGGTTATTTTAAAATGAGTTCATCAAGAACACAGGGACACAGTTGGAAACTTGTTAAGGGTAAATTTCACGCAAACATTAGGAAGTTTTTCATTATTCAAAGAACAATAGACATTTGGAATAAGCAACCAAGTAGTGTGGTAGACAGTAAAACTGAATGACTTTCAAAACTTGACTTGATGTTTTTTTGGAAGAAATAAGTGGACAGGACTGGCGAGCTTTGTTGGCTGAATGGCCTGTTCTCGTCTAGAGTGTTCTAATGTTCTAATGTTTAAGCAATTGGAGCAGGCAATGCATTTTATTCAGAAATTAAAGATTTTATCATTCTTAAATGTTCTTAATATGCCCAGAAAGAGAAAGCAAATAAAA
>JANRMT010062791.1:185844393-185857880 GCA_026402145.1 Polypterus bichir lapradei | reverse complement strand
AGATACAAGCTGGCTATCTGAGGAGCTGTCACAGATGATGCAACGCCGACACAACTGAATGTGTGAGGCTTTTCAGTCTCTTAATGGCTGTGTGGCTGTTCTGCTTCTGTTATTTTCTGTTTTATTTTCCTCTCTTCAGTTCAGCAGATGATAGAATGGATATTTTCACTTTAACTCTTTTAGGGTGGATGTCAACTACTGTCGACAGGAGGGGATGAGGGCGCATATTGACAAAAGTCAACATCCAGGGGTAGATGGCGATAATCAGCTGTTAATGGTGACAACACTCACTGTTATGTTAAAGGTATTCTCTCTTTGCTTGGAGGAATGTTAGACTCATTGACTCAGCATCTAATCCCTGCGAGTGCGTGAGTTACGAAACGTAAACAAAGGCAAGATGGCATCGACATCTCATGAGGGAGCAAAGCAAGCACAGAAAGCAAAATACTCAGCAGAAGATGTTTTGCACATTATCGCTGAGTCGAACTCTGATTTTGTTGAAAGTGATCAGAAGATTGAGTAGGACAGTGAGGAACTGGCATCAGCTGATCAGACCCCAGCCGATGCCACCTTAGCTGATTGGCTACCAGCTGAGCGCATTCGTGCAGCTGATGCACCTACAGCAAGGTTCACATTGGAGGAATACCCAGACATCCATCCACAGGACTCAACCTGGCTACCAGAGTTCAGAAGAAGGCACGGCTTGCTGTTGGACATGATGGATTACCAGCCGCTGGACTACTTCAGGCTGTTCTTTCCTGAACATTCGTGTACTTCAAAGTGGAAACCCACAACAAAAGACGAGATGAAGGGCTTTGTGGCTTTACAAATAGAGATGGGACTAGACTGGTGATATAACTTCAGGGAGCATTGGTCCAAATGTGCTTTGTCCCCTGGTGGCTTTGGACAGGTTATGCTGCGTGATGATAGGTACAATGTGCTGCTGCAAAGTGTTATTCACTATAACCCCATGTATAAAGTTCAGCCCCTGCTTGACATTGTGGAGCCAACATATAAACAATTTTATCAGCCTGGCTGTGATTTGTCTGTGGATGAATCTATGATAAAATACAAGGGACACCAGTATATGACAGACAAGCCCACAAAGTATGGCATAAAGGATTTTGTACTGGCAGAAGCAAACACTGGTTTCTGCCTGAAAGTAATCACATATACAGGAAAGTATTCCTTTCAAAGAGAGAACTGTCCCTTGACAAGTCAGGTTGTGCTGGAGCTGCTTCAGGGCTGTGAACATTTGGGTCATGTTGTGTACATTTGGACAATTTCTATACATCACCAGAATTGTTCATGGAGCTACAGAGCAGGGGAATTGGAGCTTGTGGCACAGTGAGGGTGAGCAGGAGACACAGGCCTGCACAGGCTGAAGATGAAAAGAGGTGACAATATGGTTTACATGCAGGCGGATAACTTGGTGGCAGTGGCATGGCACGATGTCAAACGGGTGACTTGTCTCTCTACAGTACACACCAACAATACATGTGAGAAAGTTATTCGTCAAAAGGGAAACCCAGAAGGTAGGAAGCTAGACAAGCCAGTTGCACTTAAGGAGTATAACTGGCAAATGGCTGGAGTTGATCGACTGGATCAGATGCTGGGGTCATACGCTTATGGCCATAAGTCCACCAAGTGGTACCACACTGTGTACCATCGCATGTGTGAGATTACACTTACAAATGGCTATATAATGTTCAAGCAGGCAAACAGTGACAGCACTATGACTGCGGCAGATTTCCGCTAGAGGGAGGTTGACAGCTTGCTGGCAGAGTTTGTTGCAGTGCCTTTGGCAAAGCGAGGAAGGCCATCACAAAGAGCAGTGCCAGGCAGGGTGACTGAGCGCCACTTTCCTGCAACATATGAGGACAAAAATACAAACCTGACTGTGTTGTGTGCAGCAACAGACAACTGAGAAGGAGGCACCAGTACAACACGTATTGTAAGGAGTGCAACGTGGCATGGCATGCAATTGGCTGCTTTGAGCGAGATCAGACTTTACAGGACTTTGTTGTGTAACTTGAATGTGATATGTGTGGGAAATCATAAGGTATGCAGGCTCATAGAACATGCAAGACAGGAACATTTGTCAAAAATATTTTTTTTGTTGATTTGATGTGTTAAACAATTGCTTTGTGTTAATTTTTTTAAAAAAAGTGAGTTTTTGAAAAAATATTCAGTCCTGAGACAAAAGAAACTAAAAAAAAAAATAGCCCTAGAAGAGTTAAACTGATGACTTTTTAAAGCTTTTGAGGGCCAAGGTGAACACTTCTAGCCCATGTCTGTCTAATGTCATTTTCACAGACTGCATCAGTACACGTTGATGAGGTGAGCATGAACAAAGATAACCAGTGGTTCAAGAGCTTCACTGTTACATAATAAGATCACTTTACATTCTGTCATATTTGATCTTTTTATGTTTTATCTCTCCTTGATTGCTGCAACGACACTACAAAGACAAATTCCTCACCACATTAGTGCACCAGGCCAATAAAGAGAATTCTGGGAAGGGAGACACTTCAACAACTTCATCAGTCGAACAGACGGTGTAAACCACAGCTCATCAGCCTGTGGTTAGGGGAAAGGAAGAGACGTCAAAGGAATTAATTAAATAAAGCTCAATGCAATATGGAAAAACCTGAGATGAGAACTGACGACACCAGAGAGTAAAGTCAAGGAATTTAACAGCAAAATGACTTCAGCTGTGTGTATTTATATAATGGCATTTCACCTGAACAGACATCACAATCAGGAAATACGATGAGCTGAATCAAATTTAGGATCTGAGTGGACAGTCACAGCATTGTCTGGGATTAGTGACACGACTTGACACAAAGAACTTTCACGTGTTTGAAATCAACATGCTGAGGTTTATCTGAACACACGGATATCAAGCATCAGGTCTTTGTTAATGATCATTTAAAGACACTTGTGTTCAAATCCTCATTAAAGCATTCATTACAAAGAAATAAATATCAAAACACATGAATGAGCGCACACCTCTGAATTATGTTGTTAGATTTTAAAAGTCTTACCAAGATAACTGAACACTTTCTGTGTATGAAGCTGCAGGAGGCCATTGTGCTCTACAACAACCCTGCAGCCATTTGATAAATGAAAGAGAAAGAATGCCTGAACAATTTGTGATGTGTCTATAAAAAGGAATACATGTGTAAAATAATAAGAATAAAAGGCTCAGAGAAAGTACAGGGCTGAAAAGTGAAGAAGTCCAATGACAGCTTGTAATAACAGCATAAATTTAACACTAGAATTGCCAGAGCCAACGAAAAAACTCGTAAACCCAGCTCACCTTAAGTCCCTTCGCACCTCTCTGTCAGCGTCTTTTGTCTTGTAAATGTGTGGATAAGCCCAAGCAGCAAGCAGCCTGCTATACCATTATCCCCCAACCACCCCAGTTCCTTCCTTGATTGATTATCTGGGAGTGAGCTACCTAGAACTGGAAGGGGAAATTATTTGATATGTGTTCTGTGTCTACAACAATCTGTGTAAACACATCGTTAAAACAGAAACTTTTTTATGTTTTAGTAATAAATAACAAAATGTACAACAAAATACAACAGCTTCCGTGGTGCTGTGGTTAGAACTGTAATCCAGAGGTTTGTGAGTTTAAAACCAGCTCCCCGGCAAAATTATTGTTAATATTATACAATAAAAACATACATCTGATTTGTGTCTGTGACAGTCACTGTAAATTTACAGTACTTGTAAAAGTTAGCTTTATTTTTTCACTTTTATTCTCTCAGTCACAATCACGATACAACACCCACCCGCACCACCCCAGATCTGACGAGGTTACTTTTTATCTGAAACTGGGAATAACTAGATGTGAGTGGTGTTTTGAGACAATAGAACTGGAATAGAACTGGAAATTCTCTGATCTGGAGGGATAAAAGCTGACACACAGACGCTGGTGAATCTGCCTTCTTCGTATCTCACTGATACTTGATTTTTTTTTTTTATTCAGTTTTATTGAGTGTTCCTGCTCACGCAGAATTAGTATGCGCCTTATGGTCAATGATGTCAAAGCTGCACTGACAAAAAACAGAGACATAGGTATGTATGATATTTGGAATAACTCATTTTATGACATGTATAGTACATTTCAGAAAACATTGTGGCACTGATACAACATTATTCATATTCATTTGAACGTCTTGGAACAGAAGCTTGTCGATGTTGCATCTTCTATTGCTTTATCCATCGCCTTTTCTAGTAAGAAGTGACGACGAAGCTCCTCTGCAAGGTGAGCCATGAACACTCTTCTTTTCTCCGTGGCCCCCGTCCATGCCTTGTACAGTACATGAGCGCTCATCGGCGCCAAGTCAACTGTGTTATAGCACAAGCAACCAGCCACTCGTGTGTTCCTGTGCACACTGAATAAGCTCTCGCCTTCGTGTCCATGATGTCAATGCAGCCCCAGGAAAAAAGAAATCATTTTATGACCTGAATAGTACCAATCAGAAAACATCGTCGCTCTAATGCAATATTATTTAAAAACGAACAGCGTCAGATCGGATGTGAATTTATACTGGCGCTGTTAGTTAGAAACAGATCAGGGGGGGGGGGGGGGGGATTTTGGGTTGCGGGGCGAGTGTGAATGTGACTGAGAGAATAAAAGTGAAAAAAGCTAACTTTTACCAGTAACATAAATTTACACCCGATCTGTTCGTTTTCAAATAATATTGTATTAGTGCAACAATGGAGAGCAGATGGAGAAAAACAAAGCTGCAGGTCTTTCAAATTGCATGGAGAGAGAGTGTTAAAAATATAAAAAAGCTCTCTTTAACCTCGCTCAGACTACTATACTAAAATAATAGCAATAATAAAAATCCTCAGGTTCTGTTTAGAACAGTCGCTAAATTAACAAATGGGAATTCAGATCTACAGTGCAGAATACCAGCAGACATTAGCAGTTCAGACTTTATGAACTTCTTCAATGAGAAAATTAAAAATGTAAGATCCCAGATCTCAGCATCACAGTGCAAACCACATGCTAGCTTGGCAGACCCTCCTGTCTCACGTTGCATGCACCATTTTAGATATTTTAATCCTGTAACACAATAGGAAGTTTTAAGTTTAATTTCTAACATGAAACCTACCACTTGTTCCCTAGATCCAGTGGCAACAAAACTAGTAAAAAGTGCAATGGATGTTCTTGCAGTGCTTATTCTTAACATTATTAATAGTTCATTATTGCATGGCACAGTACTTGATACACTAAAAGTGTCAGTCATTAAACCATTACTTAAAACGTCAGACCTAGACCAACATATACTTAATAATTACAGACCCATTTCAAATTGAAATCTCTCTAAAATACTTGGAAAAAGTAGTCACCAGTCAGCTTCAGTGACACATTACGCATTACGATTTATTTGAGAAATTCCAGTCTGGTTTCCGCACTGATCATAGTACAGAAATGGCACTAACACATGTAAATGATACCATCTGATGAAGGAAACTGCACTGTAATTATGTTGTTAGAATTAGCTCAGCGTTTGACACCATATAAATTATTATATAAAAGCCAGATTGAATGTTATTTACCTTGATTTATTTACTTCTCTTCCAACAGCATAAATCACAAGTAAACTTCAGAGCTTCCTCTGTTTGATCGACACGGGCATGTTCACAAACTACACGTGTACTGAAGTGACTTTAGCTGTAGCTGAAATTCGTTCTATATGTAAATTTAAGAAAAACAATGACAAAAATCATAATGCACTCAAAAAATAAATAATAAAATAAACCTCCTTTCAATCATATTCAAATATTCAAACAGTAACAAATATCAAAGTTTATGCCATTATGATTGAATGTCCTGCATCATCTTAACATTACTAACTCTGTAGTATCGGAGGCAAAGAAGAGGATGGGCAATAAATGTAACAATGTTTAAAATAAAAGAAAAGAAAAGAATTATAAATCAGCGTCCACAACTGCATATAAACCCACGATATTCAGAGAAAAATCGATTCACTAATTTTTTCAATAACTTTGTTCCCAAATTTAAAAAGGTGTGCAGACTCCCAGGACCATAATGCAACAAAAGGGGCGGATCTTTATGCAAATTTAGGATAGATAGATAGATATATAGATAGATAGTGTGATAGATAGATAGATATGCATACACAAAACTTGCTTTTTACGTTAAATTAGCTAAATGTAACTGTGTATAGTGAACGTGGGCAAATAGTATTAAAAAAGTGTGAATTGTGATAGAAATGAAATGATAGCTGAGTAAATTAAGCTTCTGTTATCAGGAAATCATTGAATTCTTTTGCTTCAACATAATTTAAAGATGTTAATGTGACATCTAGGAGAATTACGTGACTGTATCAGTAGAAAAAGCTGCATTACATAATACTAAGAAACATGTTTTTGGTAAGTTATATTAAATTAAATTAGTTAATAAAGTGAACAGCCCTGTTGGTTTATTGTTTTGAGTCAACGACACATTTCAGTTCATCACATTTGTTGTCATTGACCTAAAACTCTTTAAATATTTACAGCCAAATGCATCACAGCCTGCAGACGCACTTCACCTGCTCATCTTTAATTCAAAATTATTTGTGTAGTCCGGCAATGTCGTCTGCTCAATTGTCCACAAGTTCATTTACATCTGAATCCTTAGATTTTAACGTACTATTTCATTGTAATGCTGTGTGTATGACGAGAAAGAATGTGCTTATAATGGTGAAAGTACACACTTTTAAATTGTATTTATTAGACCTCATTTCATACTCTGTAAAGGCTGAGCAGTTAAAGTTTTTCAGTAAATATCATGTGTAATGTTTACGTACATATTAAGTTCGTCAACGGTCACTCGAGGGCGTCTTCAGTCCACACAACCAATAACGTCAGAAGATCCTGTCACCCATTTCTTCATTTGACAGAGGCTTTTATCAAAAGCAGACATACGAGGCGTGAAATCTCCTGGAGTAGCCATCTGTCAGGATGACCACGGGGGGCAAGTGCCCCCTAAATAAGAAAAAGCAGGGGTGATGGGGAATTTCAGAGGTGGTCCTTTAAAGGATAAGGGGGGCTGGAGAAGGGATGAAGACGGAGGACAGCTTGATCCACTAGTGAGTCCATTATCAGTTATGTCTGCTCAGAAGTGTCGCTGTGTGTGTGTGTGTGTGTGAGTGTCAGCTGACTTATTAAATAGATTCTAAATGTGAAGCTGCGTATTTGTTACGCACATCGTTTGAAATGCTTTCCATGAGCTGTCAGGTGATATGGTGGCGCAGTGGTTGGCACTGTTGCCCAGCAACAGGAAATGAAGGTTCAAACTTGCATATTCTCTGCATGGACTAAAATAAACATAAAGAAAAGTGTGACAATGCTTTAAATAGTAGTTGCTAAATAATAAAACTTGAGCGACTATAAATGTACCTTATGAAATATGAGCTGTGACTGAAATATATTTGAAGGACTTTTAGTGAGTTTGGGAATATGTTTAGTTAAAGACAACATGTGAAAATGTGTGGTGTTGTTTGAAATAATAAGGTAATTGATAAAGGAGTACATAAATATATAGGTTTTAAATTGAAACTTAAAAATGAATATGATTAGGTCCAATGACACGTTTCCTGACTTATATAAATGTGTCTGCCTTTGTGGAGCCCATCCGGGTTCCTATTTAAGGGGCCGCCTCCCTTCAGTCGGGAGCGGAAGTCGGGTGGAAGAGAGACGGAGCTGGAGAGAGGGCTGGAGGCGGCCAGGAGAAAGGCACAAGGACTGTGAGGCCTGGACATTGGGGGATCGGTGCAAGAGGCACTGGGGAGTGCACGTGAATAACTGACTGTAAATATTGTAAATAAAGAGTGTGTTGGTTGAACATAAGATGTCCGTCTGTCTGTGTCCGGGTTCAAGTTCACAAAAAGAAGGAAGAACTTTATAACAACTATTTAAAATATTATTAAACAGTGTGCATAGGCAGCAAGTTATTTTGATCCAAATATAAATTATTAAAGGTTTAAGTTTAGAGTTCATTTTATTAAAGGTTTAAGTTTCTCTGTTTTTCTAGAATTGATCACAATGCTGTTCTCTGAAGTATTAATTGTGTTCTCTATGAGGTGAGCAGCTGCGGCTAATGAGACTTCACAAATATTAACAAATGTCAGTCTAAAGCAGCAAATCCTACGTTTAATTATGGACATCAAACCTCATTTGACCTTCTCAGTCGTCCATTTCAGTTCCTCACAGTCACCTGAGTGTCATTTAGTGAGCCAGCAGTGTGAAGAGTGAAGGCCGACTGCTCCGTCTGCACCCGTCTGTCATCTGCTGCCTTAGTGAGGAGGAGTGCAGATTAAAGTGCAGGAATAGGAAACATCAGCCACACAATTAAATGAAGAGTTTAGTTTGATACAAAAGTAAAATAATAAAGGAACATTTCATTGAGTTTGACTCTTAAACAAATCACCATCCACCTGACCAAAGCTGAACAGAATGTCCGTCGTCATCTGAGCTCAGCTGTGGAGTTTTTAGTTTTGAAATTTGAAAGTCGGTGGAAATTGTAACTGCAGATGTTAAAAGATTTTCATATTTCAAGATATTAGGTAAAATTTAGCACATGACTTAAAAATTTATGGTCAAATAAATAATTCTGTCCCAAAACAATGGAAATAACAATAATCATTTCACAATGTAAAAAAAATAAATAAAGTCACCAAGAAACCCTGAAGTGTTTTTATGAATTTCCAGGGGTCTCCTAAATTTTCAGTGCTGTTTATTACACATTCAAATAAGACGAAGTTTTATGAAAATAACTGTGGTGAAATAAGTAATATTCATAAACAGTGTACACTTTACACCAATAGAGTACAATTGTAACAAAAACAGCCTTCACAACAATAAAGTGAATATGAAATGATTGTACAGTTGAGAAATATGTTCAAGTATTGCACTGCTAATATGAAACATGAGCAAAGGCATAATGTGCAAATAATTTAAAAAATGCAAGTACAGAAATTTATTTACATTTTTTTCTTTACTTTCTTTAACATTTACAGTAAATTGAGCACTGAAGAAGCTGAGCTAAATATTTTACACATCAGGATTATTTTCAGTGCTTTTCTGAACCAGCAATAAAGAAAAGCATAAAGAATTGGATTAACTCCAAAGTTCACTTCACTGACCAACACAAAGACATTATGGATGATAAGTGTGATTAGGTTACTACTATCATTAAAAAAATTGAATATATAAAGAGGCAGCCAGCAGATAATAAAAGCCCCCACGACTACTCCTAATGTTTTTGCGGCTTTTCTTTCAGACGGTTTTGATATTTTACTGTCACTCACCTCCTCAGTTTGCCTCTTTTCTATCATACAGTTGATGGCTCTTGAATGGCTTCATGCAACTACAAATATTCTGATATAAAAACCAATCATCAGTGAATAAGGAATAAAAAAAGTTATAAGTAAATCAAAAATGATAATTTCATAATAAGTGTATGCTCCACAAGCTCCTTCACATATCTCTACATCAATATCACTCAAACTTAAAAGTATAACTGTAATTAAAAGAGCAAGCAGCCACACTACAGCAATGCTGATCTTTGTAACAGTCAAAGTTATTTTTGAGCTGTAAAAGAAAGGATGGCAGACAGCAATGTAGCGATCAATGGATATTAAAATCACATTATATTCAACTACTATACTAAGAATATTTGCAAGTGCCTGATATAAATAACAATAAATAACTCCAAAGTACCAGCAAGTTTCAATCATACCAATTAAAGTAAAGGGCATCACAAAGAAACCTGATAAGAAATCGGCTGCTGAGAGTGAAACGATCAGAAAATTAGTCGGTGTGTGCAGCTGAACAAAATGAGAAATAGAAATGATAACAAGAAGATTTCCAAAGACTGTCGAGAAAAGCAAAAGACACGAGAAATTATAATAAGGTCCATAAACTTCAGTTTCAAAAATCAGTTTACGACAAGATGCATTACTGTGAGGAAAGCAACGTCCAATTTTCACTTTATTCCACTCCATGTCTGTCCCCTGACTGAGCCGTCCTGCCTGCACACTGAGATGTTTATACACTGAGGCCCTGCGACTGCCAGATTCTCTCTGCTGACGTAATTCACATGAGGCGTCTCTCTGCTGTGTGTGAAGAAGCACAATGGCAGACAATAAATATCTACAGTAACACAGTCAGATAAGGGGGTATGACTGTACAAAGCCCCTCTTCTCTCCTCTAGGACTTTGCCTTTTCCTCTCCTCTCCCCTTCACATTGTGGCTGCCAGACACTCGACCCTGTCACAAGTGACCACCTCCAGTGTCCCTGCACAGGTGTTGTATGTCATTGTGGCACCCAATCCCTGTTGACGTGTCATCGTTCCTCCACTTAGGGGGCACACAGTGACGCTGCTCACACTGCGCATCAGCCGGGGTGCGTCCCCTAAGGTGACTGTCCTGCGTCACTCTCTCTCCCTCTCACTCTCACTCTTCTCCTAGGACTTCTCTAAACCACTACAGCCTCTTGTCTAAGTTGGACTCTCCGCACTCCTTTGCCATTTCTCTTTTTTCCACAGCGGCACGGTGTGACGAGGAGCTGACTTCGTTCACGGTGGCACTCAGTCCACCTCTCCCAGCTCTCCGAGAATCATACGTGAGCACCACAAGCAAATCGTTTCTGTGTCGCTGTGAAGCCCCTCCACTCCAGAGAGACAACGCACCTCCTGTTCTGTCAGGGTAAGTCCAGCGCTGTTTAAAATGTCAGTCTGACTATAAAGAGTTTAACTGTGACAGGCTTATTACGCGGTGCACCTCACCTCACTGGCAGTAAGCAAGTCTTCTGTTGTCTTTAGTAATTGTGAATTTGAAGTTTATAACCAACACTTTAACTTGTAATGACATTCAGTTCCCGTACATGTTGTGACGCGTGAGTCACTCTCTTGCACCTAAACAGATGAGGCTCGGTCTTAGGCTTCAGAATGAGCGGCTTTATTAATCAACTTAAAACAGGAAAGGCCAGCGTATTTACTGAAGCAGAAGCTACCACTCCATTAGTCATTCAGCCTCGGCTCCCTCCTTCTGTCCAGGCAGTGATAATCCTCCTTGTCAGGTTGGCCCTGCAGCTGTGGATCCACAATTGGGATTGAGTTGTGCCAACTGATGGTCGGCTTACCACATAGCAATTCAAGTTTAATTAACTGAAAACTTGGCGCTTGTATTTACCCTTGCTGGGTAATTTCTATTGGATAAGTGCTGACATTTTGATTATTTATGTTTGATATGCACTCCACTGGTACTTGCACTAAGGGATATCATTTTTAGAAGATATTTGCTATATATATGATTTATAGATTTGTAAGAAACAAAAATAAATGAATATTTCTGTTGGGTTTTGACATCCCAAACAGCAGCACACTACTTTAGTCTGTTAACATTATTACAATAAACACAATAAAACTTCTTAATAAAGAAAAAATGATGTTGAAAACTCTCCAAAACTCTCTCCCACTATCATTTAGTGGTTAGAGGCTCTATTCCATATTAATATCGCAATCAACTTCCAGTTTTATTAAATCAGGACATTATTGCAACAACAGCAAACGGTGGTCTTTAGAGAAAATCTGAATCACATGATAAAATATGTGACGACTGCCATCTCCTATGTACAAGTTAAATTCTGATTAAAAATGATCATATCGATGTCATACGAGCGACTCTGTAAGAGTCTGAGTGTTTCGTCTCGTTGTCATTTCCAACCTAATTGACATAAATAAGGAAGTGTGCCTTTCCATAAAGGCCATCATATTTCCTACCCAGGTGGCCTATTAATGCAAACTGCATGCAAAGTCCCCTCGTCTCTCCTTGTTTCAGTGAAGCACCCTTTAGTGTCATTAGTCACACGCTGATGTCATTAGTTCGCATAACGCAATTCATTTAGGGGACAGCACGTCATCAGGCTTTGAAGGTCTTAAATCAGCTCTGTGCATGGAGCCAACCCACCATTGGACACTGGCATGCTCTTCACAAGATGCCAGTTTAAATGTCGCTAATCAGGTCAGCCGTCAGATATGAAGAATGGAGCCCACCGAGAGAACGTACAAACTCATCAAAGAGAGTGCAGATGACAAAGCTAAACTTGGCTACTTACTCACCAGCTGCTAATTCAGATTTTCTATTTCATGTTCAATTCTGCTTTCCTTTGCGTATTTACTCAGTTGATGTCACCTAAAATCCTACTTGTGAGCGTACTAAATTTAAAAGTTATGAACTGAAAAATCCTCATCTATTGCTCTTGGCTTATCTTTTCTGTTTCGGACTGTCACACGAATATGACACTGGGATATAACAACACACGTGTTCCACAGCATTTAATGATTTACAAGACATTTCTCTTTGGACTTTTTCAACTGTAGCCCTTTGAATGTGAAACATGTGAAGATTTGGCCCCCCAAACGCTGCACATTCTGCTGCACTGCAATGGCCTCTCACAGTGGTGACACTGACCCATAAAAAGATAAGTGTGGCACTACACATACTGTGACAGAACACAAATTATAAGATGAAATTTTTACTGTTTGGCTCCCTAAACATTGAACGTGTGAAGATTTGGCCAAGTGACATTCTGCTGTAATGTTAAGGTTTTTCTTTTCTACACTAGAGTCACCATGTGTGCTACACAATGTTCTTCATAACTGGTGCTGAATGCTTGAATCTTCCACTAATCCACTGAATGAACCCTCATATATCAGATGTATGGCTGTCTCGTGCAACAGCATCGAGTGAACGTTAAGAGGAAGAAACCACAGACGGGATGCCACCTCTTCACAGGGCACAAACACCCCATAATGTCAGGTGTAATTCTGAGCAGCAACATGAAATAACAGGTTAGAAATGCTGACATAGAGATTACCATTTATTATTATGGGATACTGAGGATTTGCAGAGATCCCACACCCACCCTCTTTTCCAGAGTTGGCCCTGGGGGGTCTTCCCATTTGTTCCCCAATATGAAGGACTCCTGCTGTGCATCGGGCTCTGTCACTGATTAAGATGTCAAGTCACCTACAGGAGAGTGATTTTAAACAAATTTGTATACAGATAGAAAGAGGGGTAGGAACTGATCTCAGACAGGAGCTATTTGCTTTGTCAGGTCAGCCCCCTCAGACAAACGAGGTACAAAAATGTTAGGAAATTAAGGCGCTTTCTAAATAAACAGGATTGTGAGAAATTAATTCATGCATTTATCTCTAGTAGGATTGACTACTGCAATGCGGTGTTCACTGGCTGTTCAAACTGTTCTTTATACAGCCTCCAGTTAATCCAAAATGCGGCAGCAAGAATTATTACAAGAACAAGAAAATATGAACACACAGTTCTTAAATCCTTACACTGGCTCCCGGTTAAGTTTAGGGCAGATTTCAAAATCCTCCTTTTAACATATAAAGCATTAAATGGCCAAGGTCCGGCTTACTTGTCTGAACTTATCA
>JANRMT010062791.1:185818903-185834415 GCA_026402145.1 Polypterus bichir lapradei | reverse complement strand
ATTTACATTTATTTATGTGGCTGACGCTTTTATCCAAAGTGACTTACAACATTTCAGATACGATTGGCTGCTTTTCTTTTCTTAGTCCAGTTGGAGTTCAGGCGAGTGAAGTGACTTACTGAGGGGCACACAGCGTCAGTGGGGGGATTTGAACCCACAGCCTCAGGGTTTGAAGTCCAAAGCCTTAAAGGTTTTCTGATTATGTGATGAACTCCTTGGCATTGTGATCTGATGAATGAAGTGTGTGAACAGAGAGAGACAGGCGGCCCTCCTTGGTCACACTTGTAATAAGGTGCTTGTGCTCCTCTGGTCAGACTTCATGATAAAGAAGACTGACTGACGCTTTTCTCCTGTTGGTGTTTTATTACCCAGTGTGGGGTGCCAGTCAATTTCTTCCACAATATATCACAATAGTTTTGATTATTTACTGATAATGACAGAGAAATAACAGCAAATCTCACATCCACCATCGTAGAATCACTAAAAACTGTTAAAGAGACGACTTGAACCGCAATAATGAAATAAAGAAAAAAAAAATGTCTGCATGAATATTTTGTGCTAAATTTGTACAGAAATACTTTAGTGCAGCAACCTACTAGATGGGATAGCAGTGAGGATTATAAAGATGAAAAAATCAAAATCATGTAAAGGTGGTTTGAAAAAGAAGGAAGAACAATTATAAAAAATATTATTAAACAGTGTGCATAGGCAGCAAGGTATTTTGATCTAAATTTAAATTATTAAAGGTTTAAGTTTCTCTGTTTTTATTGAATTGAGCGCAATGCTGTTCTCTGAAGTATTAATTGTGTTCTCTATGAGGTTGAGCTGCTGCGGCTAATGAGACTTCACAAATATTAACAAATGTCAGTCTAAAGCAGCAAATCCTACGTTTAATTGTGGACATCAAACCTCATTTGACCTTCTCAGTCGTCCATTTCAGTTCCTCACAGTCACCTCAGTGTCATTTAGTGAGCCAGCAGTGTGAGGAGTGAAGGCCGACTGCTCCGTCTGCACTCGTCTATCATCTGCTGCCTTATTGAGGAGGAGTGCAGATTAAAGTGCAGGAATAGGAAACATTAACTTACACAATAAAATGAAGAGTTTAGTTTGACACAAAAGTAAAACAATAAAGGAACATTTTGTAGAATTTGACTATTAAACAAATCCCCACCCGCCTGACCAAAGCTGAACAGAATGTCGGCCGTCGTCTGAGCTCAGCTGTGGAGTTTTTAGTTGTGAAATCTGAAAGTCGGTGCAAATTGTAACTGCAGATGTTAAAAGATTTTTATATTTCCAGATATTAGGTAAAATTCAGCACATTACTTAACAATTTATGATCAAATGATTAATTCTCTCCCAAAATAATGGAAACAGCAATAATAATCATCTGCGGTGGGTTTTGTCCTGCCTGGGATTGGTTCCTGCCTTGTGCCCTGTGTTGGTGGGATTGGCTCTAGTAGACCCTCATAACTTTAAGTTAGGATACAGCGGGTTGGAGAATAACTGACTGGCAATAATCATTTTACAATGTAAAAAAAATAAAGTCACCAAGAAACTCTGAAGTGTTTTTATGAATTTCCAGGGGCCTCCTAAATTTTCAGTGCTGTTTATTACACATTGAAATAAGTGTTATGAAAATAACTGTGCCAAATAAATAATATTCATAAACAGTGTACACTCCACACCAATAGAGTACAATTGTAACAAAAACAGCCTTCACAACAATACAGCGAATATGAAATGATTGTATTGTTAATAAATACGTCCGAGTATTGCACTGCTAATATGAAAAAGGAGCAAAGGCATAATGTGCAAATAATTAAAAAAATGTAAGCACAGAAATTTATTTAAATTTTTTTCTTTACTTTCTTTAACATTTACAGTAAATTGAGCACTGAAGAAGCTGGACTAAATATTTTACACATCAGGATTATTTTAAGTGCTTTTCTGCACCAGGAATAACGAAAAGCGTAAAGAATTGGATTAACACCAAAGTTCACTTCAGTGACCAACACCAAGACATTATGGATGATACGTGTGATTAGGTTATTAATATCAGTAAAAAGATTGTAAAAGTAAAGAGGCAGCCAGCAGATAATAAAAGCCCCCACGACTACTCCTAATGTTTTTGCGGCTTTTCTTTCAGACGGTTTTGATATTTTACTGTCACTCACCTCCTCAGTTTGTCTCTTTTCTATCATACAGTTGATGGCTCTTGAATGGCTTCTTGCAACCACAAATATTCTGATATAAAAACCAATCATAAGTGAATAAGGGATAAAAAAAGTTACAAGTAAAATAAAAATGTCCATTTCATAAGAAGTGAATACTGCACAAGCTCCTTCACAGCGCTCTACATCAATATAACTCAAACATAAAAATATAATTGTGATTAAAACTGCCAACAGCCACAGCACAGCAATGCTGATCTTTGCAACAGTCCAAGTTATTTTTGAGCTGTAAAAGAAAGGATGGCAGACAGCAATGTAGCGATCAATGGATATTAAAGTCACATTATATTCAACTGCTGTACTAAGAATATTGGCAAGTGCAGAATACAAATAACAATAAATAACTCCAAAGTACCAGCAAGGTTCAATCAGGCCAATCAAAGAAAAGGGCATCACAAAGAAACCTGATAAGAAATCGGCCGCTGCCAGTGAAAGGATCAGAAGATTAGTCGGCGTGTGGAGCTGAACAAAATGAGAAATAGAAATGATGACAAGAAGATTTCCAAAGATTGTCGATGAAAGCAAAAGACAAGAGAAAGTGTAATAAAGTCCATAAACTTCAGTTCCATAAATCAGTTTATGACAAGATTTATTACTGTGAGGATAACAACGTCCAAGTTTCAGTCGATTCCACTCCATGTCTGTCCCTGACTGAGCCGTCCTGCCTGCACACTGAGATGTTTATACACTGAGGCCCTGCGACTGCCATATTCTCTCTGCTGACGTAATTCACATGAGGCGTCTCTCTGCTGTGTTTGCTTCACAAATTCTCTCAGGATGTTTGTTTGTTCATTTCAGTTCTTACTCACTAATGAGTTCATCAAATCTCAGACGTCTTCATTATATTTGTTTGTCAGGAGCCGCTCAGGGCTGCGGTGGTCTCTCCTCACAGCTCCACAGTGGTCAGTTGCTGGCTCTCTGCAGTTTCCTTCTTCTCCTCTGTCTGCTGTTTTTGTTTTTTTGTTCTCAGTCACTTTGACTTTCTTTCCTCATCACAGCGAGCAGCACATTAAATCAGCAGGTTCAGATGAGCTGAGGTTGTGCCCAGTGGTGGTCTGACACTCCATCCTGTGCTATGCTGCTCAGAGCCTCTGAGACTCCTGCATGGAGTGTGCTGGACCACCCTGCGCTCATGAGAGGCCCAGACACACACACACACACACACACACACACACACACACGTGGTCCAGTCCTCTTTAATCCCCTGCTCCACCATTGTGTTTTTGTGACCCAGTCGGTGTGTTTCTTCCTGATGCTCACCCAGCGAGCTCACCGACTCCATCCTTGTCTGTCCTTTCTGTTGAGTGTTTGATTGTTAACCTGCTCTTTGTGTGTTGCTGACTGTTGGCACCATGCAACACTCTGGGCCCTTGTACTTCATGAACAGACTGGACTGATGTTAAGAGGGTTGGAAGACGCAGACATCAAAATATAAATTTGTCTGAAAAACGACAAGTGATTTTTTTTTAATGGATGCTCCCACAAAAACATAAAAAGGTGTAAAAACAAAATTGCGAAATCCAAATCAATAGAGTGTCACTAATTTAAATTCAGTCAAGAATGACAGTCACAGATAGGAAAACAAAAAAAGCACAATGGCAGACAATAAATATCTACAGTAACACAGTCAGATAAGGGGGTATGACTGTACAAAGCCCCTCTTCTCTCCTCTTTGCCTTTTCCTCTCCTCTCCCCTTCACATTGTGGCTGCCAGACACTCGACCCTGTCATGAGTGACTACCTCCAGTGTCCCTGCACCAGTGTTGTATGTCATTGTGGCACCCAATCCCTGTTGACGTGTCATCGTTCCTATACTTAGGGGGCACACAGTGACGCTGCGCTCCCTCACCTCTCTGAACAGTGCACCATCAGCCGGGGTGTGTCCCCTAAGGTGACTGTCCTGCGTCACTCTGTCTCCCTCTCACTCTCACTCTTCTCCCAGGACTTCTCTAAACCCTTACAGCCTCTTGTCTAAGTTGGACTCTCCGCACTCCTTTGCCATTTCTCCTTTTTCCACAGTGGCACGGTGTGACGAGGAGCTGACTTTGTTCAGGGTGGCACTCAGTCCACCTCTCACAGCTCTCTGAGAATCATACGTGAGCACCACAAGCAAATCGTTTCTGTGTCGCTGTGAAACCCCTCCACTCCAGAGAGACAACGCACCTCCTGTTCTGTCAGGGTAAGTCCAGCGCTGTTTAAAATGTCAGTCTGACTATAAAGAGTTTAACTGTGACAGGCTTATTGCGCGGTGCACCTCACCACATTGGCAGTAAGCAAGTCTTCTGTTGTCTTTAGTAATTGTGAATTTGAAGTTTATAACCAACACTTTAACTTGTAATGACATTCAGTTCTCGTACATGTTGTGACGCGTGAGTCACTCTCTTGCACCTAAACAGATGAGGCTCGGTCTCAGGCTTCAAAACGAGCGGCTTTATTAATCAACTTAAAACAGGAAAGGCCAGCATATTTACTGAAGCAGAAGCTACCACTCCATTAGTCATTCAGCCTCGGCTCCCTCCTTCAGCCCAGGCAGTTAATAATCCTCCTTGTCAGGTTGGTCCTGCAGCTGTGGATCCACGACTGGGATCGGGTCATCCTGGAGGAAAGGGGACAAAGAGACAGTTGGCCAGGTCATTGGCCGAATTAAAGTACCCTGAGGATCGACGATCGGTCCATGGCCGAGGGACACGTTGCGCGGCAGAGCTGCAATTGAACTCGTTGTTGCAGTGGTCAGTCTTCTGTGGCCGATGGGCTCGTGACAGAACTGTAAAGTGACCGCTGATATAGGACGTGTTGGGCCGTGGAGCTGTGTGTGCGTCACAATGTAAATGTGCCAGGATAACCACGTTTATCTGTCTTTGTGATTGAACAGATTATTAATATCATTTACTTCAAGGGCAATGCTCTTCACTTGACTTTGTTTTAAGATGTTCATGCCAACTTGTCTTAAGATGCCATCTTGGGCCTCATGCAGTGCTTGTGTTCAGAAATCGGGGTGACAGTGCCAACTGATGGTCGGCTTACCAAATAGCAGTTCAAGTTTAATGAACTGAAAACTTGGCATTTGTAATTAGTCTTGCTGGGTAATTTCTATTGGATAAGTGCTGACATTTTGATTATTTATGTTTGACATGCACTCCATTGGTACTTGCACTAAGGGATATCATTTTTATTTTAGAAGATATTTGCTATATATACGATTTATAGATTTGTAAGAAACAAAAATAAATTATTGTTTCTGTTGGGTTTTGACCCCCCAAACAGCAGCACGCTACATTAGTCTGTTAACATTATTACAATAAACACAATAAAACTACTTAATAAAGAAAAAATGATGTTGAAAACTCTCCAAAATTCTGTCCCATTATTGTTTAGTGGTTAGAGACTCTATTCCATATTAATATCGCTATCAACTTCCAGTTTTATTAAACCAGTACTTTTTTGCAACAACAGCAAATGATGGTCTTTAGAGAAAATGTGAACCACATTATAAAATATGTGACGACTGCCATCTCCTATGTACAAGTTAAATTCTGATTAAAAATGATCATATCAATGTCATACGAGCGACTCTGTAAGAGTCTGTGTGCTTCGTCTCGTTGTCATTTCCAACCTAAGTGACACAAATAAGGAAGTGTGCCTTTCCATAAAGGCCATCATATTTCCTACCCAGGTGGCCTGTTAACGCAAACTGCATGCAAAGTCCCCTCGTCTCTCCTTGTTTCAGTGAAGCACCCTTTAGTGTCATTAGTCACACGCTGATGTCATTAGTCCGCATAACGCAATTCATTTAGGGGACAGCACATCATCAGGCTTTTAAGGTCTAAGACCAGCTCTGTACATGGAGCCAAGCCACCATTGGACATTGGCATGCCCTTCACAAGATGCCAGTTTAAATGTCGCCAGTCAGGTTAGTGGTCACATATGAAGAATGGAGCCCACCGAGAGAACGTACAAACTCATCAAAGAGAGTGCAGATGACAAAGCTAAAGTTGGCTACTTACTCACCAGCTGCTAATTCAGATTTTCTATTTCATGTTCAATTCTGCTTTCCTTTGCGTATTTACTCAGTTGATGTCACCTAAAATCCTACTCGTACTCCTACGTACTAAATGTAAAAGTTATAAGCTGAAAAATCCTCATCTATTGCTCTTGGCTTATCTTTTCTGTTTCGGACTGTCACACGAAGATGACACTGGGATATAATAACACACGTGTTCCACAGCATTTAATGATTTACAAGACATTTCTCTGTGGACTTTTTCAACTGTAGCCCTTTGAATGTGACACGTGTGAAGATTTGGCCCCCCAACGCTGCACATTCTGCTGCACTGCAATGGACTCTCACAGTGGTGACACTTTGGATTTGGTGAGCAGGTTGATCCTTGGGGTATTAATATTTTATAGGGGTGCCCTATTATAATTATGCCTAGCCCAAGCTCTAACCCTAACCCCAGGTGATGTAGGGCCCTAAGGCTAAAATAGCAACTTCAACCCTGATGTTAAGATCGTGTAGGTCGGCAGCTTGTGTTGGTGATGGGTTGGAAATTTGGTACTTGGTCCTTTTTCTTTTCTTTTTTTTTAGTGGTTTTTAAATTTTAGTATGGTGTGTAAGGGTTGTAAAAGAAGAGAACACACAGCATAAAGGGTTGGGGTTTCCGGCCCCGTATACTGTACAAAAGAAAAAGCAAAGTTCTTTTACAAACAGGTCAAAAAATATAAACATAAATGTTCATATGCGCGACGCCCTTCATAGGCGTCGGCGGCCATTTTATAGAGGAGGAGCCGGAAGTGGAGGAATGCTGGGAAGGAAGCGTGAGGGATGACGGGATTGCTGACGTCAGGGAAGATGGTGGAGGAAGGGCGGAAGTGGACGTACTGCGGGCAGGTTATGATGGCGGAGCGTCTTTTTTCCTGAAAGAGAGAGCAGAAAGGTTAGTACCCCGCCATTCCCTGCCGGCGAACATCTTTCGAAGCGGTTTCGGGTCCGTCCGAGGCCTCCTACTCGCGCATGCGTGACAGGGTATAGAGGTATGGATGTGAGTGTGCATGTGTGGATAGGATAGGCAGGATTTAAATAAATAAAACGGGCCAGAGAGGGGACGTGTAGTGATGGTTAGGGCAAATATTAGTGTGATTTGAAATATCGGATTTTGAAAAATTATTAGGGATGTTATTAATAACTGGTTGGTTATGATTCCTTTATATCTTTAAATTAATTGCAATTTAGACTTTGGTAGATGGAGTAGGAACAATTTATGAAAGTGATGATTGGCCTTAATAAACCCGTTTTTTGGGATGGCAATCTATAAAAACAAAAAACACATTGTCTTCCTCAAACCTTTATTGAAGTTTGGTTGAAGATTGTTGATAGGATGGATTGGAATTAATTAAGAGCAGGTTAATTGATAGCACTCTAGAAATATAGATGGAATGAGGGTCCATAAAAAATATAAATAAATATAACTGTAGCAGTGTACCTATGCATTTATACTCACCGCAAGGTGGGAATCCCCTACCCTAATACTGACCCATAAAAAGATGTGTAGCACAACACATACTGTGATAGAACACAAATTATAAGATGAAATATTTACTCTTTGGCTCCCTAAACATGGAACGTGTGAAGATTTGGCCAAGTGACATTCTGCTGTAATGTTAAGGTTTTTCTTTTCTACACTAGAGTCACCATGTGTGCTACACAATGTTCTTCATAACTGGTGCTGAATGCTTGAATTTTCCACTAATCCACTGAATGAACCCTCATATATCAGATGTATGGCTGTCTTGTGCAACAGCATCGAGTGAAAGTTAAGAGGAAGAAACCGCAGACGGGATGCCACCTCTTCACAGGGCACAAACACCCCATAATGTCAGGAGCAGCAACATTAAATAACAGGTTAGAAATGCTGACATAGAGATTACCATTTGTTATTCTTGGATACTGAGGATTTGCAGAGATCCCACACCCACCCTCTTTTCCAGAGTTGGCCCTGGGGGTCTTCCCATTTCTTCCCAAATATGAAGGACTCCTGCTGTGCATCGGGCTCTGTCACTGATTAAGATGCCAAGTCACCTACAGGAGAGTGATTTTAAACAAATTTGTATGCAGATAGAAAGAGGGGTAGGAACTGATCTCAGACAGGAGCTATTTGCTTTGTCAGGTCAGTGAAGAGCGCAGCCCCCTCAGACAAACGAGGTACAAAACCATCTTGTGAAGCATTTACTTGAGCATCTGCCCTCAATTATCAGATTGAGGATGGTACTCTGAGGTCTTAAGGTGCTTCATTTGGAGTAATTTGGCAACACAGTACAGTACAGCAGAGTAAAGAGGAATGAAGCCGCAAGTAGTGGGCCCCTTTGTTTCTTTTGTAAAACTGAAGAAAATGGCAGCAGTACCATAGATAGACAGATCCAAAGTGCTATCTATGACAGACGCATAGATATTTCTTTATTTGTCACCAGGGGGAAGCTTTTTAATTATTATAACAAAGAGCAAAACTGCCCTCAAATACACACAAGAATCCAAGATGAAAGAAAAGTGATTGGCTTGCCAAGAATAAGCAAGTGATCCCAGTGAGGCGCTATACAGGCATATTGCTGTAGGTGTGAAGGAGCCCCAGGCGTATTTCTTGAAAAGCTTCTCATTTAACATTCACGGGCTGAAAGTGTGTCAGAGAGGTTGTGCAACATTGTTCATTAGTTGTGGATTATTTGATTCGCTGTATTAATTGTTCTATAAGTCTGCATCTTTAATTTTTTATTTTTTCCACCCAGGACTGACTGCTACTGTGCCACACTTCACCTACTGTATTAGGAGATGTCTCCTCTGTTCTCTGTAATCCCAATCTGCAATGAGTTGCGACCTGCTCAGGGTTTGTTTTCTGCCTTGCATCTTCAGTTCAGCCAATGATAGAATGAATATTTTCACTTTAAGCTGATGACTTTTTCAAGCTTGTCAGGGCCAAGGTGAACACCCCTAGCCCCTCTCTGTCTAACGTCACTTTGACAGACCGCATCAGTACATGTAAATTGTCCCTCTGTCTGTAGCAGCACGTCCTCCTTCTATCTGCTCCACAGAAAGCGCGCTTACAGTTAAAGCATACAGCAGAATAACATAAAAAATACAACTGTCCATAATTCTTTAAACAATTTAAAGAACATGACATAAAACATAATAAAATCACTTTACACTGTCATCTTTTATATTTTCTGATCTCCTTGTATGTTGCATCAATACTACAAAGATAAATTCCTAATCCACCTTAGTGCACTCATCCAATAAAGAGAATTTTGGGAAGGAAGACGCTCTTAACAACTTCATCAGTGGAGCGGATTGTATAACCTGCAACTCGTCAGCTTGTGGTTAGAAAAGAGAAAGAGACGTCAAGGGAATAAATAAAATAAAACTCAGTGCAAACTGGAGAAACCTGAGACGAGAACTGACACCAGAGAGCAAAGTCAAGGAATTTAACACAAAATGACTTCAGCTGTGTGTATTTATATAATGGCATTTCACCTGAACAGACATCACAATCAGGAAATACGATAAACTGAATCAAATTTAGGATCTGAGTGGACAGTCACAGCATTGTTTGGGATTAGTGACACGACTTGACACAAAGAACTTTCACGTGTTTGAAATCAACATGCTGAGGTTTATCTAAACACACAGATATAAACCATCAGGACTTTGTTAATGATCACTTAAAGACACTTGTGTTCAAATCCTCATTAAAACATTCATTACAAAAAAATAAAATATCAAAACACAGGACTGAGCACACATGAGTATTGTGTCGTTAGATTTTTATAAGTCATACCAAGTTAACCGAACACTTTCTGAGCCATTGTGCTCTACAACAACCCTGCAGCAATTTGACAAATGAGAGAGAAAGCCTGAATAATTTGTGATGTGATGTCAAAAGGAATAAATGTGGTGGTAGGCAGACAATTACTGACATACAAACATAATTCCTTTATTAGGTTTAAGTTTCCTTGTTTTTGATAGAATTGAGCACAATGAAGTTCTCTGAAGTATTAATTGTGTTCTGTGTGAGGTGAGCAGCTGCGGCTAATGAGATTTCACAAATATTAACAAATGTGAGTGTAAAGCAGCAAATCATACGTTTAACACTAGAATTACCAGAACCTATGAAAAAAACTCGTAGATCTGTCCCACCTTAAATCGCTTCTTAAATCCCTTCTCACCTCTCCGCCAGCATCTTTTGTCCTCTAAATGTGCTGATAAACACAAGCTGCAAGCAGCCGGCTATTCCATCCTCCCACCGACTTAGAACGTGCACGAACTTCTCCCAGCTCATGCCTTGATTGATTATCTGGGAGTGAAGTGGAGTTTTAGAGTGGAAATACATCAGAGCCAGAATGCACATCACACTTTTACCATTGCTGTACTTTGTATATGTATATGGGAATCTCTGCATCTTACTTGTGACTTTACGCTGTAGGAAGTAAGTAAATAAATAAAGGTAAATCGGTAAGTAACATTCGAAAGCAATGCTCCGATGTAGAACGCAAGCGACTCTACAAGCTAGTGTTTAGATCTGGACGGTGTATGTGCCCCCAAAAAAAGTCTAACTGCATTCTCGTACCATTGCTTGCAAATTAAAGTGTCGGCAGGCACTTTTCGTGGCATTACACGTATTTTTTGAGCATGGCCTCTGCACACTACTTGTGACTTTAAGGTGTAGGAAGTAAGTAAATAACTCAAGGTAAATCGCGTCATAAAATGATTTCTTCAAAACGTCACATATATTTGTCTCTTTCTTTTTTTAAAATGTGCGTTGATCACCGGCAGCATGTGGTAGCACTGACCACCTCAAATGCGGGGGGTGTTTGGGCTCGTGAACACGGCTGACATAATAAAACTGAATAATAAAAAAGAAAACCAAAGCTAACCTTTATAAGTATCATAAATTACACCGGCTGTTACAGACTGAAATCAAATGTATGTTTTTATTTCAAAATACTAAGCATACGAGCAGTTCACTTCTCAAAACGGAGTTGTGCGGGATCAAACTCGTGACCTTTTGATTTCCAGTCAGCAGCTGATACTGTTGCGCCACAGAGGCAATCATCGTAAATGCGTGTCAATGTCGCATGTTAAGGCAGCTTTTTTCTGCAGTTATATTTTTGAATAAAAGCACACTTGTTCTGTTATATTTAATAATAATAATAACAATACATTTTATTTATATAGCGCTTTTCCCATGCTCAAGGCACTTACAGAATATAAGAAAGAACGGCAGGGTATACAGTATATAGCATTGTACAAACCAAATAAATAAATGAAGATTACGACAGTGAATTCAGAGAAAAAAAGAAGAAAAAAGCCTAACAGACAAAAGAATTGATGGTCTCGCACACACAGACAGGTTACATGAGCATCTTGACAGACAGGTAAACTGAGAGAAGGGGAATGAAATCAAGTAGAGCTAAAAGCCTTCCTGAGCAGATGAGTTTTACAAGAATTCATGGAGTCAGCTGACCTGATTAATTTCGGTAGGTCATTCCAGAGTCTGGGCACTCGCTATACAGCTGAAGGCCCTGCTGTCACCCATGGAGTGAAGGTTAGTGTGGAGCACAACAAGATGGCCAGAATGACCTTAGTGAGCGGGCAGGCACATGGTGATGGAGAAGGTCACTGATGTAGTTTGTCGTGAGGTTATTTAAGGCTTTGTAGGTTATTAGTAGGATTTTATATTCGATTCTGCAAGACACAGGGAGCCAGTAAAGACGGAGCAGGATGGGTATGATGTGCTCGCTGCTGCTGGTTCGAATGAGGACTCTTACAGCCGAGTTTTGAATAAGCTAGAGCTGTGATATAAGATTAGAAAGGACACCTGCCAACAGCGAGTTACAATAATCAATGTGGGATGTAATAAAAGCAGGGACAAGTTTCTCAGCATTAGAGAAGGAGAGGAAGGAACGAACACGGGATATGTTATGGAGGTGAAAGTAAGAAAGTTTCTTAATGTGATTTATGTGGGCGGAATAAGAGAGGGAGGAATCAAAAATGACACCAAGATTATTTGCAATGGAGGCAGGTCTGATGAGATCACTGCCAAGATGGACTGGGAAGGAGCTCATTTCATTAAGTTGCACTTTAGTCCCAATTTGCAGGAGTTCAGTTTTGTTGCAATTTAACTTAAATGACTAATGACAATGTAATTTAATTTTAAAGTGTTCTGCTCCATCCAGGTATTCATTTCACTGAGGCAGGTTGTGAGCTGAGAAAGCTCTGATGAAGTTCCACTTTTAACATTGAAGTAGAGTTGAGTATCATCTGAATAAAAATGATAGCCCAGTCCATAGCTACGAATAATATGGCCAAGGGGAAGCATATAAATACAGAAGAGAAGAGGGCCGAGGACAGAGCCCTGAGGAGCTCCTTGTGTGACTGGCGCTGAGCTTGACCTGCTGTTGCCTATCAGTCAGATAGGACTTGAACCACTGGAGGGCAGTGCCAGAGATACCCAGCATGTTCTCCATTCTGGACAGTAGAATGTCATGTCTGACCCGAGTGTCAAATGCTGCACTGAGGTCTAACAGAATTAATATGCTGGTTTGTCCAGAGTCTGCTGCAATAAGCATATCATTGGTTACCCGTAGCAGAGCAGTTTCACAGCTGTGCTTTACCTGAAACCAGACTGAAAGGGTTCCATCAAGTTATTAGAAGCTGAGTAATTGGTGAGTTGGGAGGCTACAACACGCTCAAGAGCTTTCGACAGGAAAGGTAAGTGGGAAATAGGCCGAAATTTGTTAAGATCGTCAGCATCAAGAACAGACTTTTTTAACATTGGGGTTACAGAGGCGATTTTAAAAGTGAGTGGCACAGAGCCAGTGTCGAGGGATGAGTTTATTATTGTTGTAACAGTCGGGATTATGGCATGAAGGCAGGATTTAAGTAGTGTGCTGGTGATGGGGTCCAGTACACAAGTAGTCAGCCTCATCTTACAAAGCAGATGTGACTGGTGAGAACTTAGAGAAGGAGCTGGAAGGAGTGGGAAAACAGGGAGAGATATAAACAGATGATGTCTTTATGTTAGTTGAATTATTTAGATCTTTAATTTTGTTACAGAAAAAGTGGAGGAATTCGTCACAGACTTCAGTAGAAGAGGTAGTTGGGCCAGATGCAGGTTCGAGTAGTTTATTATTTGTACCTTTTGTGATAGTGTTTCTTTGATATTTGATATTTGGACTTCAGGCTTCATACATTATATAGTTTATGCATACATTTTGTCATTTACTAATAGAATATGAAAAATGTTTCTTTTTTAAGAATGTGTTTACATAGATAACTGTAGAAACGGAACAGACATGAAATGAGTGTGTTCCAATTAATGATTTATTATTTCCACTCTAAAACTCCACTTCACTCCCAGATAATCATTTAAGGCATGAGCTGGGAGATGTTCGTGTACGTTCTAAGTTAGTGGAGGGATGGAATAGCCGGCTGCTTGCAGCTTGTCCTTATCAGTTCCTCACAGTCACCTCAGTGTCATTTAGTGAGCCAGCAGTGTGCTCCTTCTGCAGTCGTCTGTCATCTGCTGCCTTAGTGAGGAGGAGTGCAGATTAAAGTGCAGGAACAGGAAACATTAACTTCACAATAAAATGAAAAGATTAGTTTGATACAAAAGTAAAACAATAAAGGAACATTTCATAGAATTTGACTCTTAAACAAATCCCCATCCGCCTGACCAAAGCTGAACAGAATGTCGGCCGTCGTCTGAGCTCTGTTGTCGAGTTTTTAGTTGTGAAATCTGAAAGTCGGTGTAAATTATTTTTCCAGCTATTAGGTAAAATTCAGCACATTGCTTAATTTATGATCAGATAAATAATTCCCTCCCAAAATAATGGAAATAGGAATAATCATTTTACAATGTAAAAATAAAAAATAAAAAGTCACCAAGAAACGCTGAAGTGTTTATAGGAATTGCCAGGAGTCTCCTTCATTTTTCAGTGCTGTTTATTACACATTCAAATAAGAAGAATAAGATTTATGACAATAGTTGTGGTGAAATAAGCAATAATCATAAACAGTGTACACTCCACACCAATAGAGTACAATTGTAACAAAAACAATACAGCGAATATGAAATGATTGTGTTGTTAAGAAATACGTCCAAGTATTGCACTACTACTATGAAAAATGAGCAAAGAAATAATGTGCAAATAATTTAAAACATCTAAGCTCAGAAAATATATTTTTTTATTTTCTTTAACATTTACAGTAAATTGAGCACTGAAGAAGCTGGACTAAATATTTTACACGTCAGGATGATTTTAAGTGCTTTTCTGAACCAGGAATAAAGAAAAGCATAAAGAATTGGATTAACTCCAAAGTTCACTTCACTGACCAACACAAAGGCATTCCTGATCATTTGTGTGATTATGTTACTACCATTATCAAATATATTGAATATATAAAGAGGCATCCAGCAGATCATAAAAGCCCCCACGACTACTCCTAATGTTTTTGCGGCTTTTCTTTCAGACGGTTTTGATATTTTTCTGTCACTCACCTCCTCAGTTTTCCTCTTTTCTATCATACAGTTGATGGCTCTTGAATGGCTTCTTGCAACTACAAATATTCTGATATAAAAACCAACCATTAGTGAATAAGGAATAAAAAATGTTAAGAGTAAAAAAAACATAGCCATTTCATAATAACTGAATTCTCCACAAGCTCCTTCACATCGCTCTGTTTCAATATGACTCAAACTTAAACCTATGGCTGTAATTAAAAGAGCAAACAGCCACACTACAGCAATGCTGATCCCTGCAACAGTCAAAGTTATTTTTGAGCTGTAAAAGAAAGGATGGCAGACAGCAATGTAGCGATCAATGGATATTAACACCACATTATATACAACTACTATATCAAGAATATTTACAAGTGCCTGATATAAAAAACAATAAATAACTCCAAAGTACCAGCAACCGACAATCAGGCCAATCAAAGAAAAGGGCAAAACAAAGAAACCTGATAAGTAATCGGCCGCTGCGAGTGAAAGGATCAGAAGATTAGTCAGCGTGTGCAGCTGAAGAAAATGAGAAATAGAAATGATGACAAGAAGATTTCCAAAGACTGTCGATAAAAGCAAAAGACACGAGAAAGTATAACAAACTCCATAAACTTCATTTTCATAAATCAGAGTATAACAAGATACATTACTGTGAGGAAAGCAACGGCCAACTTTCATTTGTTTCAATTCCATGTCTGTCCCCTGATGTCACTGAGCCGTCCTGCCTGCACAC
>JANRMT010062791.1:185778994-185791556 GCA_026402145.1 Polypterus bichir lapradei | reverse complement strand
TGACACTCCATCCTGTCCTGTGCTGCTCAGAGCCCCTCAGACACCTGCATGGAGTGTGCTGGACCACCCTGTGCTCATGAGAGGCCCTCACACACACACACACACACACACACATACAGTGTACAGTAACAGCTGTGTGTTTTTGTCTTTTCCGGACCCTCACATTAAATTCCAGACAGTATTCCCCCCGTTGCTCTCTGTCAGTCTGACGTTGTGCTGATTGTCTTTGTCTGATTTTCTGGACGTCTTTCTTTTCTTAAATCATCAAACACCCAACATGCATTTCTCTGTGTCAGTGGCAGGTGAACTCTCAGAATTCCAATGCAGCAGCGCTCACTGATGTGTTTTTTATTTTGAAGACATTTGCTGTGTAACTGACTTGTAACTTTGTATCAAACTAAACTAAACGACTGCGTCTGTCGGTTTTGAAGCACCGAGGAGCACCGCACTGCATGAGTCTGTTAGCCGTCATCACTATAAGGACAATTAAAGTTCTAAATAAAGATAGAAATGATGTCAAGATCTCTCCAGAACAATCTGCTAATATATTTTAATACTTAAGATTCACTATTTTATATTAATATTACACTTGTTTTATATTCATACTGTATTAGAGTAACAGCAAGTGATGTTTTTTACAGAAACTCTGAACTGTATAATAAACAATGCGAGAGGACCACCATCTCCATCATACGAGTTCAGTTTTGATTGAACAATTAGCAGCAGCTGCTCAGTGATGGCAGACGTACGACTTTACAGGAGTTTGTGTGTCGTGTTGTTGTCATTCACCTCCTCATCGACACAGACAGTGAAGTGGTCCTCACTACACAAGAGTTCATACGTGACACACAGGTGGTCTGTTAATACAAACTTCATGTCAGGCCCCCTCGTCTCCCATTGTGTCACTGACGCACCTTGTAGTGTCATTTGTCACATATGTCATTAGTCCGCATAGTGCAATACATTTCGGGTGACAGCAGGTCAGTAGGCTTTAGGTCATAAAGCAGCTCTGCACAGGGAGCCCACCCATCGTTGGACACTCACACGTCTTCACAAGAAGTAAAATGTTAGGTCTGAAAACACAATGGCAGGTCTGAAACTTGAAAGTACTGATTACGAGAAAGACTTAAGTGTAATAATAGACTCATTCAGAAGGCATTAAGACGGTTAAGAGAATGTCAGGTTATATAGCGCCCTGACGTGTACAGCAGATTTCCCAACTGTCAGTCCAAAGATCAGCATCAGTCCGTACAAATTTTTCCTGTGCACAGAACAGCAGGGCAGCCCATTATATCCACCTTAATTACTCTTTCTGTGTATTCTGTTTATCCATTTGCTATGTCTCTGTCATTCCAACAGATGGTACTTTATAAACAGTTTTTAGTGTTAAAATGCATTGCATTTGTCATTCCAATAGATGGAGTATAACAAACATTAACACCACTTGATACTAAATGGCGTATCACAGAGACATAGCAATGGGGTGGACAAACAGCATTTCAAACGTTAACACTGAGCACATCCAACAGAGAGTAACTGGCAGATGGACAGAAATCAGCGTATCCACCTTAATAAAAGGACAAGAGTCTGTTTGCTTGTGTATCTGTGTGTCCGTCCACTTGCCATGCTTCTGTCATTGCACCATACAGTGATTCACTAGCATTTCTACTAATTCAATTCATCATATTTGTCATTCCAACAGATGGTTGTACCAAATGGCATATAACAGAGTCATATGAAGTATCTGTCTGTGTTTCTGTGTATCTCTCTGTCTCTCAGGTTGCTTTATCTGTGTTATAAAATCTTTTGAAATGAAAAACGTGGTACGCTTTCTTGCTACCTGAATTATAAAAACACATTCCAATAGATGGTGCACTTCAAATGTTAACACCTAATATGTCAAACAGAGAGTAACTGCTAGACAGACAGAAACTGGCAGCTGTATCTCAAAACCAATAAGCTTCTATTAGGGAAAAGGATCAAATGCATAAACGTATGATGAGACAGCGTGAAAAACTCAAAGCTAAGGAAGTCAGGGGCAAAAGAAATCAAGATGTGATGCACCAGACCAGGGATGATGAATTGTCTAAGGATATGGATGTGCAAATTATTAGAATCCCTGAAAGCTACAAAAAAACTCATAATCCATTTTTCGTTGCCAACACTTGGCACTCGCTGAAATTCTTCTTTTTTGCCTATGCTTTTGCCATTGTCTTTTCACAGAACGCTGAACTTAACATTAGAATTACCAAAGCCTACGAAAAAACTCATAATACCGGCCACTACTGCTGGGAGGATTACTGGTTCATACCGAAAACCGTTTTTTATTTTTGTTATGATATGGATTTTTCTTATACCGCAACACTGGTTTAAATAGCCTAAACAACTTTTTGAACGTGGCTCAGCAGGAAACTGTTTAAGGGAAGACCTTTTTCACTGCTACACTGCTAAATACACATGCAGAGCAGTACATGCGTTAGTGGAGGTATTGAGCGGTGAAAATGGACGATAAAGTTCAACTTGATGACATAGAGAACTTTTATTTAAAAAAGGAGCCGTGTCTGTTGTCTGGAGATACTTTGGTGTTAAAAGGTCGGATGTGAACTAAGCAACTATTTACTGCAAATGTTGTCAGCTAAAGTTGTCGCCGGAGGTGGCATCATGAGCAATTTGCTGCACCACCTTAGCCGTAAACGTGCATTGGAGTGCCATGAATGTATGGAACTAAGATTGGCACCGTCCATGTCCTCAGGTAAAACTGAAAAGGCGAGAGGACACTCGAGTCAGACGTCACTTGTAGATGCGTTTGCTGGAGGTACTGCCTACGACAATAAAAGCAAGCGGTGAACTGAGATAAGCAACGCCATTACAATCCATACAGCTAATCTACCAGTGGACAGAGATTGGTAACTTTAACAGAAAGTTGAGTTGGTTCAAAAAAATATACATAGGAATAAATAGTAAATAAGTTCAGTGCAATACAACTTTTGACAAACACCTCTGGATATTTTACGAAGTCTAAATGCCTCTTTGGATGGTTGAAAATATGCTGTCAAAATGATAGTTTAAGTTGTTTGCAAAATGTGTTCAATAAAAAGGTTCTATATTTTGAGTGCAACTGTCATGCAATGTGATTCCTTCACTTCATTAGTGCCACCCCCTTGAAAATGATCACTTTATGGGGCCATGCAAACCTGCATTCATACTTGTGTGCACAGTAAAATGTTTTTTTGTACAATGCTAATGACAGTGGAACAGGTCATTCTCAGCCAGTCTACTGCCGTAATTTCAGTGGAAAATGTGGTTAACATCCACTCCTGCATGGGAAAAAAATACTGTCGAATACCGGGAAACTGGTGTAATTTAGAAAAATACCGTGATACAGAATTTTGGTCATACCACCCAGCACTGGTACACTGTTTAAGAATATTTCTTATTTCATCCCAGTTATTTTCATAAATCTTCTTCTTATTTGTGTAATTAACAGCACTGAAAATGTAGGAGACTCCTGGCAACTCAGATTTCACAACTAAAAACTCCACAGCTGAGCTCAGATGACGGGTGACATTCTGATCAGCTTCTGGTCAGGCAGGTGGGGATTTGTTTAAGAGTCAAATTCTATGAAATGTTCCTTTATTATTTTACTTTTATATCAAACTAAACTCTTCATTTAATTGTGTGGCTGATGTTTCCTATTCCTGCACTTTAATCTGCACTCCTCCTCACTAAGGCAGCAGATGACAGACGAGTGCAGACGGAGCAGTCAGCCTTCACTCCTCACACTGCTGGCTCACTAAATGACACTGAGGTGACTGTGAGGAACTGAAATGGACGACTGAGAAGGTCAAATGAGGTTTGATGTCCACAATTAAACGTAGGATTTGCTGCTTTAGACTGACGTTTGTTAATATTTGTGAAGTCTCATTAGCCGCAGCTGCTCACCTCATACAGAACACAATTAATACTTCAGAGAACAGCATTGTGCACAGAGAAACTTAAACCTAAGAACCTGAAGAACTCTTTGTCTGTCATGGGTCTTAAATTTTTTTTTATTGTTAAAAAGTATATCCTTATTTTTAAAAACATCCTTGAATGATTTTGTATCATCTTTATAATCCTCATCGCTATACTATCTAGTAGGTTTGCTGCAGTAAAGTATTTTTGTACAAATTTAACACACAATGCACATGCATCTATTTTTTCTTTATTTCATTATCGTGGCTCAAGTTCTGTCTTTAGCAATTTTTAAAACAGTAACAAAAAGAGAGATTTTCTTTTTGAGGACTAGTACTATGGCTTCTATCACATTGTCCTTATCAGTAAGTAATAAAGCTATTCTGATATTTAACAATCCATGGCACACAATAAAACACATCAATAATCCATGAAGACGTAAAGCCAGCGCTGAGAATCAAAAGGCCGCTGAGCAACTGCCCATTCAATGTGTCCTTGCAGAGCCTTCACGGCGGCCTCTCCGTTCCAAAGCAGCCTGATAAATGTCTGCAGTTCTCGTGTTCTCCCCGTGGCCTGTGATGGACGAGCACCCAGTGCTTTGGTGGAGGTTTTGGGGCTCTGGATTGTCCACTCCATGTCTGCTTCATCCCTTTATGTTGGACCTGGGGAAACAAAATGGTCCTCTGTGGTGATGAGAACAGCAAGTGACTGAAGTGACACAGCATGCTTTGTAAAATAAAAACAACTATTTTATGTAAAGATGAGTTTATTTCTTTATTTGTTCATTTGAGGTATGAGTATACCAGTTAACTTGACTCATAAATTGTGTTTGAAGGTATTATGGTCTGCACTGTATAAGATGATTCCTGATGGACTCTCAGCTCCTTTATTTCTGCTCTGCTCAGCTGATGCTTTACTTGTTCCACTTTAAGAGTTGCCCCCTCATTTCAGACCCCCTTGTGTGTTTATTCAGGAGGTATTATGATGTGGTGGTCCGCACTTCTGCCCTTTTGATTTAGTGTTCTTGTTCCAGTCCTTTGCCCGGTCACTGCCGGTGTTGAATCTCCATGTTCTCTCTTTGCATGTGTGGCTTTTACTCAGCAGGACGACAGAAGACTTTTATTATCCCAGAGAGATTTATGAGCAGCAGGAATGTGTGACACGTAGGACATTGTTAAATAGGGACAAGAAAATAATAAAAGAGACCACACATGACAGCCATTGTGGTAATCAGCACACACACCATAAGACTTCTACAAATCAGAATAACTGAATAATTGAATAATTGAACAATAATAACGAGGAGCACACAATAATAATTCAGAACTCCGCAGGACTCCTGCAGCTACTAGAATTCAGAAGGCTGATAGCTCTGAGATAAAAGAGGGCTTCATTCTGGGGGTCTTCACCCCTGAGACCCTAAATCAACAGCTTGATGGCCACAAGTGACACTTTGGTGACAGAGGATGGCTGCTGTGTGACAGAATCGAATTGTCCTTCTTCACCACTTGTCTGTGATGGCGGTCAGTGAGTGAAGACTGCTGCGGACCCCCACTTTCACTGTTCATTTTAATATTGTTAGTCTCACAGTTTTTTGTTCTTTATACTGAGATTCACTAAACAACATTCCTTCATTTATCATCCAAACCTGCTTAACCAGAGCAGGTCACAGCGCAGCTGGAGGCAATCCCAGCAAGCACTGGGCACAAAGCAATCATCTCAAATGGTGTCAATAACAGCCCTTCTAGCCTTCAATTTAATTGTATGCATTTAAGACAAACGTTCTGAAATTATTCTGAGATAGAAAACATTAAGATAATGGAGAGGAGCAGCATATTGATTGGCAGGAGTAAGTTAGCATTTCACTGTATACTAGAAAAGCAGATAAAGCTTTGGGGTGTCGTGATGAACCCCATATAATTATCAGTTAAAAACAACCAGCTGTTGTCTTTTCAGACGCGAGTCTCCATTTGACAGACTCCAAGGTAGATGGCGACCCATTTTTTGGAGGACAGGAAGAGGCGGGTTCAGGTGTCTAGGAACTCGAAATGATGTCATTCAGGATGTGACTGTCAATCACTGCTTGTACAGAGGAATGAAGACTAAAAGGATTAGGTAACAGCGCCAGCCTCTGGTTGGGAGTGTTATTACATTTATAGGTGCCATGAAGTTGTCGGGTTGGGTACCTTAACCATTATAGAAAATTAAAATTCATGTATTGGCTTGGATAAATGTAAACTTAGTAAGAATGTCTTTAAGCATTAAACTTAGTGTGAATTAGGTATGTCAAGTAAATAGTTAAATAAAGGCATTTGTCATATTTCTTTTTTAGTTAAGCTCAGTGAAAAACCACCAATATTTAGAAATTCAGAAAGAAAGAGAAAGGGAAGAATGATGAACAGAAACTGCCTGAGGTTAGAGAAAGGGGAACAGCTGTTGTTTGAAGGCCAGTTTGGAAATACGGGAAGCCAAGAATGAAGACAAGTGATAAGCTGAGAACAATATTGGTGGCCAAGAAAGGGCCCATGAGAAGCCAGCTGGAGTAGGGAGTCGGGATAAACAGCGAAGGAATTGTTTCAAGCGAGGTCAAGATGATAAGAAATGATTATAATAAACTGTGATTTTTGGCTTGTTCGGGACTCAGCTCAGTTTGGCCTAATTGGGTTGAGTCCGTGTTATCGTTTAATGCAATAAATCTAATTACTCAGTTTGCCTATCCTTCGACTCCTAGAGCCTTCTTGCAAACTGAGAATCTTTGCCGTATTTTATGCCCTGACACCATGAGGTCATGTCTCTAAGAAAGTGCAATTGCGTTAGCATGGAGGGAACCATGGCAATGTAAGACTTTCAGTTTAAATAGCCGGAGGTCCATTGAGTGATGCATGGGCTCAAATCTTTGTGCAGCACCATCCACTGTAAAGGTGCAGGTCGGTGACTTAAATGAATTCATGGCCAAGCAGGTAGTAGTACCTCAGCTGATGATGTAGCCCACTTAATCTTCAATGCTTCCCTTTCCACAGTCACATACATGGTTTCCCAGTCCAATACATCCTTTACATCCTTTGAGGCATTCATTTTAAATATTAAAACAGATTCCAACACAATTATAGTGCTAGTCTACAGACCACCAGGGCCATATTCATTATTCATGACTGAATTTAGCAACCTTCTATCTGATTTGGCTATAAATTATGATCACGTAGTACTGATGGGGGATTTTAATGTACACATTGATATGGAAACTGACACTTTTAGCAAATGTTTTACTTATTTGTTAAATTCAGTAGGATTTTGTCAGATTGTCAAAGGTCCAACTCATAATCATAACCACACATTAGATTTAATTATGACTTACAAAGTTGAAATTCAAAATTTAAATATTACTCCATTAAATGAAGTCATTTCCGATCACTTCTTAATTACATTTGATTTAGTTCTGCCCATGCCAACGCACTCACAGATTAAAACAAAGACAGTGCAACATCTAGATTGTAATTCTGCTTCAAAATTTATAGATACCTTAAGTCGAGTGTAATTGTGGAAAACAATTTAGATCAGCTAACATCACATTATAATGTGACCTTGAGAGATGCTCTGGACACAGTGGCTCCCCTTAAAACAAAAGTGATCAAAGCACATAGAAACTCTCCCTGGTTTAATGAAAACACTCGAGCTCTTAAATTAGAGTGTCGAAAACTGGAGCGCAGATGGAGAACAACAAAGCTACATGTCTTTCAAATTGCATGGACAGAGAGTGTTAATAAATATAAAAAAGCCCTCTTTAAAGCTCGCTCAGAATATTATTCTACATTAATAGATAGCAATAATAAAAATCCTCGGGTACTATTTAGAACAGTGGCTAAATTAACAAATGGGAATTCAGATCAACAGTGCAAAATACCAACAGATATTAGCAGTACAGACTTTATGAACTTCTTCAATGAGAAAATAAAAAATACAGTAATCCCTCGCTATATCGCGCTTCGACTTTCGCGGCTTCACTCTATCGCGGATTTTATATGAAAGCATAACTAAATATATAATGCGGATTTTTCGCTGCTTCGCGGGTTTTGCGGACAATGTGTCTTTTTACTTCCTGTATATGCTTCCTCAGTTGGTTTGCCCAGTTGATTTCATACAAGGGACGCTATTGGCGGATGGCTGAGAAGCTAACCAATCAGAGCACGCAGTTAAGTTCTCCTGACTGAGAAGCTAACCAATCAGAGCACGCAGTTGAGCTCCTGCGTGCTGAATGCAGTGTTAACCAGGAAGTCTCGTCTCTCTAATTCAGCATCAACGTGTTTCGCTGTGTAAAGAGTTGTGCTCTTTAGTGTTTATCTTTGTGCATAGTCAAGCCCTTCATTATGGCTCCAAAACAATCTGCTACTGCTTCAGGTGTCGTGCCCAAGCGCAAGAAGAAGATGTTAACGATTGCCGAAAAGGTAAACGTTTTGGATTTGTTGAAGGCTACGATTCTTTTTATTTAAAAAGTAGGAAAGGAATATAAGATCTACGGCTGCAGTGTCCTTTTAACCAGGGTGCAAAACGAGTTGTAAGTGGATGTAATAAGGCAGTAGTCTGGATGGAATCTGCTTAAGGGATTTGGATTGAAGACTGCCAGAAGAAGAACAACGGCAGTGCTACACAATCGCCTGAAGTGGCTCCTTTACAAGGGCTGTAACGCTCTCCTTTGTTGTGCAGTAAAATTAAACTCATTGTTATCGGACAAGTCATCGTGTCATTGTTGGTGAGTAACCATAATTAATTTTCTTCTTACAGTGCTTAGTACATGTACATACGTTTAATGTCACTGTACACACATTTATTGTATACTATTTTTCTTGCATTGTACGTATTTATTGCTGGTGACCTGTCTATCGTAATGGCTGTAACATATGTGATATCGGAGACACTCAATATCTTTAAAATAATATTTAGGTTTTACTGTATATAAACAGTGTGTTTATATACATAATTTCAATGAATCTTACCTAATATCTAAGAGAATACAAAGGGATTATGCTGTTTAACTCTGCGGGGAATATTTATAAACAGTGCGGGAGAGTTTATAAGGGCTTAAAATATATAAAAATAACCATACAAACATATGGTTTCTACTTCGCGGATTTTCACCTATCGCGGGGGGGTCTGGAACGCAACCCCCGCGATCGAGGAGGGATTACTGTATAAGATCCCAGATCTCAGCATCACAGTGCAAACCAAATACTAGCTTAGCAGACCCTGCCGCACATTGCATTCAGCACTTTAGTAATCTTAATCCTGTAACTGAGCAGGAAGACTTAACTTTAATTACTAAAATGAAGCCCACTACTTGTTCCCTAGATCCAGTGCCAACAAAACTAGTAAAAAGTGCCATGGATGTTCTTGCAGCGCCTATTCTAAACATTATCAATAGTTCATTACTGCATGGCACAGTACCTGATGCACTAAAAGTGTCAGTCATTAAACCTTTACTTAAAAAGTCAGATCTAGACCCACACATACTAAATAATTATAGGCCTGTTTCAAATTTACCATTTCTCTCTAAAGTACTAGAAAAAGTAGTCGCCAGTCAGCTTCAGTCACACCTTACGCATTACAATTTATTTGAGAAATTCCAGTCTGGTTTTCGCACTGGTCATAGTACAGAAACGGCACTAACACGGGTTGTAAATGACATTCTGATATCCTCTGATGAAGGAAACTCCACTGTAATTATGTTATTAGACTTAAGTGCAGCATTTGACACCATTGACCATTCGATTTTACTGCACAGGCTAGAAAATGATGTTGGGCTTACAGGCCCTGTGCTCGCTTGGTTCAGTTCTTATTTATCAAATCGATTCCAATATGTACAGAAATGTGCTGACAGTACTCCATCATTATACACAGAAGTTCAATATGGTGTCCCGCAGGGCTCAGTACTGGGACCTTTACTGTTTTCACTTTACATGCTTCCACTGGGATCTCTCATTAGGAAACATAATGTTAATTTTCAGTCGTATGCAGATGACACCCAGTTATACCTTTCTTTTAGATCACATGAAGTTTCTCCAATGTTGTCTTTAATTAGTTGTGTTAGTGAATTAAAGGTGTGGATGAATGATAACTACTTGTCTTTAAACACTGATAAAACAGAGATGTTAATTGTTGGAGGAAATGACGCTGATTACAACAATATTCTGTCATCATTTAGTTGGAATCCCCATTAATTTCACTAATTCAGCCCGCAATCTCGGAGTTCTCTTTGACTCTAGCATGTCATTTAAAGCACATATTACAAAGTTGTCCAAATCATGTTTCTTCCATCTTAAAAATGTTAGGAAATTAAGGCACTTTCTAAATAAACAGGATTCTGAGAAATTAATTCATGCATTTATTTCTAGTAGGATTGACTACTGCAATGCGGTGTTCACTGGATGTTCAAACTGTTCTTTATTCAGCCTCCAGTTAATCCAAAATGCTGCTGCAAGAAATTATTACCAGAACAAGAAAATATGAACACATAATATGAAACCACGTGTATCTGAACACCAACATGCACACTGAAATTAAACATACACACATACAATTGCAAATAGAAATCTAAGCAACTTTACACCCACCTACACGGTGGCGCTTCTACTCTGCCGTGTCCGTGGTGGACGTGTGCTCCAGTTACCTGTTCTCATTAAACTTGACATTTTAAGAATCTGTTCAGTGCCACGGAGTGCTACAGATAAGTAGAACATTTGGAGAATGTGGCATTTCACTCTAAAGTCGTTACGTTTCTGCATGAAAAACTGCCTTTTCTGGAATTTTCTGGCTGCATCTAAAGCACTTTCTCTGAGTTTGAACTTACATTTTTAAACAAGTTGTTAAGTGCTGAGAAAATTTTTGACATTCTTATTTGTCTGTTTTTAATCTCGATTGTCTTATTTTTTTTGTTTTAACCTTATTTATGCAGACTGTTGTGGGGCCTCATGTATAAACGGTGTGTATGCACAAAAATATTGTGTACGGCCGATTCCACACTCACATCACAATTTATGAAAACTAAACTTGGCATAAAGTCATGCACATTCTCATGCCAGCTAAATTCTTGGCGTACGCATGTTTTCTACTTGGTTTTGCAAACTGGTGGCACCCAGCGTCATAGCAGTGTCACTGTTCCTGGGTGGCTTCTCTTTATTTTTTAGATTCACATCCCTGATGCGGCTTTATCAAATACACTGACATTAACCGCATATCGTTTATTAGTTTAAGGCACTACTACTTGCACTACAACTGTAATATTGCACAACTTGAGCCACTTTATGAGCCATTTGCACTATCTGTACATGTATATTGTACTTGTGCTTTCATACTGTATATGTTTCATTGTTTTTTATTGTATTATTATTATTTTTTTTATTACTGTTATTTTATCACTAGCAGTGTACAGCATGGGGTCCTAGAAACTATTGAAATTGTCAGAAAATAAATTGAAATGTAGAGATGTCAGGTAATTGAAAGTTTCTTCTGAGGTTTTGTTTTGCCGAAGTGCTGGCCTCACTTGCGTATCCTCGAAGGTAGAGCCCTTACCGCTTCTCACTTCCGGGCTGGACAGACACACACACTGCCACGTGTAGACGTTTATATATAAGATTTTATAGGAAAATAAGTTTCTGGAGGATTTGCATATTGAATCTCATTGTACCATACAATAACAATAAGGGAATTCAATCCAATTCAATAGAAGAGAGCGTATTTACAGATGATGACGACTGGCTTCTAAGTCGATTTAGATTTCCAAGCGCTATCTTCTTGGAGCTCTTGATATAATTTTAAGATGAAATTCAGTGAAGTATGTATATTACACAGATACATTTTTAACTTAATTTAAATAATGTATACTGTTATTAAACGTGTGGACACAGTGGACAGCGGTAGTGATGAGCTGCTGCCCTGTTCAGGGATTGTTCCTGCCTCACGCTGTATGCTTGCTGGGACTGGCACGACACTGGATGGATAGATGGATAGAATAATTAAACATGTACTATGAAGATATTTCAATGTTCTTTAAAAATTTTGAAGAACCTGCCTTTTAAGCTTACAGATGGCTTGACATTTATTACAGAGCTTATTGTGTGGCGATTGGTTACATGGAGAAAGAAAAGGAAGGACAGGAATTGGAGGTTAGTATGTTTGAAAGAGACAGTACTGCTACAATAAATTATTTCACTGAGGGTCGCGCACGGCACAGCAAGCATCTTGCGTGAGGCAGGAACAATCTCTGATGGGGTGCCAGCTTGTCGCTATCACTGCGCCACCGTGTTCCCATGTTTAATAACATGCTTTAATTTATTTCATCATAAAAATGATATCAAGAAAACAATCAAGTATTTAAATTGCTCAGAGAGCTGTAATATCATGAATGCAATGTATTCAGTGCCCTGTCAGCGCAAGACAGCCCGTTTAAGAATCACGTAGAGTACATAGAAGAACAATTAGAATACGCAGCATTTGACATGGGATCAGAAAAACTCTAGGAAATTAAACATTGATTTTAAGATTAAGTGTACAATGTTCTACTTTATTGACAAAATAAACTATGAGATTAAAGTGGACATTTCAACCTTTTTTTCAC
>JANRMT010062791.1:185748911-185765176 GCA_026402145.1 Polypterus bichir lapradei | reverse complement strand
AAAAACTGCATTTTGTGTTTACTTGTGTTATATTTGACTAATGGTTACATGTGTTTGATGATCAGAAACATTTTGTGTGACAAACATGCAAAAGAATAAGAAATCAGGAAGGGGGCAAATAGTTTTTCACACCACTGTATTTCTTTGTAATGAATGCTTTAGTGAGGATTTGAACATAAGTGTCTCTTTAAGTGATTATTAACAAAGACCTGACGCTTGATATCCGTGTGTTTAGATAAACCTCAGTATGTTGATTTCTAACACGTGAAAGTTCTTTGTGTCAAGTCGTGTCACTAATCCCAGACAATGCTGTGACTGTCCACTCAGATCCTAAATTTGATTCAGTTCATCGTATTTCCTGATTGTGATGTCTGTTCAGGTGAAATGCCATTATATAAATACACACAGCTGAAGTCATTTTGCTGTTAAATTCCTTGACTTTGCTTTCTGGTATCAGGTTTTCTTGTCTCAGGTTTCTCCAGTTTGCACTGAGGTCTATTTTATTTATTCCCCTGACGTCTCTTCTTTTCCCCTAACCACAGGCTGATGAGCTGCAGGTTACACAATCTGCTCCACTAATGAAGTTGTTGAAAATTCTCTTTATTGGCCTGGTGCACTAATATGGATGAGGAATTTGTCTTTGTAGTGTTGTTGCAACAATCAAGGAGAGAACAAAACATAGAAAGATCAAATATGACAGAGTGTAAAGTGATCTTATTAAGTTTTATATCACATTATTTCAGTTGTTCTGAGTATTACAGACAGTCTTATTTTTTATTTTAATTATTCCTGTGTGTTTTGACTGTAAGTGTGCTTTCCATGAAGCAGCTCATGTACACATTGAAGGATTATGTGCTGCTACAGACAGAGGGCCATTTCACACTGAGGAGATTATTTCTGCAGTCAAAAGAGCAGACAGACATCTTTTGCAGACAAGTAGGGTTTAGAAGATCAAAACTTTAAACAGTACAATTCTATTTTTAAGAAGGGTCTTGTATCTCAGATGTGCACACCCAATTACCTTTTTAATTGCTTTCACTTTAGTGAGCACATTAAGCAAATTTAGGAATGTTAAAATCTATGATGACTGAATACAAGTTTATTGCTTGTTCCACTTGCTTGTATTAGTATTTGCTCAATCTCACCACCTGGAGTTACAGAGGAGACGTCCTCTAATAGGTGAAGTGTAGCACAGTAGCAGTCAGTCTTGAGTGAAGTCGGAATCCGTAATCCAAGGTCAAGTGTATTGTGTCTGCAGGCTGCATCTCCTTCTAGGCCAGGTGAGTGCAAGAATACGAGAACTAGAGCAGAGGTGAAGGACATGTGTGAGGGTCTACATAACAAAGAATCTGGGTGTGGGAATTAAAATAGCTCATGCTGTTGGAAAGGGTCACCCCAAAAACCCTTCCACAATTAAACATGCAGTATACAATACAATTCATTTTTGTATAGCCTAAAATCACACAAGGGGTGTCACAATGGGCTTTAGCAGGTCCTGTCTTTTGACAGCCCCCCGCTTTGACTCTCTAAGAAGACTTTGAAGCTGGATCCTGCTGACTACACCAGCTGTAAAGTGTCAGAGGAGCAGGACCTGAATACAGTACTCACAAAAATGGCCACCGAGCTTGAACACCTCCAGCTCTGAGTGGAAGAGTCTGAAGGCCGCTAGGATCACAGTTAGGCCCCCTCCCAGGTACTAGTCCCACTAACCGACATGGACAATGTTGATACTTACTTTCTGGTTTTTGAACGAACCGCTCCCAGATAAAGATGGCCGGGAGAAGAATTGGGCAATATTCTAGCCCCCTTCCTAAAGGGCCAGGCTCAGTGCACCTATTACGACCTCTCAGTGGAAGATGCTGCCAACTATGACTGGGTCAAGGCCAAGGTCCAAAAACAGTTTGGCGTCACTGTTGACCAGCAAGCAAGGCTATGGCTCGAATGGCACATCGACCCCGCACAGCCTGCCCGAGCTTAGGTGTTTGAAATCTGGGGCATCAGTGATTGCAGATGCAAATGATGGGCGTAAAAATGTTGAACAAATCGCCTACAATGTCTTAGTGAACGCACTGCCTGATTACTTCATCCAGTCGGTCCACAGGTAGCCTTATAAGAACATGAAGGCCTTAACTGAAGTAACTGAGCGGCATAGGGCAGTGTCCAAAACCAAGAGGTCAGAAAGACCAGCTCTCCAGACCCAACAAGGGAGGGGTATCCCATCCAAAGCTACTCACTGGAACAGCAGAACAGAGAGCCGACCCAAGGAGAAGAGTCCCACAACCCTGCACTGTTTCAAGTGTGGGGAACTGGGACACACGGTGCCTACATAGCCTACATTCATAAGTGAACCCACTGAATGCAACTGGACCCATGAAGAAAGGTATAGTGCAGTTGTACAAGGGGTGTTCAATTATAAACAGGAATTTTCATGCTCTGTTCTTATAAATAGTGCAATTTGGACAAACACACACATATATGAACTTGTCGTTAGTAGTGCTAGCTGCTCTTTCTCCCCTTCCTGTTAGTTGTAATCAACATGTTGGTGCAGGAGGTACACAGTAGTGTTGCGCAGCTCATTACTATTCAATTTTTCATTCCATCTCAGATTTATTTGAGACTTAAAAAACAGTTTGGGGATGAACGTCTCTCTCTCTCAGTCTTGAGTGTATGATTGGTGCAAGTCATTCAGAGAGGGACTATCATCTCTTCGGTCCACTTAAGGGATTTTTAGGAGGAAAGAAATTCAAGCCGAATGAGGAGATTATTGACGCTGTGGAAGAATGGGTCAACATGCAGTCAAATGACTTCAACACTTTGGGGATTAAGAAGCTTCCTGAGCACTGGAACAAGTGTATTGCAGTGGCAGGAGACTATATAGAAAAACAGTGTGTAACTCATATCATTGTATTCAATAAATAAAACATACTGTAGATGTTAAATTCATGTTTATATTTGAAAGCCCCTCGTAAACCCCTAGTCCTTTTCGCTTTTGGGAGTGGTGTTGGTGAATGGGCAAAAAGTTACAGCACTAATGGATTCCGGGACCAAAATCTCCTTTGTCCCTCATGTTGCAGCAACAGTGGATAGACAAGAGGTCCAGCATAACCTGTATTCATGGGGAAATGTGGAGTTACAACATGGTGGTTTGTGTAATTACTCACAAAGGCAAACACTCACCATTGCCATCTTACCAAACCTGCCAAACCCTGTGATACTAGGTCGAGACTGGTCGCATAGTAATCACGGCAACCATCTATCCACTCCTTGTCCTAAGCTAGACATTGACATGGTTGGTCAAATGCTAGCCGCAGCTGCCTCCACGCCGTGTTCTCTACCGGCATTTAGAAATGACATGGGTACCCAATACGACGTGGCTAACATCGGAAGTAGCACCACGTCTTCATCCCACGCCCCTTGAGGTCACACTAGACCCACTTATTACCTTGCAAGCACAATTTAGATAGATGTCGAGTTCTTTTAAATGGGAGCAATGGAATGGATATGATGGATGACTTTGTTCATAGTTTTTGATCTTCTTATGCATATCTGTTTCACAACTCATAAAACAATTAACACAACTCGAGGCATCATAGCCACTTCCTGGTCTTTTCCTTCATTTACACAGATATTTTAAAGTGACAAATTACTGGTATGATTCAGGAAGAGAAGATGCTTTAATGTTAACTGCCCCTGTTCATCTTGTTTGTATGAGCAAAATACAACAAAAACATAAGCATCCATTAGATCCATCCAAATGATATTACTCAATTAATTAATGAGTAATTGAGTAATTAATGAATTAAAGAACTCTTCACTGAGTGGCGGCTCAGACTGCTATGTCGTTTAAACCCTCAGTAAAAAAAAGCAGTCCTAATTTTTTAACATAAATTAAAAACTTAACAATTTTCAGCCATTAATATTACTGTTTAACTATGAGTAGTTGAAAACGGGGGAGAGGAACACAAAATCTCCTGTCTGCAGGGTCCCAGGAGTCAGACCAAGTCAAATCCCCAGAGACCTCAGCCAACTGTCTGTCCGCTCCCTCCTGAGCATTTGACAGTAAAGTCTGTGCTGAGCTGCCAACTATGAGGACATCATTTTTCCTTCGTTTGATTTCAAGGCTCCCAGTATCTCATTGGACTTTCCAGTGGCAGACAAACAGCTTAGAAGATAAGCAGTGGTCTTAAGAAGACAAACAGAACAAAGGTGGGCAAGTAGTTACAGTACAAGTATTAGGAGGCATCTCTTATAGAGGCAGGCTGATTGTTCCAAATTTTAGGGTCCTGTAGCTAAAAACTCAATGTCCTACTGTCATTTTGTTAATCTTCAGAAACTTTAGCACATTGGCATCTTCAGGTCGGTGTTTGTGCCCAAAAAAGAAGTATGACTGCATTCTTGTACTATTGCTTGCGAACTGAAGCAGGCACTTTTGTGGCATTACACATGTATTTTTTGAGTATGCCCGTGTCGATCAAACACAGGAAGCTATGCAGTCTACTTGTGACTTTACGCTGTAGGACGATAAGTAAATAAATCAAGGTAAATAACATTCAATCTGACTTTTATGTAAGTAACATATAAATGTTAATGTTTTGGGCTCATACACCGTCCAGATCTAAACACTAACATGGAGAGTCGCTCGCGTACTGAATAGTCTATAGCTGCCGTTTCTGTACTTTGTATATAAAAGCCAGATCGATGAAAAACTACATATACAAGTTTGAAGCAAAGAATTTACATCAAATATTTCATGTAAATGACCGAAAAATTCTAAAGTAGTCTACAAAGCCATATTCTATAGTCTGAGTTCCACTGCATACTGAAGACCACACATTTCAAAAACATCTGAAATTTCAATTCTGTATTTAAATAAAACATTTAACAAACGTGGCATGTCACTGAAAGTAGGAACAGCAGTGTTTTTCTTTTCCTTAACCCCTTTGGGATAACAATGTCGCTGACTCGCTGGATTACAGTGTTTATTGTAGAGCAGTGTTTCTCAATCTTTGTGGCCTTGGGACCCCCAGCTTTACCTTTATCAGCTCCTTAATAACCCACAAACAGCGTTTGAAGAGCATTGGGGTTCCCCTTTCGTGAATTGAACACAATTAGAAACAAATGCATTTAGAAATGGGGTAAAGCAGGTGTGCCACTAATCTGACATTCCTCTCATTTCGCTATAAATTAGCCATGAATGTCCTCTCATTTACAAACGACTCTGTCATTCTTGCAGTTTTATACTCCCAAGTCACTAATGTTTCCTTTAGTTCCTGCCGTTTTCTCTCGTGCTCATAGCATTAAGAAGTAAACCTTTCTGACGAGGAAAGCTACTTGTGTTTTTGGTCGAGTTTTCTTTAGGTTTTGTTGGCAGTTATTTTTTGTTAATTCTTCTTCAGTTTGACCCCACACAATATCGTAGTTTAAACGGCTTCACACTTCTCAGAAGATTCTCACTCCTAAAATATTTGTCCCTAACTCCTGTAGTCCATTTTTTTCTGTAAAGGAAAAATTTACGTGAAAAGAATTTCAGTAACTGCGTAAATCTTTTTCCCACTCTGCCTTCATTTGTGCATTATGACTTAATATTAAGTTTTATTTTTGTGTTTATGCGTTTCAAGCATTTCAGACAAAATAACTGATTTGGCCTCTAGTTTGTTTCCAAGTTCCATTTATGTTGTTCTTCAAGGTATAACACATACTAGTCTTTCCAGTGTCATTTGTTCCAACATAAACTACAACCAGACATTCCACTCTTTGGGTTATGTAGGGAACTCTCGCTCCTGGTTGAATGATTTTAGAGCACAACAGCAAAATCCACATAGGAAAATAAAACAAAAAGAACAAAATTAAATCAACGCTCAAAATGAGAAACAGAACAAACAAAAAGGGTCAAAACCAAAGGTAACAAACAAGATGAGTTTAAACAAGTTATTTTTTTTTCTTTTAAGATTTTGTTATCCTGTAGCATCGATAAGGACCTCGACTCCCTGCCCCTAGAAACGTGTGAAGTAGATCAAATTCAAAATGGTGGCCTCTGATGACCCAAAATGGCATCCATGATGTTGCAACAGCAAAACAAAATCATAGTAAATCATGAAAATTGAATCTTGTCACTTGTAAGCAGCACACTGTTGTTGACTCCCGCTCTCTGTTGCCGTATTTCACAGAATGGAATCTCCAACAGCGCGTATTTCTCTTTTCTGTGTTTTATTCACTTGAACTTGTTTTGAATGAACTGTTTTTTCACATTTTTGAAGTAAAGTATATCTGTTGGATTTGTGTTGCTATCGACTTTTCTTTTCTACACCATCTCACAATGATGACACAACAATATGAATATGATTATACACGTGTTCCACTTCATATATGCTCTTGTTGTTTTTATTTTTTTTGAGAAGCCATACTGTGTCATTTTTTGACTGTAGCCCATTGAACATGCGATATATGAAGATTTGACACAGAAAATTCTACTAAATAGCTAAGAACTTTTTTATCTACAGTCATTCAGAGTTTGGCACTGGGCTATGAAAATACATTTGTTCCACTACAAATATGCTAATTTACAAGAAAGTTTACCGGTGGCCCTCTGAACATGAGATGTGTGATGATTTGGACAACTGACCCAGCACATTGTTAAGAGTTTTTAGGGACTTATCTCTTCTTTTTTGCATCATCTCCCAGTGATATTAAAGTATGTGTGTTCATCTACATATATTCTGATTTATGAGAAATTTTAGTGTTAACATTTTTTGAACTGCTGCCCTCTGAACATGCTACATTTGAAGATGTGGCCAACTGACATTGCTCTTTCTGCTATTTTGCTGTAGACACAATGATCAAAGTAGGACATGAAAACACATGTTGCACTGCAAATATTGAGAAAGGCTGAATAGAAAAAAGTTCACAGTAAAATATCTTGTAAATCAGAATATTTCAAGTAAAACACCTTTATTTTAATATTCATCATCACTGTGAGATGTTGTAGAAAAGAAAACGTTATAACAATATAGCAGAATGCGCGCTGTCGATTGGCCAGATGTTTACATGTGACATGTTCAAAGGGCCAGAGGTAAAAATAATATAATCATGGGGTACTTTGAATTCCCAGATATTAACTGAGATAACTTTGGAAATGGGGAGGCGTATGAGTAGGCTAGTTGAGGATTGTTTAAACCAGGGAATGGGGAGCAGGGAGTTTAGGACAGGCCAAGTTTAGATCTATACATGGAGGAACAAACAACAGTGTAGAAATAAAAAGGCTTAGCAATGTAAATTCTAACCCAACCTTTAAATGTAGAAGGAGTAACACATTAAAAATAGCTTGTCTTAATGCTAGAGGTATCAAAAAAAAGGCAAGCGAGCTGGAGCTTTACGAAGCAGAGCACAATTATGATATTATAGCAGTAACGGAAACCTGGCTAAATAACAAAGATGGCGTTGAGTGTAACATAGAGGGATACACATTATTAGGAAGGATAGACAGAACAGAAAAGGAGGTGGGGTTGCTGTTTATGCCAAACAGAATTTAAATGTAAGACCTCTTCAGTTGGATGATGAGCCCCATCTTAGTGAGGACGTGTGGCTTCACCTGGAAAATATTAGGGAAAGAGGTCTTATTTTAGGAGTGTGTTATAGACCACACAATTCAGACAGTAATTTCAGTAATATTAAAAAAATGTGGGACTTTAATTATCCGAATATTAACTGGGATAACTTTGCAAATGGCAGGGCACAAGAGCAGGAGTTTTTAGAAGTAATCAGTGACTGTTTGTTAACACAGCATGTTAAAGCACCAACACGGGGTGAAGCCTGTCTGGATTTAATATTTTGTAATACTCAGGATAGAATCGAGGGTGTAGAGGTGATTGGACCACTAGGGTCACGTGACCCCAGTATTTTGTAAGAGTGCAGAAGATGCAAAGACTAAAATTGTTAAGCTGAACTTTGGTAGGGCTAATTTTGAGCAGATGCGGCAAAGTCTAATAGGATACACTGGGATAAGCTTTTAAATGTGGAGACAGTTGAGGAGCAGTGGAACAGGCTTAAAAATATTTTACATGTTATGCAGGGCAGATACAGACCTAAAATTGGAATTAATAGGAAATTTTAAAAAACTCCACAGTGGATTAATAAAATTTTAAAAAAGAAGCTGCAAAGGAAAAAACAAATGAATAAGATGTATAAGACTAATAACTCCAAAGTTAATCGTAGAGTGTATGAGAACATGAGGGCAACCATTAAGAAGGATATCAGGAAGGCTAAACAACAATTAGAGAGGAATATAGCAGATAAGGCAATAGGTGACCCTAAGAGATTCTTTCAGTATTTGAGTAGTAAAAGAACAGTCAAGGAGGAGGTCAAGTGCATTAGGAATAGTAAAGGGGAATTAAAAGATACAGACAGTGAAATAGCAGACACTCTAAATTTTCATTGTTCTGAAGTGTTCACAAGTGAGCAAGTGGATAACCTCAGAGCAGTAACAGGGACTACTAAGGAGGTACTGAGGGATTTGGAAATTATAGAGGGAGAAGTGCTGCTGAGATTAAATAACATGAAATCAAACAAATCACCAGGCCCAGATAATATTTACCTTCAAGTTCTTAAGGAGACTAGTGAGTACAGATATGAACGCTTGGCACATATTTTTAGGAAGTCACTGAGCACAGACTGGAAAATGGCAAATATTATCCTGTTATATAAAAAGGGTGACAGGGCAGATCCAAACAACTACAGGCCAGTAAACTTAACGTGCATCACAGGAAAATGAATTCAGTCTTCAGTCAGACTTAATCATAAGTTTGAACAGCATATATCAAGAACAGGAGTTTTTCTGAACAGACAGTATGGGTTCAGAAGAGGGACGTCATGTTTTACTAACATGCTGAAATTCTATGAAGAAGCACCAAAAAGCTGTGTAGCTTGTAGCTGTGCTGTTTCCAAAATTACCAAAGTTCAGCAGCTCTAGCATAAAAATGGGATTCAACAAAAGCCTGATGTGCTGAAATGATTCCACAGAGAAAATATCTTTGTTTTTAAAAGTTTTAGTTAAAATTCAAAGTTAAACAGTTCATACAAAAAAAAGAAACAAAGAAAATAGTGAAAAAAGAAAAGTTCTTTTCAAAGCTTACATCTTGTTACATTTCTTTAAGTTTGCTTATTCAGTTAAATCTTTTCCAAACGTTTCTGCAGCATTTCCAAATGGTCAGAACACTGTATGCCTGTCCCATTTCTGAGGTGATCTCTATGGGTCTTTCAAGTCCCTGTGTACTGGGAGCTGTTCAAAACAACTGACACAATTATCACACTGTATCTTAGTTATAACAAGACAGTTCTGTCTCTTACTAACCTTTAGGGGGAAAAGACTATACCATTGTCTATGACCATGAAAGAAAATGGTATTCTATTCAAATTAGGCAAACACTAATAAGAGTTTAACTCAAAGCTTTAACTTTGTATGATTGGCTCTTAGAGATACTGTGAGACTTCTGAGCTCTTTTGAGACCCTCCCCAACGGGGTGACACTCAGAAGTGCGACTGCCGTGTCTGTTGACGGTTGCTTGTCCGTTGCTGAGGCAACCACAGACCAGTAGCACCACAGAAACTACCACAAGCTGACCGCTGCAAAGTGCCAGTAGCCCAATGGGTGATGCAGGGCACATTATAACTTGGCCACTGACCTGGCCCCAACCCTGCCTGTTTGCTGTGTCTGTGTACAGTAGAATGGTAGATACCGCTACAATAAATAACCATGGTGTTCCTATTTCGAGTTGAATAAAGCTGGTTCTGCTAAAGTACTGAGACTCAGCCTCATCTTTGGGGTGCAAGACATCAACTCACACATCACATGGTACCACAAGTTGGGGCTTGCACTAATAGGACCCCAAGAGGCACGGAACATCCTGATACCGGCGGTGCTGGTGAAGATGGCCCCCACGGACGGCCCAGAGTGCCTCCTATTCTGCTTCGAATGCATGGCAGCATTGACGCACTGGGACAGGAGAGCATGGGCAGCTGTTGTGACCCCGTTTTTAACCAGGGAGGCCCTAAAAGTCGTGTGAAACCTCCTCCTGAAAGGTTCAATGATTATGACTTCCTGAAGCAACAAGTCCTCCTCCTCATGGCTATGAGCCCAGTGGTCAAGGGGCGCCAGTTTCATCTGTGGCACATTGACCCTGATCACCTTATATGAAGAAAGATGTAGAATTTAGTGCACCTGATTCAAAGTTAGATCCACAGGGACAGTTTTGAGTGCATTATGGATAAGCTCGCTATTGATGCAGTCCTGTTGGAGATAGATGAGGGCCTTTGTGATGAAATGCTATGGAAAGACGTCCACTTGCTGTTAGACCTGACCCGCTGACACCCAAGCCACCTGGAAACAAAGGGGCTACCTGGGCTTAGCTCTAACTTTGATCCAACCAGCACAGGCTCTTTGGGTCACCAGCGCCACAGCTGGAGGATGCCATTGTAGAATCAATATAGTGTGGACTGAACGCAGCTGCTTTCGCTGTGATCAACCTAGACATCTGGCTCGGGAGTGCCACCTTCCACCTGCACAAACCATCGATCTGGCCCAGGTAAGCGGCTCGCAAGTCTCCCCATAAATGTTAAAGGAGGACACTTTTAAGGTCTCTATTACGTTGGCCAGATGTGAATTCCCAGTGCTGTTGTACTCTGGTAGTGACCTCTGCTTAGTCCACTATGACTTGATCTGGCAGACCCCTTATAGGACTACAGACCAGGTGAAGATTTACTGTGTCCATGGAGACATTAAAACATATGAGACTATATTACTCCCTCTGAAATTTAAAGGGAAGAACGTTAAGGTTTGGACAGTTATATCAGACACTTCACCCTGGCCTCTTTTAATAGGAAAGACGAATGCCCTTTTCCAATGGGTTTTGGCCACCTCCAGAGATCCTCCGTCTACAGTGGATAAAGAGTGGCTAGCAGCTGACAACTTCAGTCAAGGAGCCAGGTTTGAAATTGAACCAGAGTTGTCCAGTAAGGTCGGGGATGAATCCTCAAGTGAGTACCTGGGGCAGCTGGTGAAATTTATTGCTCGGTTGCTCACGCAAACATCCTCCCCAGACCAGACATCCGCTACGGACCCCGATGAAATAGCAGAGGGCGGTGATCTCAATGTTGCATTGGGTACATTGGAAGCAGAGAGTGCCATTCAGTGAGAGTTTGCTCACCAGTAGTAAGCTGATAACAACTTGAATTTTGCATTCATACAAGCCCACGTTGCAAATGACTCTTACTATCTGGAGAGATAGGACCCGAATTTTAAAACACCTCCTTTTATAATTAAGGATGGTTTCATGTATCGGGTGATTTCTGATTGCTTGGGTGATGGGTGGAATGAGAAGTTGTTGGTGCCAAGTTGGGGTCACCTCATTGGGGAAAAGACAAGGGGATGTGGAGCAATTCTCTAAGGCCTGCCCCATCTGCCAAATAGAGTCTGCTCACAGACGTACTAAGGCACCCCTTGTACTGATGCCTATTGTAGATGTTCTGTTTTACAGGGTGGGACCAGATATTGTTGGCCTGTTTCCCAAGAGTAAAAATGAGCTTCAGTACATGCTCATGTTAGTCGATTATAAACGCCACAAGATACCCAGAAGTGGTCGTGCTGCGGAGGACGGACACCCGAACTATTGCAAAAGCACTCTCAGAAATGTTAAGTGTACTGATATCTGTCATGAGATTTTGACTGATCAGGGTATGCCCTTTATCTCTCACATCATGAAGCAACTGTGTGAAAGTATTGCAATTAAGCAGTTACACTCCATAGTTTATCACCTGCATACAAATCGTCTGACTGAACAATTTATTAAAACTCTAAAAGAGATGATTCAGCTGGTGGCCCATGACCTCCTGGGATACAGTAGTGTCCTTCCTCCTGTTTGCAAGTCCCACCAAGCTTCTACCAGGTTGAGTCATTTGGAACTACTGTCTGGCCGTCAACTGCGTGTGGTCATAGACATTTTTTGAGAAGAGTGGACAGAGACTCGCAAGGCTCCTCCTGGGAGATTTCCAGGTTGTCTTCTATTGTAGTGGAACATTTCCAGCGTGAGCAGGAGGTGCAAAAACATGATTATGACAAGACGAGTAAACTTTGTGAGTTTAAGAAGGGGGATTATGTACTGGTGTTGATCCTGTCGGGTCCGCATAAATTTCAGGCTGAATAGATGGGCCCAGCAGCCATAGAAGAGTGTATGTCCCCCGTGAAATATAAAGTTAGGATATCAGGGTTATGGAAGCCTGTACAGGTTTTGCATATTAACCTGCTGAAAGAGTGGCATGAACCTCACAAGGTCATGGTCACATCTGCAGTGATCCCTCAGATGGAAGTTGCTATTGACGAGGATTTAACTGAGACTCAGAAAGATGAGCTTCTATCACTGATCGAGAGGAACTCAGATGTCTTATCGGCCACACCTGGCTGGATGAAAATTGTTGAACACAGGATAATAATGGAGTCTGGTGTCACAGTACATGTGCCCCCGTATCATCTTTCAGAGAAAATGAAATCAATAATTCATGAGGAAGTAGTCGAGATGCTCTGGCTAGGAGTTGTTTGTGAAAGCAAAAGCGAATGGTGGAGCCCTATCGCGTCATCTCGAAACCCAACGGTTTGGTTCGGTTTTGTTTTGCTTTTAGGTGTTTGAAGATTTCCAAGTTTAATGCATGCCCAATGCCCCGTGTAGATGACTTGCTGGACAAACTCAGACAGGCCTTGCATATTTCCACTCTTGACCTCACAAAGGGCTACTGGCAAGTAACCTTGGAATGAATCCAGTTGTGAGAAAACTGCTTTCACCACCCCAGATGGGCTATTTGAATTTACCAGGCTCCCTTTAGGTCTCCATGGACCACCGTTGACTTTTCAGAGAATGATGGACCAGATTCTGCATCCTCATTCCATGTATGCCGGAGTGTATCTCGATGTGGTCATTTTCAGTAACGACTGGAAACCTCATCTTGTCTGTCTGTGGTGCTTGACAGTTTGAGGCTGCCGGGGTTGATGGCTAACCGTAAGAAGTGCATACTGGGTATGTTGGAAACCCATTATTTGGGATATTCCATGAGGAAGGGTTTGTTCCAGCCTCGAATGTACAAGGTGGGGGGAGGTGCTGCTGTATCCACATCCCAAAACGCAGAGGCAAGCTCGTGCCTTCCTCAGGCTTGATACTACAGGTGGTTGTTCATTCCCAATTTTGTGCATCGGGCTGTCCTCCTCACTGACTTGACAAAAGGTAGGAAGAAACGTAATGTCTGGACCGATGCCTATTAGAGAGAGCCTTCTCAGATTCTCATTCCCTCTTCTGCGAAATCTGGACTTTTCAAGGGGATTTTGTTCTGCAGATGGATGCAAGTGCTTTTGGTTTAGAAGCAGTGCTTTCACAATGTTTTGATGGGGAAGAACATCCAATCACATTTTCAACGTATACAGGGATGCTCTAAAAATAGAAAAAGTAGCTTGGGAAGGGTGTTCACGTTGTTAGTATTTATTCACCCTGCTAATGTGAGATGGAGGGTAGACCATCTGTTCACATCTTTGATTTTTTTCCAACCCGATAGCAAAATTGTGTTGAAACAGATCTTTATATTTCCTTGTGATGTTTACCCCTAGGAATTTAAACTGTTCTGATAAAATAAACAAATTGATGTCCAGTCTAGTATTGTGTCTTAAAGAGGTCACTGGAAACAGCAGACTTTCACTCAAATTGATTTTGAGTCCAGATATCATTTGAAATTCTGCTAGTGTATTAAAGACTACTGGTAAGGGTGATTGTGGGTCTGATATATACAGTACCTGCATAAATATCACCCTTGTCGAGTACCATGTTCTGGTCTGAAGTAGTTTGAGACAACAAAGTTAATACAGAGTATATTACATTAAACAGACACCAAAGGTTTGAAACTAACTGTCTGCCTTTAATAAATCCCGTTTGGCTTTGTGATATTACAGAAGGAAGGACTTTCTCAATCCTTCTAGCTGGAACCTTGGAGAGTATCTTTGGGAAACTGGCCTGTCTGGTGCACATTGTAATAAGTCGTTATTTTTCTTTGCAAAGACGGTAATAAATGGTTGGTTAAGAATTTTGTTGTCTCTAGCTTCTAAAACATTGATAATAATACCAGAACTAACTTAGATTACTCATTTTTTTTTTTATAAAATTCCACTAGGTAGCCATCAGGGCCTGCTGCTTTCCCACTTTGGAGGGAGTTTATAGCGTCTAGTAATTCTGAGAGTGTCAGAGGTTTGTCCAATTCCTCTGTACTAAGAGTAATTGACACCGCATCAAGAGGGGGTGCTGTTGCTAATAGGGTCATCTCTTTTCTTCTCCACGGCACTGAGAAAATGCGCCATGTGGGCAACTAACCTCACCCTTCTTGTTGGAGAACTATAAAATTCTGATCTCCCAAATGTTAGAGTCTCATTAGGATCTGAAGTTGGTCAAGAATGGAGATCCACAAGCCTGACCCGCTCTTAAGAGCAAATTACTTTGAGAACACATGTTCATTTTATTTTACGCCCTCATGCGCTTGTTTTGTCCAACAGCAGTGTTGAAATTAAAATGGGCCACCCAGCTGGTTCCCCAGTACTTGTTTGGACTCACTTCCTTCCACTTGTCCACAATGGATTCTCACTTAAAATATTTATAAAATATTGAGTTTATTAATGCTTCTTCTCCAGTTAACTACATCAAATCTGAAAACATATAGCAACAGAGAATGGAATGATCAGAAACATGAAGACCAACCTTTGTTGACACAGTGTGGATAACAAGCAGAATGAAATCACAGATCATTTTAGGAGTTTTTATAAGTCCAGGCCTGGCTGATGTTTATCCCATAAAAAGAGGGCATGTGTAGGAACAAAAGGATAAATTATACACAAAGACAACGTCCCGTATACTGTAGATGTCAGGCAAGTGAAAGATGTCTTTAGATACTGGAGTCCAAACCAGAACTGAGTATAACAAAGAGAAGGCAGTATATCTATATACTGTATATATGGTCAGCGGAAGGAAATGACGTCATGAGTATGTGGCATTCTGGAACCAGAAGTGACATCAGGAGAAGGTGGGATCTGGTGGACCAGAACCAGAAGTGATGTTATCTGGAGACCGGAAGTGATGGTTAGGCTGAGGATTCTTCTGTTATTCTATTGAGAGAGAGGAGAAAGAGTTAAAGGACAGCGGTAACCCCTGGTCTGGTGGGCAAACACACTTATTTGAGCCTGTAAACCGTCTCCTGATCAGACGTGTGTGACAGTGGACATTTCACGCTAGTGTGAGTCAGTATAAATATGTAAGTTATTACTCCATCGATCTGATAGCAGCTGGCATTGCCGTGTTCTACAGCTGCTACCTCAGGGCACGTGTATTTTAAATTACATTGAGCGTATATGTGTGTTGGGGGGGGGAGGTTTGCCATCATCACTGAATGCAAAACCACACACAGCCTTGGACACCATTAGCACAGACACTAACTGTGAGTCGCCCACCAACCTAACATTATGGGATGTGATCAGTTCCACTGCCTTATTTTTACACACTCACAACATCTCATCTCGACCTGAATGTGCGCTTGCTGTGTCGAGGTGGTACGTTGTGCCTGTAGGTTTTCTCAGGTTTATCTACTGTATGATTCAAAAGACATGTCGCTTAAACTCACTGGCAACGTTAAAGTGACTTCTCTGAATGTGTGCGTGTGTCCAGTGATGGGCTGACTGTTGCTTTGTTTTCAGTTTTTATATTAGCTGCACTGCGGTGGGCTGGCACCGTGCCCAGGGTTTGTTTCCTGCCTTGTGCCCTGTGTTGGCTGGGACTGGCTCCAGCAGACCCCCATGACCCTGTAGTTAGGATATAGCGGGTTGGCTAATGGATGGATGGATATTAGCTGCAAATTAGTTAAACAGCAGCTGTCTTCTAAATTGAAAAGCACATCAGTTAGCGCTGCTGCATTGGAATTCTGAGAGTTTACCTGCCACTGCCACAGAGAAATGCATGTTGTGTGTTTGAGGATTTAAGAAAAGAAAGACGTCCAGAAAATCAGACAAAGACAATCAGCACAACGTCAGACTGACAGAGAGCAACGGGGGGAATACTGTCTGGAATTTAATGTGAGGGTCCGGAAAAGACAAAAACACACAGCTGTTACTGTACACTGTGTGTGTGTGTGTATGTGTGTGTGAGGGCCTCCCGTGAGCACAGGGTGGTCCAGCACACTCCATGCAGGAGTCAGAGGGG
>JANRMT010062791.1:185722049-185748511 GCA_026402145.1 Polypterus bichir lapradei | reverse complement strand
CAGCTGTTACTGTACACTGTGTGTGTGTGTGTGTGTGTGTGTGTGTGTGTGTCTGGGCCTCTCGTGAGCACAGGGTGGTCCAGCACACTCCATGGACGAGTCAGAGGGGCTCTGAGCAGCACAGCACAGGATGGAGTGTCAGACCACCACTGGGCACAACCTCAGCTCATCTGAACCTGCTGATTTAATGTGCTGCTCGCTGTGATGAGGAAAGAAAGTCAAAGTGACTGAGAACAAAAAAACAAAAACAGCAGACAGAGGAGAAGAAGGAAACAGCAGAGAGCCAGCAGCTGACCACTGTGGAGCTCTGAGGAGAGACCACCGCAGCCCTGAGCGGCTCCTGATAAACAAATATAATGAAGACATCTGAGATTTGATGAACTCATTAGTGAGTAAGAACTGAAATGAACAAACAAACATCCTGAGAGAATTTGTGAAGCAAACACAGCAGAGAGACGCCTCATGTGAATTACGTCAGCAGAGAGAATATGGCAGTCGCAGGGCCTCAGTGTATAAACATCTCAGTGTGCAGGCAGGACAGCTCTTCTCATGATGGCATCACTCCAGTGACAGACATGGACTTCAATAAAGTGAAACTTGGCCGTTGCTTTCCTCACAGCAATGCATCTTGTCACTTGTATAAACCAATTTATGAAACTGCAGTTTATGGACTTTTTTATATTTTCTCAACAACAACAACAACAACAACATTTATTTATATAGCACATATTCATACAAACAGTAGCTCAAAGTGCTTTACATAATAAAGAATAGAAAAATAAAAAACACAATATGAAAACAAAATAAATCAGCATTAATTAACATCGAATAAGAGTAAGGTCCAATGGCCAGGGGGGACAGAAAAAACAAAATAAAAACTCCAGACGGCTGGAGAAAAAAAAATAAAATCTGTAGGGATTCCAGACCATGAGACCGCCCAGTCCCCTCTGGGCATTCTACCTAACATAAATGAAACAGTCCTCTTTGGATTTAGGGTTCTCACGGAAAGGCTTGATGATGATGGTCACGTAGAATTCTGCCTTTTAGTCCATCCATCATTGTTGGAGCATCATGAAGCTTTGAGTAGGTGGAGGTGGCGCAGGCCACCACCACAAAGAAACCGGAAAAAGAAACAGAAAAGAGAGTAGGGGTCAGTACAGATTGTAGAGCTACCCTGAATAGTTATTATGAGGAAATTGAACATATAGAGTATCAGGATTAAGTTAAATTAAGTTAAATTGAAGTTATAGAAAGGCCATGTTAAAGTAATGTGTTTTCAGCAGTGTTTTAAAGTGCTCCACTGTATTAGCCTGGCGAATTCCTATTGGCAGGCTATTCCAGATTTTAGGTGCATAGCAGCAGAAGGCCGCCTCACCACTTCTTTTAAGTTTTGTTCTTGGAATTCTAAAGAGACCCTCATTTGAGGATCTGAGGTTACGATTTGGAATATAAGGTGTCAGACACTCCGATATATAAGAAGGGGCGAGATTATTTAAGGCTTTATAAACCATAAGCAGAATTTTAAAGTCAATCCTGAATGACACAGGTAACCAGTGTAGTGACATCAGAACTGGAGAAATGTGTTCTGATTTTCTTTTCCTAGTTAGGATTCTAGCAGCTGCATTCTGCACTAGTTGCAAACGATTTATGTCTTTCTTGGGTAGTCCTGAGAGGAGTGCGTTACAGTAATCTAGTCGACTGAAAACAAACGCGTGAACTAATTTCTCAGCATCTTTCAGTGATATAAGAGGTCTAACTTTACTTATGTTTCTTAAGTGAAAAAATGCTGTCCTAGTGATCTGATTAATATGCGATTTAAAATTCAGATTACAGTCAACAATTACCCCTAAGCTTTTTACCTCCGTCTTGACTTTTAATCCTAATGTATCCAGTTTATTTCTAATAGCCTCATTGTATCCATTATTGCCAATCACTAAGATTTCAGTTTTCTCTTTATTTAACTTGAGAAAGTTACTATTCATCCATTCTGAGATACAAGTCAGACATTGTGTTAGTGAGTCAATAGAATCGGGGTCGCCAGGTGCTACTGATAAATACAGCTGTGTGTCATCAGCATAGCTGTGGTAGCTCACGTTGTGCCCTGAGATAATCTGACCTAACGGAAGCATGTAGATTGAGAATAACAGCGGACCCAGGATAGAGCCTTGTGGAACACCAAATCGGATATCATGTGTCTTTGAGTTGTAATTACCACAACTAACAAAAAATTTTCTCCCTGTCAGGTAGGATTCAAACCAATTTAAGACACTGCCAGAGAGGCCCACCCATTGACTAAGGCGATTTCTAAGAATATTATGATCAATGGTGTCAAATGCGGCACTCAGATCTAAGAGGATGAGAACAGATATATGGCCTCTGTCTGCATTCACTCGCAAATCATTTACTACTTTAACGAGTGCAGTTTCTGTGCTATGATTTATTCTAAAACCCGACTGAAATTTATCAAGAATAGCATGTTTATTTAGGTGGTCATTTAACTGCATAATGACTGCTTTCTCCAGAACTTTGCTTAAGAAAGGCAGGTTAGAGATGGGTCTAAAATTTTCAAGAGCCGAGGGGTCAAGATTATGTTTCTTAAGAAGGGGTTTAACTACAGCAGTCTTAAGACAGTCTGGGAAGACCCCCGTATCTAATGACGAATTTACTATGTCCAGAACATTATCAATTAGCACGCCTGATACTTCTTTGAAAAGCCTTGTTGGTATTGGGTCAAGGACGCAGGTGGAGGATTTTAATTGAGATATTATTTATTGTAAATCAGGTAAATCTATCCTAGTGAAAGAGTTTAATTTGTTTATAACAGAATGCTGGGGTTTAGGAGGATCCTTAGTGTTTGAGGGATATACTATGTTATTTCTAATATCATTAATTTTTTGATTGAAAAATACAGCGATAGCCTCACAGGTTTTATTGGAAGTACTTAGGAGGCATTCCTGTGAGTTACCTGGATTTAGTAGGTGATCAATTGTAGAAAATAAGACTCTGGGATTACTAGCATTGTCATTTATAATCTTGGAGAAATAACAGCGTCTCTCAAGACGGACAGTGTTATTGTATTCTGTTATTTTGACTTTTAATATTTCATAGTAGATAGTTAGTTTAGTCTTCCTCCATTTACGTTCAGCTCTGCGGCATGTTCTCTTTAAGTCCGACACTCTTTGGGTCTTCCATGGTATAACAATACTAGAGGGTTTTTTTACTGTCTTTTCAGGTGCAACTATGTCAACAGCAGCTCTCACTTTAGAATTAAATTTTTCCACCTTACTATTTACATTATCCTCGCTATTATAGTTGACACTATAAACGGACTGATTGCTTAGAATGTTTGTAAGTTTTAAAGCTGCTGCTGAGTCAAAGAAGCGTTTTTTAACAATATGCTTCTCATGAGTGTTTTTTATCATTATTTCTATATTAAAAAGTAGAAGAAAATGGTCCGATAGACCAATATCAATGATCTGCTTTACCTCAACTTTCAGTCCTTTAGTAATCACTAAGTCTAACGTATGACCTGCTTTATGTGTAGGCTGATTTACGAGCTGCCTCAAATCAAATGAATCCAGGAGGTTCATAAATTCTTTTACTTTTAGATCACACTGATTATCTATATGAAAATTAAAGTCGCCAACTATTAGGAGTGTGTCATAGTTAGTAATTAAAATTGACATTAAGTCAGAGAATTCCTCAAAAAAAGACGCGTTGCATTTTGGAGGTCTATACACGGATAATACTAGAACTTGAGCATCTCCTTGGATAACAACGGCGAGATATTTAAAGGACTTGAACTTACCAAAACTGACATCTTTACATTTTAATCGGCTCGAGTAAATGTTAGCCAATCTCGATCCCTTTGCTTTTCTCGACAGTCTTTGGAAATCTTCTTGTCATCATTTCTATTTCTCATTTTGTTCAGCTGCACACGCCGACTAATCTTCTGATCCTTTCACTCGCAGTGGCCGATTTCTTAACAGGTTTCTTTGTGATGCCCATCAGTTTGAGTCTTGTGATTGATGGTTGCTGGTACTTTGGAGTTATTTATTGTTATTTGTATCAGTTCCTTGCCAATTTTCTTACTTTACTTGTGATATATAATGTGGTTTTAATATCTATTGATCGTTACATTGCTGTCTGCCATCCTTTCTTTTACAGCTCAAAAATAACTTTGACTGTTACAGAGATCAGCATTGCTGTATTGTGGCTGTTTGCTCTTTCATGTACAGTTATATTTTTATATTTTTGTGATTTTGTAACAGAGACATGTGAACAAACTTGTGGTGTATTTACTCTGTATGAAATGGGCATTTTCTTCTTATTCTTAACTTTTATTGTGCCTTATTTATTGATGATTGGTTTTTATATCAGAATATTTGTAGTTGCAAGAAGCCATTCAAGAGCCATCAACTGTATGATAGAAAAGAGGCAAACTGAGGAGGTGAGTGACAGAAAAATATCAAAACCGTCTGAAAGAAAAGCCGCAAAAACATTAGGAGTAGTTGTGGGGGCTTTTATTATCTGCTGGCTGCCTCTTAATATCTGCATTTTGTGTGTCGATGCTAGTAATCCCAGCACGTTTGTCATCATGAATGTCTTTGTGTTAATAAGTGAAGTGAACTTTGGAGTTAATCCGACTCTTTATGCTTTTTTTTATTCTTGGTTCCAAAAAGCACTGAAAATAATCCTGACGTGTAAAATATTTAGCCCGGCTTCTTCAGTGCTCAACTTACTATAAAACTTCAAGAAAATGAGCAAAGTAAAAGTAATTTTCTATGCTTAGACATTTTTTATTTGTTTTTTTGTGTATTAAGTCACCACTAATGTTTCAATTCAGCAGTACAGTACAATACTTGAACATATTTATTAACAGTAAAATCTTTTTGTATTCACTGTATTATTGTTTTTTGTTAAAATTGTACTCTGTTAGTGTAGCCTAATCTGTTTATGAATATTCCTTGTTTTACACGTTAACTTTAATAAAATATAAACTTACAATCTATAATAAACTGCACTGTAAATGCATAAGACACCTGCCGATTGATATGCAGTAAATACTTGAGGGTTTCTTGATGACTTAATTTCATTTTATATTGCAAAATGATTGTAGTGATTTCTATTATTTTGAAATAGAATGAATTATCTGACGGAGCAGTCGGCCTTCACTCCTCACACTGCTGGCTCACTAAATGACACTGAGGTGACTGTGAGGAACTGAAATGGACGACTGAGAAGGTCAAATGAGGTTTAATGTCCACAATTAAACGTAGGATTTGCTGCTTTAGACTGACATTTGTTAATATTTGTGAAGTCTCATTAGCCGCAGCTGCTCACCTCATACAGAACACAATTAATACTTCAGAGAACAGCATTGTATAGCTTGTTCCCTATGCACACTGTTTTGGAATATTTTAAATAATTGTTAAAAAGTTCTTCTTTTTAAAACCACCTTTACATGATTTTTAATCATCTTTACAATCCTCATTGCTGTCTTATCTCGTAGGTTTGCTGCAGTAAAGTAATTTTTGTACAAATTTATCACACAACATGCAGGGAGACATTTTTTTCTGTATTTCATTATCGTGGTTCAAGTTGTTTCTTTAGCAGTTTTTAGTGATTTTACAATGTTGGATGTGAGATTCACTATTATTACAGTAAATAATACAACTTTTCTGATAAATAACAATCCACGGCACACCAAAAAACACATCAATATAATCCATGAAGACGTAAAGCCAGCGCTGAGAATCAAAAGGCCGCTGAGCGACTGCCCATTCAATGTGTCCATGCAGAGCCTTCACGGCGGCCTCTCCGTTGCAAGGCACCCTGATAAATGTCTGCAGTTCTCGTGTTCTCCCCATGGCCTGTGATGGACGAGCACCCAGGGCTTTGGTGGAGGTTTGGGGCTCTGGATTGTCCACTCCATGTCTGCTTCATCCCTTTATGGTGGACCTGAGAGGACAAAATGGTCCTCTGTGGTGATGTGAACGGCAAGAAACTGAAATGTTTGTGAAATAACAAAATATGGTTTGTAAAATAAAACAACTATTTTATGTAAAGATGAGTTTATTTCTTTATCTTTCATGTGAAGTATGAGTCCACCAGTAAACGTGACCCATAAATTGTGTTTTACGGTATTATGGTCTGCACTGTATAAGACGATTCCTGACGGACTCTCAGCTCCTTTATTTCTGCTCTGCTCAGCTGATGCTTTACTTGTTCCACTTTAAGAGTTGCCCCCTCATTTCAGACCCCCTTGTGTGTTTATTCAGGAGGTATTATGATGTGGTGGTCCGCACTTTTGCCCTTTTGATTTAGTGTTCTTGTTCCAGTCCTTCGCCGGTCACTGCCGGTGTTGAATCTCCATGTTCTCTCTTTGCATGTGTGGCTTTTACTTGTCAGGACGGCAGAAGACTTTTATTATTCCAGAGGTAAATTTGTGAGCAGCAGGAATGTGTGACACGTAGGACATTGTTAAATAGGGACAAGGAAATAATAAAAGAGACCACACATGACAGCCATTGTGGTAATCAGCACACACACCATAAGACAAATCAGAATAACGATTCTTGAACAATAATAACGAAGAGCACACAATAATAATTCAGAACTCCGCAGGACTCCTGCAGCTACTAGAATTCAGAAGCCTCTGAGATCAAAGGGGACTTCAGTCTGGGGGTCTTCACCCTTGAGACCCTAAATCAGCAGCTTGATGGCCACAAGTGACACTTTGGAGACAGAAGATGGCTGCTGTGTGACAGAATCGAATTGGCCTTCTTTGTCACTTGTTTGTGATGGTGGTCAGTGACAGACGGCTGCTGTGGACCCCCAGTTTCACTGCTCATTTTAATGTTGTTAGTCGCACAGTTTTCTTTTTTTTTTACTGAGATTTTCAAAACAACATTCATCCATCCATCTTTCCAAACTTGTCCATTTAGAGCAGGTCACAGGGTAGCTGGAGCCAATCCCAGCAAGCATTGGGCACAAGACAGGGACAATCACTGGACAGGCCGCCACTCCATCGCAGGATAAACACACACACACACACACACAAGCTCTCTTCCAGAGTCTGAAATAACAACAGGAACACTTCTGATCAATACCAAGTGGTAATGGACTCATTAGTGGAGTTCTCCATCTTTTAAAGACTCCCCTCTTACACATCTTCCTGCTGTTTCAGTGTGACTTGTGTGTTGGGCCGCAGGTCAGTCAGGTGGACTCTCAGGTTGAAGTATCTGGGCTGGTAACTCGAAGGTTGCCGGTTTGAGTCCTGGCAGTGACGGACAGAGTGCCACTTCATTGGGCCCTTGAGCGAGGCCTTGAACCTGTAATTTCTGTAGGGGCACAGTACAAATAGCTGACCCTGCACTCGGACCCCAAAACTCTATGGAAGAAAATTGTATATTGGTGAATAAAGGATTAAAACTAAATTTAAAATTTGTCTGATGCTCTTCTCAGTTGTCCACAGCATGTCTGACTATTTAGTTCCTGTTTGTCCCCCTGCTTTTACTTATTTAGGTGGCACTTGTCACCAGGGTCATCTCAACAGATGGTAACTCCAGGAGATTTCATGCCTTGTAAGTCTTTTCATTGGCTGTGTGGATGGAAGACACCCTCAAATGATCTTTGACTAAATTAATATGTACAGAAACATTTTACATGATGTGTATTTTAAAATGCTTGTCTTTTACAGAGGATGAAATTCGGTCTAATAAATAAAAATGTTTACTTTCACCCTTATAAACACATTTTTTTAAACATACACACAACATTTCCATTAAATAGTTGTAACATACTGTAAGTTTAATATGTCACTGTCCACTGTACAAATATATTTTATAGATCTACTTTTCACAGCTGACACAGATTTAGCACAGGGGCTCACCATTTAAGAACTGCTAGGCAAAGCATAAGACAAGAGAGATAAAGACAGCTGGGGAAACGTGCTCTATATTTCATCTGTCAGCATGAAATTGTATTCTCTTTGCTTTGTTTGGAATTTTATTATTTACCTAATTGGGGACCTGCACATGAAGAAAGAGTATAAAGCCTTGGAAAATTACCCAGCACACCTTTGAAGCCGACAGATGGATGGGAGATAACGACATCTGATCCTAAAAATCCTTCCAATGCAGCGACGAAAATGGCAGACTCTACACATCGGGCCCCCACTCCCAAACTGAGTTCTTGCCATCGGCCTCCTTCGTCTGATATGTAGTGTAAGCCGTCATTAAACAAAGCTGTTATTTCTCCTATGTGATTTCTTAACACTAAGGGAGGGGTATCACCTTTTAATATCATATCTATATAGAGATTCAGGTTATGTAACACGCCGCAATTACAAAAGAACTCATTCCAACACGGGAGCTAACGCCCCCTGATGGATACAATAGTACACAGAAGTATTTGGATGTAAATGAACTTGTGCAGAATTTAACAGACTACAGTATATTGCAGAACCTACACAAATAATTTTCAATTAGAGATTAAAATGTGAAGTGCTGCTGTAGTGCACCTGCACGCTGTGACTCTTCTTGCTGAAAATATTTAAGCAATTTTAAGTCAATGATAACAAATCTCCATCCATCTTCCAACCCGCTGAATCCGAACACAGGGTCACGGAGGTCTGCTGGAGCCAATCCCAGCCAACAAGGCAGGGTGCCAACCCACTGCAGGACACACACAAACACACACCAAGGCCAATTTAGAATCGCCAATCCACCTAACCTGCATGTCTTTGGACTGTGGGAGGAAACCCACGCAGACACGGGGAGAACACGCAAACTCCACGCAGGGAGGACCTGGGAAGTGAACCCGGGCCTCCTAACTGCGAGGCAGCAGCGCTACCCACTGCACCACCGTGCCGCCCATAACAAATCTCATTAGTTGGAATGTGTCACTCACTCAAAAAAATAAACCAACAGGTTTGCTCACTTTATTGAACATTAGAATACTCTGGACGAGAACAGGCCATTCAGGCCAACAAAGCTCGCCAGTCCTCCCCACTTATTTCCTCCAAGAAAACATCAAGTCGAGTTTTGAAAGTCCCTAACATCTTACTGTCGACCACACTACTTGGTAGCTTATTCCAAGTGTCTATCAATCTTTATGAAAAGAAAAACTTCCTAATGTTTATGCAAAATTTACCCTTAACAAGTTTCCAACTGTGTCCCCGTGTTCTTGATGAACTCATTTTAAAATAACAGCCTTGATCCACTGGACTAATTCCCTTCATAATTTTAAACACTTCAATCAGGTCTCCTATTTTGTTTAAACTGTAAAGACTCAGCTTTATTCATTTTTCCACATAACTCATCCACCTGTACCCCCGTAATCAGCCTAGTCGCTCTTCTCTGGACCTTCTCTAGTGCTGCTATGTCTTTATGGAGACCAAAACTGCACCCAGGACTCCAGATGAGGCCTCACCAGTGTGTTATAAAGCCTGAGCAGAACCTCCTGTGACTTGTACTGCACATGTCAAGGCGCTATATAACCTGACATTCTGTGAGCCATCTTAATGGCTTCTGAACACTGTTGGGAAGTTGATAGCTTAGAATCCAGTATGATTCCTAAATCCTTCTCATAAGGTGTACTCTCGATTCTCTCACCGCCCATTGTGTATTCATACCTCACATTTTTACTTCCTATGTGTAATTCTTTACATTTACTGACATTAAATTTCATCTGCCACAAATCTGCCCAAGCCTGTATGCTATCCAAATCCTTCTGTAATGATATAACGGATTCCAAATTATCTGCTAATCCACCTATCTTGGTATCATCTGCAAATTTAACCAGCCTGTTACTTATATTCCTATCTAAATTATTTATATGTATTAATAATAGCAGCGGCCCTAGCACTGACCCCTGTGGAACACCACTCTTAACATCGGTCAGTTCTGATGAGGTTCCTCGCACCATCACCCTCTTCCTGTGTCTGAGCCAATTCTGCACCCATCTACAAAACATCACCCTGAACTCCCACTTCTTTTAACTTGATGCCCAACCTCTCATGTGGCACCTTATCAAATGCTTTCTGAAAGTCCAGATCAATAATATCATAAGCTCCACTTTGATTGTATCCTTTTGTTGCCTCCTCATAGAATTCCAGCATGTTAGTAAAACACGACCTCTCTCTTCTGACCCCATGCTGACTATTCAGAATAACTCCTGTCCTGGCCATGTGTTGCTCAATCTTATTCTTAATAATTCCTTCCATTAATTTTCCTGTGATGTTTCATGTTAAGCTTACTGGCCATTAGTTGCTTGGATCTGCCCTGTCACCCTTTTTATATAATGGGATGATATTTGGCATTTTCCAGTCCTTCTGAATCTCCCCAGTGCACAGTGACTTCCTAAAAATATGTGTCAAGGGTTTATATCTGTACTCACTAGCCTCCTTAAGAACACAAGGGTAAATATTATCTGGTCCTGGTGATTTGTTTGATTTCAATAAAAAACTAATAAAAAACATGTTTCTAGATGTTACATACTGTAGGTTATTCTCGTAATACATTGTGTCACGTATATACTCCAGAGATCCACCTTCTGAGCTCACCCAAACTAAGTATTACCACTCAGGGACAAGAGGGGGCGCTGCCACTAACAGACTTGTCTACTTCTTCCCTCACAGTCTCAGTCTAGCAAAAACTTAGTTGTGAAAAGAATGGAGATATACGTCATCAACTCAGAGAAGGAGAGGCAAGTTCATGTACCATGTGACTGTCACTGAGACAATAAAACTGAATAATAAAAAAAAGCGCTAACATTTACAAGTAGCCAAAATTTACATATATAAATTTATTATATAACAGCAATAATAATAGCAGCTCACTACTAAAAAAGGAAAATGTGGGGAAGACCTGGGATCGAACCCACAACCTCTTGATTTAGAGACAATCGTTTGTACTTCTAATCCACCAAGGCAATTGATTAATGGACTTCTGTTTTTACATATTGACGCAATATGTAATTTGAATAATTTATCTTTTCTTCTGTTATATTCTTGAATAAAAGCACACTTATTTTGTCATACCTTTTGTGAAAGTGTTTATTTGATATTTGGAATTCTGTCTTCAAACATTAATTTTTACTATAACATGAAAAAAAATTCTGTTTTAGCTATGTGCTCAACAATTCTTGCCTCTCTTTTCCTATCATCCTACATTTACACAGGTTGTTGTAGACACAGAACACACATGAAATGCACGTTTTCCAAATAACGAGATATGATTGACCTCACTGGCACCTCACTGCCAGATAAAGAGAATTTTGTGATGGACTTATCTCTGTCAGTGGAGGGGATGATGGGATAGCAGTCTACTTGCTGCTTGTGCTGATCGACACATTCACAAAATAAAGACGCTGATGAGGAGGTGTGAAGGATTTTAAGGTGGCCCAAGATTGACTTTTTTCATAGGCTTCATGGATTCTACTGTTAACACTGATCCAATGCTGAGGTTGGAAGATCTCTTGGAGTGCCTTGGAAGTGCCCGGTACCTGTCCACCATCAATATGATGAAGGCCTACTGGAAGATCCCCTTAATGGTTTCAGCAAAAGGAAAATACTTTTTTTAGCTCACCTACTGACCATTAGAAATGCTGGTTCCTCCCTTTTGGGCTGGTGGATAGACCGTTATGGCCCCACAATGCCAATAGTGCTGCCTAACTAGATGACATAGTCAAATATTCTGGCACCTGGGAGGAACACCTCCATCAAATTTCCTTGCTCCACACCATCCATGATCAGAATCTCAAATTCAGTCCTAAAAAATGTTATTTCAGATTGAGGCTAAAAAACAGGATTACGTGGTGGGAAATCCCAGCAGTCCAAAGTTCCTTTCATTCATAACTGGCCCCGACCGCAAACTATAAGGCAGATACAAGTCTTCATGGGTCTTGCAGGATACTATCAGATGTTTGTACCGCATTTCTCTGAGAGGGCTGTGCCTTTAACTGATCTTACAAAGAAGCGTTCTCCTAGTATGGTGGTGTGGACACCCACAACCAAGTCTGCATTCTGTGACTTAAAGACAACATTAATGACGGCTCCTATACTCATCTCTTCTAACTTCACTTTACCTTTTCTCCTCTAGACCGATGCCTCAGACACTGTCTTGGGTGCAGTGCTTAGCCATGTCATCGATGGAGCCAAGTAATCCATAATGTACCTTAGCCGGAAACTGTGGGAGCGGGAGACCAGGTATATGCTGTTAGAGAAGGAAGCCCTTGACATCAAATGGGTGATTACTCAGCTACAGTATTACCTCCTGGGACGTGAACTTACCTTGCTGACTGACCACACTCAACCTCCCCTGCAGAGGTTGTACTCTCATAAGGATTTGAACTTCGTGCTTTGCAATCTTATAAATTCACAGTCCTACATAGGAAGGCCTCTCCTCATGCCAATGCTGATGCCTTCTCCTGGGCCCACAACCTCTTAGTAAGGTCCACCGAGAAGCCACACCCCTTCTGGTCTACAATTTTTAATTAAATCTACTTAACAAAAGATCTGCCCCTTTTGTTGTCTTGTGGTCCAGAGGATCCCCACACCTTTGAAAATTTGGGAAAAAGTTAGCGAATTTTATTAGTGAATTGATTTATTCCTCAATTCCTTGGGTTTTGTGTGGTTGTAGAAGCAGATTTATGATTCTCTATTTTTTTTAAGGCCTTGGTAAATTTGTTGCCCCCTGACATCATAAAAGCATCACCGTCTTTGACTCCAATACTACAGAGTTAGTAATGTTGAGACGACACAGGAAGTGCAGTCATACCACATAATGGATAACGGCATAAGCGTCCATATTGTAACTGTTTGTACTGATGCAGTATAATTAACCACTTGAATAATAATGAAGCCGTCTGTGTGTGTTAAATAAACAACATGGAGGTTTATTCAATGATTTAGTTTTTCAGCACGTTATGATTTTTAGAATTGATTTTCTTGGACTTACATATGTAAAGAATTTCCATTGTATAGATCAGAGGAGAAAATATTTTAAGATTACACAATGTACTTTAATGGATATTTGTCATACAACTGAAACATATAAATCTTACAAAGCTGACCCAAATATTTCTTTTAATGCAGACACTGTAACAGAATGAACATATTTGTAAGAGCCCATCTCAGAAAATGAATGTTTTAAATTAAACTCCTATTAGTGTTTGCTTAATGTGAGTAGGATATCATTTTCTTTCATAGCTGTAGATTAAGGTATAGCCGTTCACCCCGTTAGTTAATATGATTTAGAACGTCCTTAGCTCTGTCTGTGACACAGAGGGTTCATTCAGTCAGTGTGTGTTTGGAGTTAGTCGCATTGCTGGCCTGGACTGAAGGAGCCATTTGTAGTTTGTAACTGGGGTAGGCGTACAGTGATCTGATCGTTTAGAAATGGTTCAACCGTATGAGCAAACGTAAGGAATCAAACAAGATATATAAGCAGAACTTTTCTTAAACATGAACTTTTCTTTTCTCTATTTTTGTGTGAACTGTTTGACATTAAATTTTTACTAAAGCTTTTAAAAACAAAGACATTTTGTCTGTGGACTCATTTCGATGTGTCACACTATTGCCAAAATCCCATGAAGCAAACTAAAGTTGTAGAACTTGGTGATTGGTGAAGACAAATCACATTAAATCCAAATTGTCTTTCTAAGATGTTACACTTTAAATGGCGATGTTTCTTACATTTTAGTATCGAAATCATTTCAATATTATAAATGGGAGGGATTTTAAAATGACTTGATTCAAGTCAAAGGAAATCTGTCATACAACTGCAATGTGTAAGTCTTAAGAATTGGACCTAAATATTTCTTTTCGGTGCTTCTTTATCAAAGCACCAAGCACGAATGGAAAACGCAAAGGCGTTGTACGATTTTATACAGCACAAAAAAGAGTAAATGTGGCCTTATTCATTTATGTGATTTATGTGTTTGTTTTATTGCTTTTACTTTATCATTTTTAATCACAAGCTCTGTATAATAATCAGTACTGTGACCACATGCATTTCTACGACTCATTTTCATACACAGGAGGAGCTCAAAGTGCTTTACCAGATGTCAAAGAGACAGTTACAAGACCAGAAAAGCTCATTAAATTAGGTAAGAATAATAATGAAAAAGTAATAAAAACAATTCAACACTAACCTACATAACATACTCTAGATATTGTCAGGGATGCCAGGGGCGACGACCCGGCCGGGACGCCATGAAGGACCGGAAGAGGGTGTGTGCCCACCTTGGACCACATGGGGGCCTCCACCCTGGTGGTTTTGGGGGCTACGGGTAGGGGGCTTGGAAGCCCAACCCTGTAGGGGCCTGTGGTCACCGCCAGGGGGCGCCCCAATGCCTTGGGAACCCTGGAACTCAGCACTTCCGCCACACCAGGAAGTGCTGGGGGGAAGAGAAGCAGGGACGCCTGGAATGCTTCCGGGAGTACAGCCGGCACTTCCGCCACACGGGGGCGTGGCAGCGGGTGATTGCCGGGGAGCACCTGGAGCATATCCGGGTGAAGATAAAAGGGGCCGCCTCCCTTCATTCGGGGCTGGCGTCGGGTGGAAGAAGGACTAGGCAGGAGAAGAGAGTGTGGAGGCGGCCCGAAGGAAGGCATAGTATGTGGCCAGGATTTGGGGGTTTGTGTGTGCACTTAAACTTTGTAAATAGTGTTGTAAATAAACGTGTGGTGGTGGTGGAAAACAACATGTCTGCCTGTCTGTGCCCGGGTAACGTTCACAATATATAATGAGTGAAAAGGAGCGTCCTTCTAGATAACGTTGTATTGTAAGTCTCTGAAGATGAGTCTGACATTACGTTCAGATGGCTGGGACGACAGAAACATAACAAAATCTGTGCGGGTTCAAAGGGGGCCAAAACACCGAGAAGCCCCCACTGGGTGTTCTACCTGCTGAAGTCCTTCCTTATTGTCTCCCGGCTTTGTCCCAGAGGATTTGACACAGTGGGTCTCGTGGACAGCTGGGGTACCTGCCTTCATCTGAGGATGACCAGGGTGCACAGAGTTTCAGTCAGGTCGTGGTGGTTGTGGTGGTGGTGATGGTGGCACAAAACATCACCACAGAAAAAACAGACAAGAAAGCAGAGAAAAGTAGAGATTAGTGAAGACTGCAGATCCAGATTGAATACTATAATTCAATGCGTGAGTAGTCTACTGAGGGTTCAACTAAAACATAGCCATGAGGAAGACAAATGTCAGAACATTTGAATCCTCTGCAGTGTGTCTAGCAGACATAACATGAAGTATCTCATAAATTTAAGAATCACTGCTTTTTATTTAGTTTTTTTTTTTTTCATTTTTCCATACCGTCCCAACTTTTCATGATTTGGGGTTGTAATAGAGAAATACAGGCTGCCCCTCCAAGATCTGGTGTAGGACAAATTAGAAAGAGGATCACACCCGAATTTTGCCCCCAATCCCAATGTGCAGCTCCTGACAGATCTCCATTTCCACACCACGGATGGATTCCTGTAGACCATCGGTGATGCACGGGGCCTCATTGTGGTTGTTGAGTCCAAATCTGTGCATGCAGTCACCAGATGGTATCACCCTGAAGTTAGGCTTTAAATCCTGCTGCTGACACTGTGTGGCCATAATCAAGTCACTTCACCTGCCTGTGCTGCAATCTGGAAAAAAATAAAGAAAATGGAAAACAATTGCAACTCAAATGCTTTGAGTCTGTTTGGATAAAGGTGTCAGTCACATAATAATAGTAATAATAATAAGGCAATGCCCTTTTCTGACACTAACATTGATATTGCAGGCATATGTGACATTGCGGACGCCTTGCATGCAACGCACATCCTTGTTCACACTTCCAGCCTCTTCTATCCCATCCATGCCAATCAAAAATGGCTTCTCAAAATCCAAGTGATGTGCAACTGACCATCAGGACTTTTTGCAAACCTTGTGGCCAAGCAGCCTGGCAGTAGACATGATGCTCACATCTGGTCCAGCTCTGGAGTGTGGCAGATGACAAGGGATGGTGGATTTATTGGTGGCTGGTTACTGGGTAAGTGACAGTGGGTGTCCTCTTCACAAACACCTGCTAGCTCATGTGTTGAATCCTCAAACTGTGGCTGAGGAGAAGTAGAACAGCACACGTCAAAGCACATGGAGTATTGCAGAGCACTCTGGGCACGTAGAAGATGTGATTCTGGTGCTTACACAAGTCCTCGGGGTCTTCTACAAGCCTTGGAAAACAACACTCCTTAATTTTGTGCCACCTCGTCCGTAACTCCTCTGATGTGAAGTGTTGCTTTCATTACCTATTATTGTTCGCTGCTGTTCTTTGTTGCAAAGAAGCAATGTCACATTTTGACATTGATATGAATTAATTTTACCAATTAGACTAACTTTTAACTTTCTTTACTTGGTGTTTTTTATTTGAGTTTTTATTACTTCATTTTTTAACACTTATGAATGTCTGGTGTTACAATGTAATATACTTGACCAGTGAAATAGATGGGATAAATGCTCCTGTTATCGACAGTCTGCTCTCTGACTTGGACGCTGTGGTTGAGCCCAACAATGAAGTACTTTAAACTCGTTTCTTAAATGTTGAACAATAAAGGGCTTCGGAAAACACTTGCAAACCTCTGCCATTCTTTTCTGACCCGAAACCTCAAGAGCTCTTTTCAAAGAGCTTTTTCCCCCAAAGCTGCCAGGATTTGCCGGGTTATAATAAACTTTTTTCATGTAACCCTCCATCATCGGCGGTAAAAGAAAAATGTCAATGGTTTAAAAATCAAATGGTGCTTTATTGGTACTTTTCAAAACAGCATGATTAAAAACATTATTAAAATTTCAAAACAGCATGATTAAAAACAGACAAAAAACATATTATAGCACAGGCACATTGAGTTCAGACACTTCATCTGATTTTTCTATGTCGTATTCTCCTCCAAAGGTACATCGGTCATGTCAGGTACAGAAAAATGCCTTTTACAGAAAGCATCAGCTATTTCACATATTTTTAAGTAAGAGGGATCGTCCATGCTGTGAAAGGCTTGTACAATAGCATTGTTAATAGAATGTTCATTTTCCAGATCATCAACAGCATTTTGAACAAATGAATGAACCTTGTGAAAAGGCGGAAAGATGTTGAAGCAACCCAGAGTCTTTATGAGCAGGCTCCTGAGCCACAGTTTGCGGAAAACAGTCAGAACCTCTTGAAAGCGGCCAACCCAATAAACAGAGTCAGGCTCAAACAGACACGTATGCTGCGCCTGGCTAGGATGATCTATCAAACAACCTTGACAGGTGCTTTTTAGGTCCCGATCGACTATTATGTCCAGAAGAGCCGCAATCAAACTCTTGACAAGTTTCAGAGTCTTCCGAAGTGTTCGACCCAGGGGCCCGTCAGTTTCTTCAAGGTCCATGCCCTCATAATCAGCATCCTGGGACTATGTCTTCCAAGCGGACAGAGCCTCTACCAGTGCGTCCACGGCCTCTTCTTGCCACATGGCCTGCATGGCTATCTCCTCAGCACCCATTAGGCTCCCCAGAACATCCTCAGCAGGAACAGAAAGGTCAGGTACTGTACGGTTCTCCAGGAGACTGTCCGACCAATACATATCATCGGGACGGGTAACTGAGGCTCGGGCCAATAGATCTGGTCAGTTGAAGGCATCAGAAGATCCGGCCAAGATGGCTGATCTGAAGGAGAGTTGTTAGGAGCAGAGTACCCGGAGTTAGGTGCGATGTCGTCGGGCCAAAACAGGCAATTGGAAGGCGCCGTCTGTTCCATAGACCAACATACCTGATCAGGAGCATAGCCGGAGAGGTGCTGGTTGTTAAAGACCAAAACACATCGTTGGTTGTCAGCATCTGGTCTGCAGCAGAGTAGTGGGGTTATAGGTTAGTGTCGGTCATCATCATCTCGTCTGGAGTAGAGTAGGTGGTGTTGGCTTGAGGGTTAGCCAGCCAAAACAGGTAGTCAGCGGCGGACATATGTTCCATACCACCGGAGCTCGGTTCTTCGGAGTGCATTACAATTTTGAGGGCTTCTGCCACCTCAGAGGCTGAGAGAACAGGGAGATGACCGGCTCAGTTAGCACCAGCTTCAGTAGGATAGTTAGTTGAAGACATCTCGATAGTGTTTTAGGTTAATGTAGTCTATGAAAAAGGCCTCTGTATTTATCTCCACTCACTTAAGGGTGGGTGTCTCCCAATTTTCTTCCTCTTCCTCCGAGCATGAATTATTCAGCAGGTTAAACTCCTCCTCCAATTTTCTTTTAATTCTTTTCATTTGGTCGGACAGTTTTCCTTGATAAATAGCCTCATCGATATTCGGAATAAGAGATTTAAAAAAAGTCCAGTCTTTTATAGAAAAATGAATTTCACTCACTCGTTTCTTTATCTCATTTTCTTGATCTTCCTCCCCCTTGTCGTGACCAGCCTCTTTATATTCGGGAAGGACAGGCTCCTTCTTGAAAACCGCCACCGTGAGATATCCCTCAGCATTTCTTTTTACCTCTACCCGGCTCAAAGCACAATTAGAATAATACTATGCAGAGCTAAATCGTTGGTCGCGTAACTCAGTCCTTCTGGAAACCCTGTTTGTTTTCAGTTTCTTAGGAGCATTCACAAGACAGTCCATTCTGTTTGCTTTTGTGTTGTGGCGTTTTCACTAAATGACTAGAATCTTATACAAAAATTCTTTTGTCTCCTCCCACAGTCGGGGTTGGGAAGGGGTGGAGCGACGCGACTCTCCCCTAACCCTATAGATGGCTAGAGAGACAAAGGCGTACCTCGTGGGTGTGGGTATTGTTAATGGGGTGCAATAAGAGATCGGTTTATGAAAGAACCACCCTAAAAGGCAGGGTTTAGAGATGATCAATTATGACAGTGGTCCAACCCTTCATTACCCTTCCCCACCCCTAGGGGCGAGGTATATTTCATATTTCCATAAATTATATTAACAAACTATATTTTCATATTTTTATATTAAATCATATTTTGCATATTTTCATAAATCATATTTTGTATATTTTCATAAATGATAGTTTCATATTTTGGGGGCAGGGCTTAAAGTCATCAATTATCCATTTGACAGTTTCCTTTAGGGGCGGGGCTTAAGGTCATCAATCATCCGTGTGATAGTATCTGTCTAGTTAACTACTTTTGAGGAATAGAAAAGAGAAGTTGGCTTACAAACAATGAATTGATGACAGTCGTAGGTCCTGCCGCTCCTCTGGTCAGACGGCTCGTTTCTTTTTTCTTTCATGGCCAGAGGGGACTGGGCGGTCTCATGGTCTGGAATCCATGCAGATTTTATTTTTTTCTCCAGCTGTCTGGAGTTTTTTTTTGTTTTTGTTTTTTCTGTCCTCCTTGGCCATCGAACCTTACTCTTATTCTATGTTAATTAATGTTGACTTATTTTATTTTCTTACTGTGTCTTTTATTTTTCTATTCTTCATTATCACTTTGAGCTAGATTTTTTGTATGAAAATGTGCTATTTAAATAAATGTTGTTGTTGTTTTTTGGGTGAAATCTACGTGGAATACTCCTGGCACTCCAGTGGTCGTTTTCAGACAGACAGACAGACACATACACACACACACACACACACACACGCCTTAATCGCTGGACATTTCGGATTACTGCTAGTGTAAGGACAACTGCAGCGCTGAAGGAGAAACTAACAGGAGTTTATTGGGCTTGTTGAGAAACTCAAAAAATTAAAATAACCCGAGGATGTTATAACCAATATTGCTGGATTTCCTCCTGGATTTCATTACAAATGGGACTGTAAACAGGATGGATCTGCCGTAAAATTAATTTTATTATTATTATTATTATCATTATTATTATTACCGTATAGAGCTCGAGTGGTTTGCTCATTCATTTTCATCCATCTGCATCTTTTAAAAAGGACAGTTTGCATTTCTTTTTCATCATCATCACCTTCTTCCTCTTCTTCTTCCCTCTTCTCATCCAACACCCCAATCCCTCTCTGAAGAGCCCCGCTGTTCATGTAAGCCGCCCTTTCTGCTCATCTTCTTCCCAGACTGCTGCAGACAAGACCAGCGCCGCCGACACGAACGGTAACTCGTCTCATACACTTGGATTAGGTGGTCTTAAGGGGGCTGAGAGGAGTAAAAGGGTGAGAGTGAGAGATCAGCTGCTCCCCTCTGCAGATATCACCAGGTCGAGGTTAAGTTTATTTCTTTTCACCTTGACGTTCATCCTGCTGATTTGAAGAAAGGTAATCCACACCTGTGTCGATACAGACAGCGGAAAGTGACCGCCATCAAAATCATCATGTAGTGCGAGCAGAGAACGCCATCCCAGTGTGAACCGAAGCCTCCAGTGTGGAGATGGAGATGTGGAGTGTGGAGCATTCATCAAACTCCATAAGGATGTTTATCGTTTTTTATTATTTTACTTCAGTGTGTTTGCTTGATGTGCAAGAAGCCATTTGTATAAACACAGCCTGTCTATCTGTCTGTTAAGGGAGTTGAGCTGTCAAATGGCGTACATTGTGCGAAGAGCAGACGCACACTGAGTGACGTTAAGCTCTGCTCTGACACGAAAAGCCGCGGTGGTGGGCTGCTTGTCACCTGCTCAGATTAAAGCCCACCCCTCTGCTTATCGGCCCTTTCTTCTCGTGAACGAGGTGACCTCAGGTGATCAGCAGAGGCCAACTGTGATAATAAGCGGACTTTGTAATCTTCACAAGGTGAGAGCGCCGCGCTACTCGGAAGGCTTCACCCGCGGGCACGCGCACGTGAAGGAGGACAGCAGGGTGGGCAAGTGCATGTGCGTGTGTGTGGGTGCGCGCGTGTGTCCCCCTCTAAAACCTCTAACTGCAGTCTGCTCAGTTTTACTGCTGAGACATTTTTACACTTCAGATACTGAGTTACTGTTAAATGTTGGCCGATCAGGTAGAAAATGCTTTGAAAACTGTGCAAATGTCCCAAATCATTTAAATGGCTTCTGAATGTGGACATTTAGCGCTATGGCCACGCCAGGTGAACAGAAACAACAGGAAGTGTGAGCAGAACCAGTAGAATATCTGGCTAGAAATCACTGAAGAATAGGAGTCAATATCACGGAAATCTTCAGCAGATACCGTTGAAAACTGACTATCGTTTACGAAAACCAACATGAAGGTTTACTTCATTATCAAAACTACTTTTACTTTTTACTTTAGGGTGTTTTAGTTGAAGATAATGTATTAAAAACAACGCATTTTAACTCTGAGGTGGACATTTTTATATATATATATATAATATCACTCATCAACATGCTCTACACTAAGCTGTACACAATTGTGAGAATTCAGTTTTAACATTTATTTTGAAATATCACGTCCCATTAATATAAAGAGCTACGACAATTCTTCAGGTCTTAAGAAGACAACTTACTGCATATCAGACATCACGCAGTTAACATATTCGCACAATTAGCAGTTAGCTGTCCAAAGGTAGAAAGCGAAAACTCATCAAAGCTGAAATGCTTTCTCTAAAATCCAAGAACATCTGTGTGACACCCGGTAAGTGCGTCTCCAAGTTATGTTGTAGTCTGCTTTCACAATGAGACTCAAATGTGACATTAAACGGCGTGACTTCAACAGTGGAATTCTCCATCAAGTGACGCTAATAAAGATATAAAGATTCTGAGAGTCATCAGAAAGAGTCAACTTACACTGCGGCTCAAATCTTTACACCACATGAAGTTTAACAGATGAGGTGCAGGAAAGCACACTTGATATGAGAACAGCTGGCTGAACTGAACTCGGCATGAGAAACAGCGCGTTATTTTATAAATGTCAGCCTGGTGTTCAGAGCAGAGACATTCTCAGTCATGCCACACACGCCACACGACATGAACACAATGTTTGGCTTCAATGGAAATCCCAACTAAACATTCAAACAGCAATGAGGGGGATCACCGCACCCACCACACAACGAACCACCTGGAGTGGGACCGCCTTAACGCATGGGCACCTGGGCACCGTGCTAATCTATGTATGTTGTGACTTGCTGTCATCAATAATATAAAGATTAAACGATACTAAACTCGAAATATGTGTTTAAATATGTGTTACAAGGTGATATTGGCCTCTGATTTAGTATCACGCTCACCTGTATGTGTACCGATTTCATGCACTACATAACGTAAAAGCAAAGAAATGTCACAAATGTTTGTGTTGAACACTTGATTAATAATTAATAATTCATAGTCATTTATACTGTGCCATCTACCAATTGAGTATCATTTATATGTTGACGTCTTTGTGTTTTTCAAGGCTCATGTTATATTCTTTAAATGTTTGTGTTGATTAATCTTTGCTGTACAGCCTGTTTTTTAATCTTGTAACACTAGATGGTGGTATACCAGCACTTAACCCGACACACAGACACTGAGACACATTTTAAAAACACCAAGAAGCCGTTTAATTTCTTCTTTTTCCAGTAAAAAGAGCCCAAAGCACCTCCACCACAATAAACAATTAAATGAATCACAATATTAATCTCACAATTCTCTCCTGCACACCTCCCAGCAAGCTCAGTCCTACTCCTCCCGACTTCGGCTCACTTGCTGGGTCTCCAACAGTCCGTTAAATAGTCTTTGACCCTGAAGTCCTTCTGTTCTTCCTCTCATGTGACTTGTCAGCATTTCCGGGTCAGCTGGAGAACTCAGGTTTTAATCGGCCCAGAAGTACTTTGGGGCTTCTGTTGTTATTGTCCATTAGTACTTCCAGGCCAGGTGAGAGTTTGTTCTCTCACCAACTTCCCACAGCGTCCCCTGGCAGAACCCACGGTACCCAGCAGGGCTGTGCTGCCGAACTCCAAGTCCCATACTGTTCTGTGGGCATCCGGGGCACCACTGCAGTCCAGGAGAGCTGCCATCTATCGTCTTGGGGAGGCAGTGTCCTTGATAAGCTGCTTTCCCCCATCCTTCCATTACTGGGGCGTCATGGCCGGGATAAACTGCCAGCTGTCCCTTACAATGTTTAAACACTGATTTTGTTGGAATTACCAATGCAATAAATACATGTCATCCCATTATATAAGAAGGGTGACTGGGCAGATCTAAGCAACTAGAGGCCAGTAAGCTTAACATGAAACATCACAGGAACATTAATGGAAGGAATTATTAAGGATAAGATTGAGCAACACATGGCAAGGACAGGAGTTATTAGGAACAGTCAGCATGGGGTCAGAAGAGGGAGGTTGTGTTTTACTAACATGCTGGAATTCTATGAGGAGGCAACAAAAGGATACGATCAAAGTGGAGCTTATGATATTATTTATCTGGACTTTCAGAAAGCATTTGATAAGGTGCCACATGAGAGGTTGGGCATCAAACTAAAAGAAGTGGCAGTTCAGGGTGATGTTTGTAGATGAGTTCAGAATTGGCTCAAACACAGGAAGCAGAGGGTGACGGTGTGAGAAACCCAATCAGAACTGGCCGATGTTAAGAGTGGTGTCCAGCAGGGGGCAGTGCTAGGGCCGCTGCTATTTTTAATATATATAAATGATTTAGATAGGAATATAAGTAACAAGCTGGTTAAGTTTGCAGATGATACCAAGATAGGTGGAGTAGCAGATAATTTGGAATCCGTTATATCATCACAGAAGGACTTGGATAGCATACAGAATTGGGCAGATTTGTGGCAGATGAAATTTAATGTCAGTGAATGTAAAGAATTACACATAGGAAGTAAAAATATTAGGTTTGAATACACAATGGGCGGTCGTAAAATTGAGAGTCCACCTTATGAGAAGGATTTAGGAGTCATAGTGGACTCTAAGCTATCAACTTCCCAACAGTGTTCAGAAGCCATTAAGAAGGCTAACAGAATGTCAGGTTATATAGCGCCTTGATGTGTGGAGTACAAGTCACAGGAGGTTCTGCTCAACCTTTATAACACACTGGTGAGGCCTCATCTGGAGTACAGTGGGCAGTTTTGGTCTCCAGGCTAGAAAAAGGACACAGCAGCACTAGAAAAGGTCCAGAGAAGAGCGACTAGGCTGATTCCAGGACTACAGGGGTTGAATTATGAGGAAAGATTAAAAGAGCTGAGCCTTTACAGTTTAAACAAAAGAAGATTAAGAGGTGACATGATTGAAGTGTTTAAAATTATGAAGTGAATTAGTACAGTGGAGCGAGACTTGTATTTTAAAATGAGTTCATCAAGAACACGGGGACACAGTTGGAAACTTGTTAAGGGGAAATTTTGTATAAACATTAGGAAGTTTTTCTTTACACAAAGAACGATAGACACTTGGAATAAGCGACCAAGTAGTGTGGTAGACAGTAAGACTTTAGGAACTTTCAAAAGTTGACTTGATGTTTTTTAAGAAGAAATAAGTGGATAGGACTGGCGAGCTTTGTGTAGGTGTAGGTAGGGCGTCAGCGCACTGCTTTTCCTGGAGGCCTATATTGCTGTTACGACGACCCTGCAGCGGTGGTCACCACAGCACCACACTGAGACAGTGGGAGGTTGTTTTTTAGATGGTGGCAGGAGTGCCAGTCCTGCCACCAACCCCCAGGTTTTTCCCTGTAAGTCGGAGGACCTGCTGGCAGAGCTGGATGCAGATTAACGTCATGCCCAGGATAAAGCCATTGGAGGTTAAGGGCCTCACACAAGTGCCCAATGGAGTAGAGTTACTTCTGGTGTTTACGGGATTCGAACCGACAACCTTCAGATTGCTGGTGCAGATCCCCAGCCTCAGAGCCGCCACACTATAATGAAGAGCTGAAAGGTTTGAACTCTCCATGAGCAGGTCATTATTCAGTCTCTGAACTTTGGTTGAACACTTTTTGAAATTCTTTAAAAGGATCTGTGAGATTCTTGGGATATCTCAGGTCCAAATCTTATTTTCTCATTTATCGTATAACTCAGGTCAGTAAACATTACTCTCAATCAGATAAAAACAGTGGAGTGATATACATCTTATACCTTTCTGTCCAACACTCACCTATAAACAGACTTGTGCATATTCATAAATTGAAAATAGGTTGTACCGTAATATGCAAATTGTAAATGTGGATTTTGCTTTCAATGTTAAGTTTGCAAACAGCTGATTATAAATGATTTTATCCACTGACTGTCACTGAGAATTAACTGAAATGAGTGCAGCTTACCCCCACGATTGTCCTTTGCTCTCGTCTCCTTTGTACAGTGGAATTGCTATTAAGGAAAAAAAAATATGAATTTTGAAAGTTGTATATCAGAACAAATATTAATACAATAATAGAAGACAGTCCAATCCAAGGAAGAAAGAAAACAATGCATGAGATTTTATCAAACTCATCAAAGAAAAGTTGATGAAAAGTACGTTAACCTGTGAGTTCACCCAATTAACAGAAACAGGAGCTTAGTTCAGCCCAGACAGTCAGTTTTATCTGTAACTACGCCGATCAGCCACTGAACTCTGTCCTGTCCACTTATAGCGCATGTTTAAAAGTTAAAGCAGTCTACGCATGTGAAATAACCAGACTGTATTGTGCCTTCTAACCAAACATCCTGGAGGAAATAAAGTTGCATACGTGTAAGGTCACAAATCCACTCAGTCTGAATGACCAATGAACGGCTTCAACAGCACAAATTACTCAAATGGCTCAAGGATTTTGTTTCTGTTTTCGACAGCCAGCGTATAAAAATGCGGGCGCTACGACATACAGTATTAGAAAACCATACATCTGTTCCCCTAGCTGAGGAGTCACCAGATGGATACTCGTTCCTTCATAAGTCTAGAGATTCTGGTCGAGGAGGAGGCCTTGGAATAATTCATTGTAACAAAATGCAAATCACATCTAAAAATCTATGCAACTTTACATTCTTTGAGGCATTCATTTTAAATATTAAAACAGATTTCAACACAATTATAGTGCTAGTCTACAGACCACCAAGGCCATATTCATTGTTCATGACTGAATTTAGCAACCTTCTATCTGATTTGGCTATAAATTATGATCACATAGTACTGATGGGGGGTTTTAATGTACACATTGATGTGGAAACTGACACTTTTAGCAAATGTTTTACTTATTTGTTAAATTCAGTAGGATTTTGTCAGATTGTCAAAGGTTCAACTCATAATCATATCCACTCATTAGATCTAATTATCTATACTAATAAACGGCAAAGCCCTCACTCACTCACTCACTCACTAACTGACTGACTGACTGACTGACTGACTCATCACTAATTCTCCAACTTCCCGTGTAGGTAGAAGGCTGAAATTTGGCAGGCTCATTCCTTACAGCTTCCTTACAAAAGTTGGGCAGGTTTCATTTCGAAATTCTACGCGTAATGGTCATAACTGGAAGGTATTTTTCTCCATTTAATGTAATGGAGTTGAGCTTGAACGCCGTGGGGGCGGAGTTTCGTGTGACATCATCACGCCGCCCACGTAATCACGTGAACTGACTGTCAACGCACTATGTAGAAAACCAGGAAGAGCTCCAAAATACGCTGAA
>JANRMT010062791.1:185665073-185679005 GCA_026402145.1 Polypterus bichir lapradei | reverse complement strand
GTTGGAGGAAGACTCTGCAAAGCTGCAATGCCCAAAGAAGCTAAACATCCTGCAATTCTACACAAGCATTTACACGTTGCTTCTCTCATATTGCAGCACATTCATAAACAAATCAGACATTGTGGGCGCAACTATGTGCTCAGACAGTTACGCCAGAAATACTGGATACCTCAAGCGAATTCAGCTATCAGAAAAATAATTTCAAAGTGCACAACGTGCAGAAGATACAATGCGAAAGCAGGTGAGCAAAAAATGGCAGATTTGCCAGAATATTGCCGAGCACCCAACCAACCACCGTTCACTAATGTTGGAGTAGATTATTTTAGCCCCTTTCTAGTCAAAAGAGGACAAAGTCTAGTCAAGAGGTACGGAGTAATCTTCACATGTCTAACAACCAGAGCTGCGCACATAGAGATCGCACATACAGATGGAGCCACGTCAAATAGCCGCGGCCGTGTGAATGGCATGCGAATGGCGTACGGCTGCCCTATGCACGCCGTGATCCCCCCCTCCCTCTACTGACAGAAGGTGTGTCAAGATTTCACAGTAAACACGCCCATTCATGCCCTATTTATTCATTTACCTGGTTCCACCACTAGATGGCGCTTTGTTCTCAAGAACACGTTAACACACGCCAGCAATTTAGCTGCGCTGAGTTGCAATCACGTGATTTTAACAACCCACCCCCTCCCCTGCCGAACTGACGCTACCAAACTGAACTACAGAGATTAAGATTGCGGCTTAACACTAGAATTACCAGAGCCTACGAAAAAACTCGTAGATCCGTCCCACCTTAAATCGCTTCTTAAAACCGTTCTCACATCTCCGCCAGCGTCTTTTGTTAATCTAAATGTGCTGATAAAGAAAAGTTGCAAGTAGCCGGCTATTCCATCCCCCCATCGACTTAGAAAGTGCACAAACTTCTCCCATTATTTGGATTATTTGGAATACACGTATTTCACGTGTGTTCCGTTTCTACAGTAATCCGTGTAAACACATTTTTAAAACAGAAACGTTTTTCATATTGTAGTAGTAAATGACAAAATGTAGGCATAAACTATATAATATATGAAGCCTGAAGTCCAAATATCAAATTAACAGCTTCACAAAAGGTACAAATATAACAGCACAAGTATACTTTTATTCAAAAATATAACTGCAGGAAAAAAAGCCGCATTAGCATGCCACATTGACACATATATATCTTAATTGCCATGGTAGCGTAATGGTATCAGCTGCTGAGTAGTAATCAAAAGGTCATGAGTTTGATCCTGCACGATTCTCCTTTGAAAAGTAAACTGCTCTTATTTTTACTATTTTAAAATAAAAACATACATTTGATTTCAGTGTGTAACAGCCAGTGTAATTTATGATACTTGTAAAGGTTAGTTTTTTTTTTTTATTCACTTTTCATTCTCTCAGTCGTGTTCAAGATCCTTCCCTACCTCAAAATCTGAAGACGCGCTATAGCTCTGAAGCGTACTTGTGACTGCATTCTCGTACCAATGCTTTAATTTCTAACCCTATTTCTCTTCCAGGTTCCACCAGTTCCAGCTCCCTCAATTCCAGATCAATAAAGGTAAGTGGGATTTCATTATTTTCTTCCCTTTCCAAACCCATATTCCTCCCTATTCCCTGTTCCTCACATCCATTCTTTCCTATATCTTTCCTACCTTGGTCCCCCTCTCCCACCCAATTCTCTTCCTCCTCCTGCTTCCCCCCAAGGTCTGAGAACACTACTGAATCAGGAGATGAATACAGATTCCTCATATCCCCCTCATTAATAATTTCTATCTCCCTTACCTTCCCAAAACCCGACCCTATCGAACCACCTTCTGACAAACCTTCTCCTGTACTTTCCAAAATCCCAGTCCCCTTAATTACTAATTCTGTAACTCCTAATGAAGATGTGAAAGAAAAAGACAAAGCTAGGTCCCCTGATAATCCCTCCTTCTTTTGTTGGATCCCTCTCACGCACCCCCCCCCCCCCACCTCAACCTCTCGTCCCTCCACTTCCCTCCTCCTCCCACTCCCAATTTTAGGGGATAAATAAATTGTCGAGGATGTAGTAACCATATCCATTTGTACACCACCCTCCCCATAGGAAGAAGAAGAACTTTTATTGGAAGATTGAGACAAAGAAGGAAGAGAAGGAAAAGGTGACAAGGCTTGTACCATGTTGGGACCATCCTGCATTTTAACCTGCTTTGCTTGTTTTTTCCGCCCCGTAGAGGTAACCACCATCCATTCTTGTCGTCTAATGTCCTGATCCATAATCCTAGATGACTCTGCAATATCTACATCAAATTTAACAATACAACCACTTTTAAGAAACATCCTCAATTTCTTTATTGAAGTATCTGTGAGTTTGTTCCTATATCTTACTCTTCCAAAATGTATTGCCTTTTGTACATCTTGCTCCACCAATTGTTCAACCCTAGGATATTCTTTTAACAATAGGTCAATATAATGACATTTTAAAGTCTCTATATTAGCAAATAACCAGTCTAAGGTATTACTTTTAATCTTTTCTGTAGTACGAGCATTAGGGGCTACTGGTTTAATAAAAGCAATTAATTTTTGTGCATGTCTCAGGCCTTAAATAGTATTTCTAAATGATGTATTGCTTTTAGTAATTTAAAATACCTTTTATCCATCTTTACAGGATGTTCAACTGTCGGAATTGAAGACATCGAGGGATCCCCATCCAAATCCATCCGGTCTAATGATTAATGAATATGAAGCATTTAATCTGCCACACTAGTTCAAGTAGGGCCTGAGAAACTCTAGGAAATTAAACATCAATTTTAAAATGAAGTTTGTGATGTTCTACTTCAATGACAAAATAAACTACTAGACTGAAGTGGAAATTTCAAGATTAAATTTGGCATTTCAACTTTAATCTCAACATAGACCTTTTTAATCTTTACAGTGTCTGTATTTGTTCTCTTCGCTGTGGCCCTAATAGGCTTCTGTGTCACACTCAGATGGTGAGCTGTAACTTTCCTTTTCATGTCGACTTTGATATCTGACCACATACTCTGAGCTTGAACTATTAAGTGCCTCCACCACACTGTTCCACTTCATCATTTTCCTTTCGTTGCTTATACCACTGCTTAATCTACCAAATAATACATTTTTCTTTGTTTCCACTACACTGAGCAGGACTTCCATTTTGCATTCCATGGAATCCTTTTTTATACAAGCTTTCACTTTTCCCTTTTTAAGCACTGTTAAAGTTCAGTGAAGCCTCTCTGGTCATTTCACATTGAGCCAGAGGTGACGGAGAGGAGTCATGGCCAAGTTTAATCCTACGACAGACTTCCTTTTCAATAAGCCGGGAGAGTGGCTGGATTGGAAACAGCACTTTGTAAGGTTCAGAACCGTCACTAAGCTAGATAAGGTGCATCCAGGTGAGCAGCCAGATATATGCCATGGGGAAAGAGGTGCAAAACATTTACAGATCTTTTTCTTTTGCTGAAGATGCACACCGAGATGACTTTGACAGTGTTAGGGAAGTTTGATGATTATTTTGTGCCGAGAAGGAACATAATGCACATACGTGAATGCTTTCACCAACCTGTGCAGAGGCCAGGGGGAAAATAAGGGCTTTGTATGAACTATCAGAATATAGATAGATAGATAGATACTTTATTAATCCCAGGGGGAAATTCACATAATCCAGCAGCAGTATACTGATACAAAAAACAATATTAAATTAAAGAGTACTAAAAATGCATGTAAAAGCAGACAATAACTTTGAGTAATGTTAGCATTTACTCCCCCGGGTGGAATTGAAGAGTCGCATAGTGTGGGGGAGGAACGATCTCCTCAGTCTGTCAGTGGAGCAAGACAGTGACAAAAGTCTGTCACTGAAGCTACTCCTCTGCCTGGAGATGATCCTGTTCAGTGGATGCAGTGGATTCTCCATGAGTGACAGGAGTTTGCTTAGTGCCCGTCGCTCTGCCACAGATGTTAAACTGTCCAACTTCATTCCTACAATACAGCCTGCCTTCCTAACAAGTCGCTAGAGAAGTCCAAAAACATAATTCTTACAGCACCACTGCCTCTGTCCAGGTGGGAGAGGGATCGGTGTAGCATATAGATGATGGCAGTCACCGCTCCCACCTTCTCCTGGTATGCGAACTGCAGAGGGTCGAGGGCGTGGCAGACCTGTGGCCTCAGTTGATGAAGCAGCAGCCACCCCATGGTCTTCATCACATGTGACGTCAGAGCAACAGGCTGGAAGTCATTCAGCTCACTAGGACGTGATACCTTTGGGACTGAGGTGATACAAGATGTTTTCCAAAGCCCCGGGACTGTCCCCTGTTCCAGGCTCAGGCTGAAGATGGGCTGTAGAGGACTCCCTATTTCCTGTGCACAGGCCTTCAGCAGTCGTGGAGATACTCCATCTGGACCCGCTGCTTTGCTGGCACGAAGTTTCCTCAGCTCTCTGCTCACCTGTGCTGCTGTAATTGTGGGTGGGGATGTCTCTGTTATGCTGGTATCAGCAGAAGAATGGGTGGAGGATGCAGTATTTCGAGGTGAGAGTGGGTTAGGGTGGTCAAACCTGTTGAAGAATTTGTTCATTTGGTTTGCTATCTCCACGTCTGTCTCGATGGTGGCACCCGCTTCGAGCTGCAGCCAGTGATGATCTTCATCCCATCTCACACTTCCTTCATGCTGGTATTCTGCAATTTCTGCTCCAGCTTTCTCCTGTACTGCTCCTTCGCCACCCTGAGCTGGACTCGGCGTTCCTTCTGCACGCGCTTGAACTCATGCTGATCACCGCCTTTAAAAGCCCTTTTCTTCTGGTTCAAAAGGCCCTTGATGTCACTTGTAATCCATGGCTATTGAATATTGTGACTTTGGTGTGAGCAGAGATGAAGTCGGACAGCAGTCAACACAGCAACAGTCTCCTTGTATTCTTCAAGAATAAGTGAGCTCCTACCAGTGTCTTCCAGCTGCCCATGCTTATACCTCCCCTCCCCTGGTGCCTATGAGTGTTAATCCAATTGATCCTTGGTGAGTGGAATCCATGCAGATACTGGTGGCTTTCCTGAAGCAGAGTGTGCTATAAATGTCCTCCATGGCTGGAAGCTGTATCCCGATAATCCTCTGAGCTCAACACAACCCTCCATACATCTTTCCTATCCACTGCTGTACAGCTGTGATTTCACACATGCATACAATGGGTTAAAATACTCTGAGTGATGCACTGAGAGTAACAACGTTAAAACAGCTGTAACATTTGGAATAGTTTGGTCACCCCGTGCAACATTATATTGTTACAGAATGATTTAAATCAAGTGCCTTACATTTGTAAACGATATGCAGTTAACTTCAATGTATTTGAACCAATTAGAATAAAGGAAATAAGCTGCCCTAGTGTGTGATTTTTGTGGTTTAACCAATCATTGAAGCCTTATACTGTGTGATCAAGGTGCCTTGAAAACAAATCAGTAATCCAAGCCGAGTGTATAAATAAGGGCAGCGACTAATCCTTCTGCTAATCCGGCAGGTGCGGGGATCTCCCTTTTTACAAAAAGAAATATAAACAGATGACAAACTCCCACCTGCGCAATTGTTGTTCTTATTATTTCATATCCTTACTTAGGATTTTTCTTTTTAGGCGATGATTGGTAATTTTTCACAAGAAAGGAAAACCAAACATATTGAAAAATTTCAGATTAAATGGACTGAAGAATTCAACAGTCACTCACTCAGCAGACAAATCATATACAAAATTAAAAAATTAAGAAACTGGGTCTGTCAGCAATATTTTAAAAACAATGGGTGTCAACAAGTAAAATGACATGTTAGTGAGTTTGACATTTACAGAGTGCCCTAAAAATATCGAAAAACGAACCCCTTCCTTTGAGTTGGCCATTCCCCACAGATCTTTGGGTCATCTAATGTAACATTCAGGTTTGAAAATATATTGGACAAGATTGGGTTATTAGAGGATGTTCCAGATCGTAGTTTACAATTCTGAAAAATGGTTGTAAATGAAGGCAGACAAACAAGGCAATGGCACCATTGATAAAATCAAGTGGTCTGACAAAGTTCAATTTAAAGTTTCAGGTAGGTGCTTTAAATCGGCACAACTGTGTCTACTATTGCACAGAAAATCCCCAAGTAACGATAGAAGAACAGTTGAATCAGCTGAGGGTTACAGTTTGGGTGGGTCTTTCATGTAAAGGGGTACTTGGACCTAGTTTCCCCCACCATACAACTATTACACATGACCTGTATCTTAACATGCTGAGGGACACTGTTTTACCACAATTTCAGAGTCAGCATGATAATGAAGACTTCTTCTTTCAACAAGACGGAGCTCCTCCACACTATGTTGTGAAAGTGTGTGAGTTTCTTGATGAGCGATTACCCAACAGGTGAACAGGTCAATGAGGGCCAGTGGAATGGCCAGCACGATCACCAGGCCTCACTTCAATGGACTTCTTCTGGGATGTTGTCAAAGATAATGTCTTTTCACGACAACCACGTACTGAGTATGAAATGATTGGCTACATAAGAGAAGCAGGACAAGAAACTGATGAAAAAGAACTCTGTGCCAAAGTGTGTGTGAGTGTAGCAAGTAGACTACAAGACTGTGTTAACAATGAGGGCCAACAATTTGAGCACTTACGAGATTGTACCTAAGGGCACTGTGCCATTGTGACGTTCTTTTGGGTTAATAAATTTAAGGCTATTGTGTTAATAAAGCTATTGGAATAATCATAACCTGCATGTTTTTTGAAACTAGAAAGCTTTGTTAAGTCTTTAATGACCTCTGGTCCAATCACAAAGAAAAGACGAACAAATAGCACAGAGGTAGTTTGTTTTGTTCCTCTAGCTTCTCAAAGACCTGCTAGCGAGTTGTGCAATTGACATTAATATTAATATTGATTTGCAGCCGGGGTTTATTGTTGGGCTCCCTGCTTGCCCATGGGAATGAAAAAACAAAAATCAAAAAGAGAAGATCTCCTTAGTGTCTTTTTGGGTTCTCCTACACAACAATGAGATCAGAAAGAAATCAGGGTTAGGAATGGAGACCTGCTCTTCTCTCATGCTTCTCAGATTTTTATACTTTGGTAGTCTTACAAGTGTCTCACTTTAGTCTCAACAGAAACTAAAAAACGTTTGCAGAACTACATAAAGAATCAAAATCAAAGCATAAAAATGTTATTTAAAGGGACAGCACACCTTTAAGAAACAGAACATATATAAAATTATGGAAATTCTCACTAAACGTTTATAGAGCACTGATCTTCCTACTGGTTCCTTGTTACAGGTAAAAGTAAATCTTGTCCCATATGGCACAGCTACATTCAGATACCTTCTTGATCGCTCTGTGTAGACTGTGTTGTTATTTAATATTTTATTTTCTTTTTACCATCTTTCATGCCCATGCAACAATGGGCTTAGTAGTTTATGACAGTGCCATGCTTCGGGACATTGGAAATCAACTTTTACACTTGGCTTCTGCAGTTGTTAAACCCGATCTATTGTGGCCGGGTGAGATAATTCAGAATGTGGGCAATGACTTAAGGATGCTGTGTACTCAGCCCCCTTGCTCTGCACCCACTATGTGACCACACACATCTCCAACTCCTTCATTAAATTTGCTGATGACACAGTGGTGCTGGGCTTCATCTCCATCAATGATTAGAGGAAGTGGAGAATCTGGCATTGTGGTGTCAAGTGAGATGTCTCCAACTGAATTTCACTGAAGACAATGAGCTGGTGGTGGACTGTGGTGAGAGACAGCAGTGGTCTTACACAGCCCTCAACATCAAGTGGATCGCAGTGGAGAGGGTGAGCAGCTTCAAGGATCTGGGCATTCACAACACAGAAGGTTTGACATGGGCTGATCATATTCAATCCCAATCCAGAAAGGCGAGGCACGATCTTAGACAGATGTGGAGGTTTCTGGTTTCTCCAGGGATCCTAAGGACCTTTTACTCTGGTGCTGTAGAAAGTGTCCAAACTCAGAACATCGCTTCCTGGTTTGGGAACAGCTGTGAAGGAGGCATTAAGGAACTGAAGAGAGTGATCCAGGCTGAAGAACGCTATACCAGATCTGATCTACCATCTCAGCAGTATATTTATAAGCGGCAGATGCAGGAACAGAGCATCTAGGATCATTAGAGACTCATCTCACCCCATTGACCATCAGGCAAATGCTTTAGCGGTATTATGGCCAAGAAAGAGAGGCGCCGGAGGAACTCCTATCCACAGGCCATAAAACGTCTTAATCTGGACATATCACCCCAAATCTATTGAACTGTTCATTTATAACACAAACTGAATTCTTTACCTTACTGACTCTCAACTGCCACCATGTCATTTACATCTGTTTAACCAGCAGCTAGCACCCTGTCATTTACAGAACATCGATCTTCTATTCTGTTACTTTTACACACAGCTTAGATCTTGTTTAAAATTGTAATGCTTTTTTCTCCTATATATTCTATCACCTTAGTTCTACCCTTAAAATTTCTTCTTTCTTTATTTAATTATAATTTAATTTAATTTAAAATTATCTGTTAACTTCATGCACTCAAGGCTTTAAGGAGGGGACGTGGTAGCATGGCAGGAGTAGTTCCCGGGTGTGGTGCGGGCGTGGGTGTTTCTACACTGAAGTGCACAGGTGAGAGATCGCCTGTGTCCATAAATGATGCTGGGAGCTGCCAATCACCACACCTGTGCCATGTCCCCATTATAAAAGAAGAAGTGTAAGTGTGGAGAGAAAATGAAGAAAGAAAAAGTAAAGAAGGCAGAGGTTAGAAGAAGAGAGTGCAGGAGATGTAAGGAGCCCGTGTGTGAGCAAGCAAGAGAGCTGAGGACAGCAGGCTCACTGCAGCAAAGGCAGGCAGCTGGGAGGAGAGCCCTGGAAAGCATATATCCTGCTGAGCAGATCCAAGGAGCAGGAGTGACCAGGAAGGCAACGGCAGTCAGGGGGGCTTGGGAGGTTAAGCCTCAGCATGAGCAGGACAGGCACTGACAATATATATATATATATATTTATATACTGTATATACTGCGGTGGACTGGTGCCCTGCCTGAGATTTGTTCCTGCCTTGCATCCTGTGTTGGCTGGGATTGGCTCCAGCAGACGCCCGTGACCCTGTAGTTGGGATATAGCGGATTGGATAGTGGATGGATATATATATATATATATATATATATATATATTCTCTTAACCCTCTTTGTAGTGTTCAGGGTCCCGGGGGTTTGCTGGAGCCTTTCCCATCTAGCATAGGGTGCCAGGCAGTAACAAACCCCGAACAGGGTGCTAGCCCATTGCAGGGTTTTATATATGTGCATGTAAACTGTATATATATATATATATATGCACATTGTGTCACATGTGTACATAAGAGGCAGTCAAAGGCCTTAACACTAGAATCCCTGAAGCCTACAAAAAAAACTTGTAATACCGGCCCACCTCTCTATCAGCATCTTTTGTTTTGCAAATGTGTTGATTAGCACAAACAGTAAGTAGCCTGCTAACCCCGGGGAAAAAGTTCTCCCAGTTCAAGTGTTGTTTATCTGCGTGTGAGTTCCCTTGAGTTGTACATTTGGAACACATGCATTTCATGTATGTTACATGCTTCCTGTTTGACTGCCCATTTAATCACAAGGGCTTCTTTCTTAACTGCGGTGTGCATGGTCTCCCAATCCACCAGCTTCCAGCTCAGCACCATCAACACTTTAGCTCAGCGCAGCCCTTTCATTATATCAAACAAGGTCAAAAATTGAGCCTTGCCAAGCCATTATAGGAGATCATCGACTCATGGCATAAGGTAGGGATCAAACTGGGAGACTTGATTAAGCTGGCGGAAGTCACTGCAGAATCTCCAACTTCAGTCTGGTTTAGGGACAAAGACAATAGGACTGGACCAGGGACACCTAGGTACAGCATACGCCTGATCTCCAGATCCACTTCTGCTCTCTTTGCCTCTGGGAGGTGGTATTGGCGCTCCCTGACGATCACACCGGGTTCAGTCATGATGTCGTGCTCAACCAGAGAGGTCCGTCCTGGTGTTTTGCTCACCACTTCCGGGACTGACTGGATAGCTGTTTCAAGCTCCCATTGTTGTGAGGGCGTCAAATTGGGCCAAAGTTAAGGTTAATTTTCTGAATGAAGAGGAAACAGTGTTGACTAAAGGTAGGATCGGGTTCCCTGTCCTTTCATGGTTTAAGCAAGTTAACGTGGTATATCCCTTCACTCACTCCAACAAATAGTCAACAACCCCCTTCCTCTCCTTAGCTTCGTAGGGGCCCTGCCAATAAGCCAGTAATTTGGAGTGGAAAGTGGCAATGAGGATCATCCCAGGTGGAATTCCTGGAGGGTTGTACCACAGTCATAACAATGGGTCTGTGCTGCTTGAGCCTTCACTATGTACTCTTTTAAAATTGGCCAAATTTTTTCCAAACTATCGCATATTTGCACAGTATACTCCAATATACTTGTGGACGCATGAAAACTGTCACTAATGAAGAAACATCTGTAGCTGTCCTAGCTTCATTCAGCAAGAGCCCACAGCGTAGCACTCGCCACTGGAGAGTGGCATTAGTCGAACATCCCTTCGGCGGATATTACTCACAAATGGCACCCTTACAAACTCCAGCTACTGCAGCATCTCAACGAGGATGACCCAGATCGGCGCACTGAATTTGCAGAATGGGCAAAACAAAAATTGGAACAGGACCCTCAGTTTACGCAGAAGATTTTGTTCAGTGATGAGGCAAACTTTTATGTGAATGATGATGTTTCTTCATTAGTGACAGATTTCATGCGTCCACATTTTGGCAAATCCAACACTGAACCAGTTTCACGAAACTTAGCAAGCAGTTTGCTAACTGTAGCATGGGAGATGGGTGGTCTCGTAGGGTGTCTTGCATTGAAATCTGCTGCAATGACCCAGTTACTGCGTTCACCAGACATCAAAACAATTTCTATCCGCTCCTCACATGTTAACCTCTGCGACATGTCAATGGCTGTAAACAAAGAGAAACTTGTAAATAACTCATGAAATTTACAGATAAGTTTGATGTGTCACATGACCCTCTTCCTATTGAAAAAACAAAAGTTGGATCCAAAATGGCCGACTTCAAAATGGCCACCATGGTCACCACCCATCTTGAAAAGTTTCACCCCTCACATATACTAATGTGCCACAAACAGGAAGTTAATATCACCAACCATTCCCATTTTATTAAGGTGTATCCATATAAATGGCCCACCCTGTATATATACATATACACATATACATATACATATCTACATATACACATATATATATACATACATATATACATATATATATACACACATACATCCACATATATATACATATATATATATATATATATATACATATCTACATATATACACACATATATATGTGTGCATATATATATATATATATATATATATATATATATATAGCAAAATACCCACGCTTTGCAGCGGAGAAGTAGTGTGTTAAAGAAGTTATGAAAAAGAAAAGGAAACATTTTAAAAATAACGTAACATGATTATCAATGTAATTGTTTTGTGACTGTTATGAGTGTTGCTGTCATCAAGGATTTGATTATCATTATTTCTTTCAATCAGGTTCGTATTTGGAGGATGTGTTGTTTTCAAGTTATATTCCGTGTTTGTCAACCGTTGTAAAGATAACAGGTTTCATTCATCGAAGTGTTCACTACGCAAATCGTGAATGGAAAGAAGCAGCCAGCGGTAAAGCAAGGAAGACTTTGTAATAAGGACGGTTCGGTGCACGTAGAAGGTGTAACAATAAGATTGTTAAGCCTTATGATAATGTTCCCGCACAGAGGATTTAGAGAGACGCACTGGGAGAAGTATAATCTGAACCTCTCTACAGTTTTGTGTATTTTCGGGTTGTAATGTTCATCAGATTTACGTATCATCTGGTCCAGTGGCGGACCGTGCATCTGACCCCTAGGCCTTCAGTAGTGCTCCGTCTGAATCAACCCGCCCCTCAAAAACTAATTTATGGTTATAAAAACCATCTTAATATGCAGAAATACAGTATACAGAGCCGCTGCATCGCAGATAGATAACTCCTGTAGCCACAATAAATGCCTTTATTGAATAGACAAACCAGGGGTGAACAAGTTCCTTTGTACTGCAGCTACAGCCGCGGCACACATAAAAAACATCAATAATAACTCATAAACTTGCAATATTATTTAGGAAAATCCCAACATTTTACTCACCAAAAATTCGGATTACTTGTAAACAAAATCCATCCTCCTCTCTTTCCTCAAAAACAGTTCAATTACTCTGTCATACAGATTATCTGTGCGCTTCAGTTCCATCAAAAAGTCCCTTTCTATCGCCATCGAAGCTAATGCTGAAAGTCGAACCTGTCCTGTCGTATTTCTGGCATAAGTTTTAATTCGCTTTACGGCTGAAAATGTCTGCTTGACAGAAGCAGTGTACACGGGAATGGTCACCGCCAAATATAACAATGTGTACAGCTGCCCAATGCTCTCATTCAGATTTTTCTGTTGAAGGAAGTCAAGGAGATCAGTGGGAGATTTTCCTGCAAAATCATCCATGGCCTACATTACAGTCAGTTCTGTTTTTAGCCGAGACAGATCAAAAACCGCTCCGTGGCTCTTGTGTTAAACTGGAGAAGGCTGCATGCGGGAAATTTATCTTGTATTCCCGAAACTTCTGGGGGTCGAGGAGCATTTTTTCGTGGTCTTGAAATCTGGTCTGTGTCTGACAAATAATATTGTCCAGAATCCTGCCATGGAGTTGGCGCTAGTGCGCGCGAGGATCTTGCGCTCGGAGCGCCTGCGGTGCGTTCAGTGGCCTCGTAGAGTTCCTCATATTGGCTTCTATCCAATCAATGGGTCTGAATACAGTGACGTTGCCGTACGCCTGCTAGAGGGCCCTTCTGACACCAACTCAAAATCTGATTGGTTGAAGCAACTGTTTAATCAACATTTATTCTGTGTTAGAGGGCCTGCACAACGGATTGTGAAGGCCTCTCTGCCTGGCAACAAATAATGGCTGAAATGTGATTGGTTAAATGCTTTAATACGAAAATACATGTCTGGAAGCCGCACAACCATCAGAAAAGCTATGAAAGGAAGCGGACAGACTATTTGGAATGATTTAATAAGTATTCATGGACAAAATATAATTAACATCAGTTTGTGATTCAGATATTTTTTTAGGCCAGCAGAGAAGGCATGACTTCACCAGGTCTTTAGCATCGAGGCTTTATACCCTGCATCTTCTCATTAAACTTGTATCTAGCGAATATCTTGTGCGATCTTGCGATGACCACGGCTTTATTTAATTTTAGCTCAGACCCGGCACTTAAAAGTTTCTCTCACACTTTTGCTGAGGGAGGGTTTCCACAGTAGCTGCACTTATGAATATGCTAAGCACAGTCCTTCACCCGCGAATATTTACCTTATATGCGCAGGCACTCAATTATGTGGGAGGCGTGATGATGTGAGACACAACTCCACCTCACACGGCGACCGAGCTGCAGGCTATTACAGTATATGGATGAAATTAGGTTCCAGTTATGACCGTTACGCGTAGAATTTCGAAATGAAACCTGCCCAACTTTTGTAAGTAAGCTGTAAGGAATGAGCCTGCCAAATTTCAGCCTTCCACCTAAACGGGAAGTTGGAGAATTAGTGATGAGTGAGTCAGTGAGTGAATCAGTCGGTCAGTCAGTGAGGGCTTTGCCTTTTATTAATATAAATTGGAAAAATGTAGACATGAAGTGTGTAATGTGTGAAGCCTGAATTCCAAATATCAAAGAAACACTTTCACAAAAGGTACAAATATAACAGAACAAATGCGCTTCCATTCAAAAATATAACTGCAGAAAAAGAACCCGCGCTAGGGTGCGACATTGACACACATTT
>JANRMT010062791.1:185627747-185664973 GCA_026402145.1 Polypterus bichir lapradei | reverse complement strand
AAAGGATCTGATGAAATTTGCATAAGTCAGTGGGTCACCTGAAAATAAAGGGACCTGTCTGTGTGGTACTTCACTGCGCGGTGCTGGAGGTGCTGGAGCAGTAGCTGTCTTTTGTTGGGTTAACAATTTAGCCAGTGATTTCAATGATTGCCTTCTGACATTCGGCTTGATTCTTCTGATATTCAATTTGATTCCGTGCTAGCACATCTAGTATATCATTTCTGGAGCTTTGCTTGTCTGTTATTGTGCTAGTCGAAGGTTGCTCCGATCGTACCTGTTTTTTTTACTATAAACTCAAGCTCATGAAGCTTTTGTAGGATTCTTTCGAATTCCGTCCATTCAAGTGTGACTGTCGAAGAAGGTGATGATGCTGCAGCGGTTTTCTGGGTGGAAGAGTCACATTTAATATCCAAAGCACGCTTTAACTGAGGAGAAGCCTTGTGCGATCCCGTTCTTGTAATTGCATCTCTTCGAACTGATTAATTAGCTGTTCGTCAGATGTGTGTGTTAACAGGCTATTTGTATCTTTCAGCCATACCGCTGTAGCATCAATAAATTCGTTCCATTTCATAGAGCTTTCTGCGAAAGTCGTTTTCTGTTTCTTAATCACGCCTTCTTTACTTAGCATGATAGTAATCTTTTATTCAGCTCCTCTATCTCACTGTGTGTCTCGCGAAAAATGTCAAGCTTTTGCACTACTTCTAAAAGATTTTCTTTAGTATCTTTAACGCTCTCGATCTCAGTTATAAGTACAGAAAGCTGATCTTTCCTCCAAATTATGTGACCTTTAAGATCTCCAATTACATTCTCTGGCTTTGAGTCCATACTCAGATCGCTCCCGACTTCACTTGAGCTATGCTTAGACGTTGCCATGACAGCAGCTCGAATGACTGACAGCAACAAACATCACAGTCGAACACTCTGACAACAGACGACTTCCTAACAGCGAGGCTTCCATGACTCAGGCAAAAGAACAACCAATCATCCACAACGTCTTTTATAATATCACAGTTTCTTAAATTATCTCAAGTTCAGGTATGGCGACCTTGCTTTCATTTACGATCATGCAGAAATAGAAGATAAGAATCAGAATAGCTCAGTTCTTTTTCTTTCGCTGACGAGTTCTGGAGCAGAAGCGTCCTCTGTGCTCAGATGGTAGATTCCAGTTCAAGTTCAAGGCCTTCAGATGGCAAGTTTTCTGACGAAAATGTAGCTGCATTTTTCCAAAGTTACCAAAGTTCAGCAGCTCTAACTCAAAAAATGGGATTCAACAAAAGCCTGACGGAACAAAATGATTCCACAGACAAAATATCTTTGTTTTTAAAAGTTTAGTTAAATTTCAAAGTAAAACAGTTCACACAAAAAAGAAAATTAAAACAGAAAAAAAGGAAAAAAATGTATGTTAAGGAAAGTTCAGTTCTAAGCTTAATCTTGTTACATCTCAAATTGTTACTATTTACTTAACATTTCTGAACCATTTCAAAATGACGGTCAGAAAACTGTATGCCTACCCCATTTCTGAGTTGAAAATGGGTCTTTTAAGTCCCTGCTTACTGGGACCAGTTCTAAACACAACTGAGCTTATTATCACACTGTTTCTCAGTTATAGTAAGAAGGTTCTATCTCTTACTAACTTATAGGGGGAAAAGACTATACCATAAGCTAGGACTATGGAAGAAATTAATATTCTATTCAAATTAAGCAAACATTAATATGAGTTTAACTCAAAACTTTCTAAGATTGGCTTTACACAGCTCACTGAATAATTAAAATACTGCGATGTATACTTGATATAATTTTCATGATGGCAGGAGTTAAAGCATGTAATTAAACATGGGAACACGGTGGCTCAGTGATAGTGACGAACTGGCATCCAATCCAGAGATTGTTCCTGCCTCACTCAAGATGCTTGCTGCACCGTGCGTGACTTTTGATTTAATAATTTATTGTAGCAGTACTGTCTGTTTCAGACGTACTAACCCCCAGTTCCTGTCCTTCCTTTTCTTTTTTCAAATCGCCACACAATCCGCTCAGTAATAGATCCATCTGTAAGCTTAGAACACTGATTATTCAAAGCTTTTAAGGAACATTAAAATATCTTCATAGCACATGTTTAATTTATTCTATCCATCTATCCTTCCAGTGTCTCGCAAGCCCCAGCAAGAATACAGCGCAAGGCAGGAACAATCCATGATCTAGCTAGCGCTGCGACACCATGTCCTCACATGTTTAATAATTAACAATATAGATTATTTAAATGATGTTAACATTTTATCTGTATATACATATATATATTAAACATATTTTGCTGCATTTCATCTTAAAATGATATCGTCATCATATGTAAACATGTGCTTAAGTGACTCAGGTTGTGCAGTATTATAACTGTATCACAAGTTTACAATGAGGTAATTGTACTTATAAGTACAAACAGTTCTACAAGGAGCACTTGATGGACTGATTGAGTGCGTTTATAGTTCTTGGGATGAAACTGTTTCTGAACCATGAGGTCCATACAGGAAAGGCTCTGAAGCGTTTGTCCTATGAGAGAAGTTCAATAGACTGTGCGCATGACTGAGGCAGTGTGTGTTTGATGCTGTACACTGATAATTCTCTTTCTGATTAGCTGCTGTAGAGCTGTAATTCCACACTCAGATACAGTGATATAAATACTCCGAGTGGTGCAGTGAGAGTAATATGGAAAAAGATGATCTGCTATAGTAACTCCTAACGGGAGCAGCTGGAAGAAGAAGAAGAAGAAGGTGCAGTGAGAGTAACAAGGCTTAAGCAGCTACTGTATTTAGAATAGTTTGACCATTCCGTGGACCATTATATTGTTACAGGTTAATTACAATCAGATGCCTTAATCTAATAAACAATATGCGGTTCATTTCAATGTATTTGATAAAGCCATGTCAGGGATGTGGAACTAAAAAAGAAAGGGAAACCACACAGGAACAAAAGCACTGCTTTGATGCTGGCTGCTGCCAGTTTGCAAAACCGAGCGGGGAATTTGCGTAGAGCAGGGTTTGAGCTAGCGTGAAAATGTGTGTGGCTTTATGCCAAGTTTAGGGTTTATACGTCGCGATTTGAGAGTGGAAACGGGAATACACAACATTTTTGTGCATGCGCACCGTTTATACATGAGGCCCCTTGTCTTTCTGGATCAGGAGATTTCTTGAATTTGTCAGCTACTGCCCGTAAACCCAATGAGGTGTTAATATTGGTATATAAGTGTCCATAGTAAACAAAAATGCGTCCAGAGGAATCTGGTGTATTTTAATGACTTGTAAAAAATGAAAAGTATCTTTAAAGTGGCTGTTATGCAGTTGTGGGTTTAAGAAATAATCAATGTATTCAAAGATGCGATAAGATTACAAGGAGCAAGTGGAAACGATTAGTGTCCCAGGCGGTATCTCGTAAGGTGTGGCCTATGAGTCTGGTGCCTTATGAATCTTTGGGAACAGATAAAATTTCCACCTAGATGGTGTATTGGGACCTGAAAAATATTTCTTTCATTGGTAAGAAATATACCTATCTTCCACCAGTTTGGATAAAATAGTTATTCTTTTTTGTTTAGTTTAAAACTGTATAGATTTAGCTAAAGGTTTTTAATGTAATGTACTGTTTAATTGATGTTGTGTTTAATCAATAATGGCTGTCATCACTCCCTTATCTGACAGTTTTATAGTTATATTCGTATTATTTTGTGAGTAAGATTTTCCTGTGTCAAGTTAATACGTATATGACATATTATCTGATGTTTTCCAGTCTTGTTGAATTAAATCCAAAATTGGTTTACAAATTTTGGACAATTTTGAAACCCATATCGATGGTTCCACAAATTAACGCGTTGAATCATTTTCCACATAAACAAAAAAATCTAACAATTTTAATTTTCTATGATATCTATGAACATCATATCTAATATCTTCTGTATTTATCTTGGATGAAGTAGAAACGAAGGACATTCCCTTTTGTAACAGAGATCTATACAGTTCTCTAACTTTAAATATTTTGGATAAATTATAAACATTGATTTCTAGGGGAGAAATTAGGGTTAGGGGTAGGTTTTTTGTTAAAGAACTCACTTTCCTGAGAGAAATAGATTACCCCTTTGTCCTTAGGAAAGGAAGAGTTATGGTTCTGCTATAGCGCAAGCTCTTCACTGTACATATTTGTCCCTCAAGCTGCTTTTTTTAACACTAGAATTACCAGAGCCTACGAAAAAACTTGTAGATCCGTCCCACCTTAAATCGCTTCTTAAATCCTTTCACACCTCTCCGCTAGCATCCTTTGTCCTCTAAATGTGCTGATAAAGAGAAGCTACAAGCAGCCGCCTATTCCATCCCCCCACCAATTTAGAACGTGCACGAACTTCTCCCAGCTCATGCCTTGATTGAGTATCTGGGAGTGAAGTGGAGTTTTAGAGTGGAAATAATAGATCATTATTTGGAACACATGCATTTCATGTCTATTTCTACAGTAATCTGTGTAAACACATTGTTAAAACAGAAACTTTTTTATATTCTAGTAGTAGATGACAAAATGTAGGCATAAACTATATAATGTATGAAGCCTGAAGTCCAAATATCAAAGAAACATTTTCACAAAAGGTACAAAAATAACACAACAATTGTGCTTTTATTCAAAAATATAGCTGCAGAACAAAAAGCCGCCTTAACATGCGACATTGACATCTGTTTACTATGACTGCCTCTGTGGCGCAATAGAATCAGCTACTGACTGGGAATCAAAAATTCACGAGTTCGATCTTGCACCACTCCGTTTTGAGAAGTAAACTGCTCTTATTCTTACTATTTTAGAATAAAAACATACATTTGATTTCAGTCTGTAACAGCCGGTGTAATTTATGATATTTGTAAAGGTTAGCTTTGTTTTTTTTGTTTTTTTTTTAATTCACTTTTCATTCTCTCAGTCAATATTTTCCTGGATCCAGCACAGTCCATGAAGGTTCACCTCACAGGTGTCAGAGGGGCTCTGAGCAGTACTGGGTGCAGGAAAGGATGGAGTGTCAGACCAGCACTGGGCACATCCTCAGCTCATTTTAAACCACTGATTTAATGTGCTGCTCGCTGTTATGTTCAAAGAATGTTAAACTGTCCATAAAAACAAAGAAACAAACAGCAGTTACAGGGAGAAGAAGCAAACTGCAGAGAGCCAGCAGCTGGACCACCGTGGAGCTGTGAGGAGAGACCACTGAAGGGCCTGAGTGGCTCTGGACAAACAAATATAATGAAGACATCTGAGATTTGATGAACTCATTAGAGAATTAGGAACTGAAATTAACAAACAAATGTAATACTTCAAAGAACAGCATTGTGCACAATTCTATAGAAACAGCGAAACTTTTAACAAAGGAATTACATTTGGATGAGAACTCTCTTCCTGTCACTACTGTTTAAAATTTTTTTTAGAATTGTTAAAAAGTTTTACTTATTTTTAAAAGTACCCTTGACTGATTTTGAATCATCTTTATAATCCTCGTGCTCTTCCATCTAATAGGGTTGCTGCAGTGAAATATTTTGTACAAACTGAACACACAATACACATGCAGACATTTTTTCTGTATTTCATTAACACAGTAAAAGTTGTCTCTTCAGCAGTTTTTTAAAGAATTAAAGTGAATTCCTTGTAAAAATACTCCACACTTTCAGAGGATGTCCCCTCAAATGACAAGTGCCTGTGTTTACATATCATCAGCTATGGCAGGAAGAAGTGGGTTCAGGTTGCTGGGAACTTGACGTGACATTATTCAGGATGCAATGGTCAATCACTGCTTCTGCAGATGGAGGACGAGAAAAAGCATTAGGCAACAGCACCAACCCCTGGTTGGGAGTGTAATTAAGCATTAACTATGGTAAACTGTGGTTGAATTAGATAGATAGATAGATAGATAGATAGATAGATAGATAGATAGATAGATAGATAGATAGATAGATAGATAGATAGATAGATAGATAGATAGTATTCATTTCCGGCGCCGCATCCGAGTGGCAACCTTTCCAGCAGCTCCGTGTATGACTTTATCTTTTTTACCTTTTTTTCTATTTTTTCTATTTTTTTTTTTTTTCTCTTCTCTATTTCACTGATCAACTCTACCACTTTCTTTTACGTGGAATCGCTCCCTGGACACTTTTTACTATTTTTACTACTTGACATGGATTTTTACACTCTGAGACTCGCCTACTCAAGTAGTCAACTTAAAGTACTGAGAAGAAATGCTCACGCCGGTGTGGTTCCTTATTTACCTGACGAGGTAAGAAGACGATATCGGGGCAGCCAAGCCGGCGCAAAGATAAAAGATGAGATAAAAGCCAGGCAACTTGAGAGAAAATGGCGTTATAAACCGTTGGTGCCTTCTGTGATCCTGGGAAATGTGAACTCACTACCAAATAAGATCGACGAACTGGCTGTGCTGGTGAAAAATGTCAGAACCTACAGAGAATGCAGCTTGCTGTGTTTTAGTGAAACGTGGCTAACAACTACCATCCCAGATGCTAACGTGGAGCTACCCGGGTTTAGCACAGTTAGAGCGGACAGAGACGCGAGTACCAGCGGGAAGAAGAAAGGAGGAGGACTCGCTCTCTATGTCAATACAAAGTGGTACAACTCAGGACATGTAAACGTTAAAATCACCACTTGCTGCAGGGACATCGAACTGTTGGCCGTAAGTCTGCGTCCCTATTACTTGCCCAGATAGTTTGGACACGCCATTGTTGTTATTGTTTACATCCCCCCTCAAGCGAACACGGAGATAGCGAGTGACATCATCCATTCCACAGTTGCTAAGTTACAAACGCAGCACCCTGAGGCACTTGTGCTAATCTCTGGAGACTTTAACCTTGTGACGCTGGACAAAACATTACCAGCCTTCTCCCAGTATGTGGATTGTAACACCCGGGGAAAAAGGACTATCGACCTACTGTATGCAAACGTTAAAGACGCATACAGCGCCACCCCGCAGATCATAACCTGGTTCTACTTCAGCCTCACTACAAACCAAGAGTGAAAGCGCTACCTACAACCACACAATCATTCAGGAAGTGGTCCCCTGAGGCAGAGCAGGCTCTGAGAGACTGGAACTACAGACTGGGATATACTGCTGGGGTCACATAGTGAGAACATTGAAGAGGCTGTTGACTGCACAACTGATTACATCAACTTCTGTATGGACATTGTAGTTCCAGTAAGAACAGTACGCTGCTATGCTAAAAACAAGCCATGGATTACAAGTGACATCAAAGGCCTTTTCAACCAGAAGAAAAGGGGTTTTAAAGACAGTGATCAGCATGAGCTCAAGCGCGTGCAAAAAGAACGCTGAGTCCAGCTCAGGGAGGTGAAGGAGCAGTACAGGAGAAAACTGGAGCAGAAGTTGCAGAATAACAGCATGAAGGAAGTGTGGGATGGGATGAAGATCATCACTGGCTGCAGCTCGAAGCGGGGTGCCACCATCGAGACAGACATGGAGAGAGCAAACCAATTGAACAACTTCTTTAATAGGTTTGATCACCCTAACCCACTCTCACCTTGGAGTACTGCATCCTCCAACCATCCTTCTGTTGATACCAGCATAGGTGAGACATCCCCACCCACAATTACAACAGCCCATGTGAGCAGAGAGCTGAGAAGACTTCGTGCCAGCAAAGCAGCGGGTCCAGATGGAGTATCACCACGACTGCTGAAGGCCTGTGCGTTGGAACTGGGGAGTCCTCCACAGCGCATCTTCAACCTGAGCCTGGAACAGGGGAGAGTCCCAAGGCTTTGGAAAACATCTTGTATCACCCCAGTCCCAAAGATATCACGTCCTAGTGAGCTGAATGACTTCCGGCCTGTTGCTCTGACGTCTCATCTGATGAAGACCATAGAGCGGCTGCTCCTTCACCACCTGAGGCCACAGGTCTGCTACGCCCTCAACCCTCTGCAGTTCGCATACCAGGAGAAGGTGGGAGCAGAGGATGCCATCATCTATATGCTACACCGATCCCTCTCCCACTTGGACAGAGGCAGTGGTGCTGTAAGAATTATGTTTCTGGACTTCTCTAGCGCCTTCAACACCATCCAACCTCTGCTCCTTAGGGACAAGCTGACTGAGACGGGAGTAGACTCACACCTGGTGGCATGGATCATGGTCTATCTTACAGACAGACCTCAGTATATGCGTCTCGGGAACTGCAGGTCTGACATTGTGGTCAGCAACAGAGGAGCGCCACAGGGGACTGTACTTTCTCCGGTCCTGTTCAATCTATATACATCAGACTTCCAATACGACTCTTAGTCCTGCCACGTGCAAATGTTCGCTATTGTGGGCTGAATCAGGAGTGGACAGGAGGAGGAGTACAGGAAGCTAATCAAAGACTTTGTTAAATGGTGTGACTCAAACCAATTACACCAGAACACCAGTGGGATCAAGAAGCTGGTGGTGGATTTTAGGAGGCCCAGGCCCCTCATGGACCCTGTGATCATCAGAGGTGACTGTGCAGAGGGTACAGACCTATAAATACCTGGGAGTGCAGCTGGATGATAAATTGGACTGGACTGCCAATACTGATGCTCTGTGTAAGAAAGGTCAGAGCTGACTATACTTTCTTAGAAGGTTGGCGTCCTTCAACATCTGCAATAAGATGCTGCAGATGTTCTACCAGACGGTTGTGGCGAGTGCCCTCTTCTGTGCGGTGTTGTGCTGGGAGGCAGCATAAAGATGAAAGACGCCTCACGCCTGGACAAACTTGTTAAGAAGGCAGGCTCTATTATAGGAGTAAAGTTGGACCATTTAACATCTGTGGCAGAGCGGCGGGCACTAAGCAAACTCCTGTCAATCATGAAGAATCCACTGCATCCACTAAACAGTGTCATTTCCAGGAGTAGCTTTAGTGACAGACTTTTGTCACTGTCCTGCTCCACTGACAGACTGAGGAGATCGTTCCTCCCCCACACTATGCGACTCTTCAATTCCACCCGGGGGAGTAAATGCTAACATTACTCAAAGTTATTGTCTGCTTTTACATGCATTGTTATCACTCTTTAATTTAATATTGTTTTTTATCAGTATACTGCTGCTGGAGATGTGACTTTCCCCTTGGGATTAATAAAGTATCTATCTATCTAATTACATTTATATGAGGCTTGAAGTTGTCTCCTAAGCACATGTGTGTGACATAGCCCACCCAGCCCAGACCAATTGGGTCAGGTAGCCTAAACCGTGAGGCCATATCTCTGAGAAAGCACATCGGCATTGACAAGGAGGGAACTGTGACGATCTAGGGCTTTGAATTTAAATGACCGAAGGTCCAAGAAACATCAAGTGACATGTTTGTTTGATTGTTTGTGTAGTGCCATCCACTATAAAGTTGCATGGTCGATGACTAGAGTGAATTCATGCCATGCAGGTAGTACCTCAGCTGAATAACAGCTCACTTAATCACCAATACTTCCCTTTCCATAGCTGCCTACCTTGTTTCCAGGTCCAATAGTTTCTGGCTCAGCAACACAATGGGGTGTTCTACACAAACGACACTCTTGCTCAACACAACACTGAACTGTGTCCAAAATGTCAGCCTGGGCAATAAAAGCCTTAAAAAAAATCCAACAATACAGGTGCAGATGTAAGGGCCTGTTTCCATTTTTTCTCCCCAAACCACTATATCAGGAGCCCTCTTGTTTGTATGATGTCGTTCAATCAGAGAGGTCCGACCAGGTCCTTCATTTATCACTTCTCTGACAGATAGGATATCTGCTTTGCACTCTTGTCAGTGTTTGGGTTATTTACCCAAATGGAGAACCAGCCCCTTCATTTTCTTAATTTCATAGCACCCTTGCCAATGAACCAATAATTTGGAATAGCTGATTGCGCATTTTCCATATAAGGTCTTAATATTGATCTGTTTTTACCAAATATATTGCATAATTGTGTGACATATTTGAAGATATTTTTGGAATGGGGCACCTCAAGTTGTTTATCGATTTTATAATATATCTAGTAATCCCTGAGTTTGTTGCCCATATAAAAATTCATAAGGTGAAAAAACTGTAGAGGCTTGTGGGACTTCTTGATATGCGGATAGCAAGAGGGTTAAGTACCCCTTCTTTGTCAGGTCAGTCAAGGGCACAACCCTCTCAGAAAAATGAGGTACAGACCCACCTTGAGAAGCATTTGCTTGTGCATCTTATTAAGCCATTCGACTTGACCATCAGGCTGAGAATGGTACACTGAAGTCTTAAGGTGCCTGATTTGGAGCAATTTGGCAACCTCCCTGAGCATCTCTGAGGTAAACGATGACCCCTACCAGTTCCAATGCGATGCTTCTAGACTTGGCTTGTTTTAAGGGGATAGCCTCTGGATACCATGTAGCATAATCCAATTTATGTCCTTGGGCCAAGGGTTCGAAAGGATCTACTATGTCCACCCTGATATATTCAGAAGTTCATACTGTATATCTATCAGAGGAATGGAACAAGAGGAGCATGGCCTTTTCTGGGAATCTGTCACAGCTGACATGCCAGACACAAAACACAAAAGCGACAGATCTCCTCATTAATTCCCTGACAGTAAAATCAAAGTTTTGTCCTTTTGAGTGTTTTGTCAGTTCCATGAAGGCCACCCAAGAGGTGGGTGTGAGCTAACTCGCCCTCATGTTCTGACAAATGACATATTAAATAATTTTAAAATACAAAGTAGGGTTCTGGTGGCATGGGGCGGGTTGTGCACTGTCAGTTAACTTAAGTAAATTGTCATTCCACTGTTCTCTTTTAAAAGATGCTGATGTTTGTGGAAATTGACATTGAAGTTCTGAGAGCAAATCAGGTATGACCTCCCTGGGAGGAGTTATTGCCATCATCAGTTCGCTCATGGCCTCGATAGAAAGTACATGATATAAAACATAATACAATCACGTTACAATGTGTCATGTTTGATGCTTTTTATTTTGAGCTCTCCTTGTGTGTTGCAGCAATACATCCAAAAAAAATTCCTCATCAGCATTAGTGCGTCTGGCCAGTAAATAGAATTCTGGGAAGGGAGACACTTCAACAACTTCATCAGTGTAATGGATTGTGTAACCTGCAACTCGTCAGCCTGTACTTAGGGGAAAGGAGGAGACGTCAAGGGAATCAATAAAATAAAACTCAGTGCAAAAAGGAGAAACCTGAGACGAGAACTGACACCAGAGAGCAAAGTTAAGGAATTTAACAGCAAAATGACTTCAGCTGTGTGTATTTATATAATGGCATTTCACCTGAACAGACATCACAATCAGGAAATACGATGAGCTGAATCAAATTTAGGATCTGAGTGGACAGTCACAGCATTGTCTGGGATTAGTGACACGACTTGACATAAAGAACTTTCACGTGTTTGAACTCAACATGCTGAGGTTTATCTAAACACACGGATATCAAGCATCAGGTCTCTGTTAATGATCACTTTAAGACACTTGTGTTCAAATCCTCACTAAAGTATTCATTACAAAGATATAATATATCAAAACACACGAATGAGCACACACCTCTGTATCGTGTCGTTAGATTTTTAAATGTCTTACCAAGATAAATGAACACTTTCTGTGTATGAAGTAGCAGGAGCCATTGTGCTCTACAACAACCAGTAGCCATTTGACAGATGAAACTGAAAGAAAGCCTGAACAATTTGTGATGTGACTATCAAAAGGAATAAATGTGGTGGTAGGCAGACAATTACTGACATACAAATGTAATTCCTTTATTAAAGGTTTAAGTTTCTCAGTTTTTATAGAATTGAGCACAATGCTGTTCTCTGAAGTATTAATTGTGTTCTCTATGAGGTGAGCAGCTGCGGCTAATGAGACTTCACAAATATTAACAAATGTCAGTCTAAAGCAGCAAATCCTACGTTTGATTGTGGACATCAAACCTCATTTGACCTTCTCAGTCGTCCATTTCAGTTCCTCACAGTCACCTCAGTGTCATTTAGTGAGCCAGCTGTGTGAGGAGTGAAGGCCGACTGCTCCGTCTCCTGCCTTATTAAGTAGGTGTAAGAGCCATTTCCTAGTTACATAAGATACATAAATGGTTTACGAAATGTGAGTGCATAATCTATGGGAGGTTCCTGTAACCCCATAAGTTGAATTGAATTGATATATTTTAGCTATTTCTAGCTTCTCTGACTAAACATTATTCTCAGTTAGTGATCAGCCTTGTCATGTGTAAGGCGTAGAAGGCACGTGGTTTTAAACTGTGCCTCTTGTGCCTTTCATGCCTTGTGTGCGTATTTTATGAGACAAGAAACATGTAAGACAAAGCATTTAATTGAATGTGCTGCGCCGTACATTTAAAGAGTACAGAAGAAGAAGTTAGGAATCTTTAAGTATAAAAACAACTTAAGTTTTACAAGAAAATCTAAGTTTAGAGAAGATACATTATTTCTCTTTTTTACCTTTTATTCTACGTGTGTAACAACTTTTTTCTTTATTCTTCTGTGAATTGTTTGCTTTGACTTTTCACTAAATATTTTTAAACAAACATTTGGACTGAGAGATTTCATTTGGCTCACGTTTTACCCGGGCTAGGACTCGCTTTACACTCCTGCGGCTACAAGGAGTGCAGATTAACATTAACTTCATGATTTAAATGAAACGTTTACTATGATACAAAACTAAAACAATAAAGGAACATTTTTGTAGTATTTGACTCTTAAACAAATCTCCACCGCCTGACCAAAGATGAACAGAATGTCGGCCGTCGTCTGAGCTCTGCTGTGGAGTTTTTAGTTGTGAAATCTGAAAGTCTGTAAATTGTAACTGCAGATGTTAAAAGATTTTTATATTTCCAGATATGAGGAAAAATTCAGCACATTACTTAATTCATATTGAAATAAATAATTCTCGCCCAAAATAATGGAAATAGCAATAATCATTATACAATGTTAAAAAAAAATAAAAATGAAAGACAAAATAAAAATAAAATAAAAAACCAAGAAACTCTGAAGTGTTTATATGAATTGCCAGGAGTCTCCAAAATGTTCAGTGCTGTTTATTACACATTCAAATAAAGAGAAGGCTTATGAAAATAACTGGGATGAAATAAGTAATAATCATAAACAGTGTACACTCCACATGAATAAAGTACAATTTTAGCAAAAACAATACAGCGAATATGAAATAATTGTATTGTTAAGAAATATGTCCAGGTATCACACTGCTAATATGAAAAATGAGCAAAGGCATAATTTACAAATAATTTAAAATATGTAAGTTCAAAAAATTACATTTTTATTTTCTTTAACATTTACAGTAAATTGAGCACTGAAGAAGCTGAGCTAAATATTTTACACGTCAGGATGATTTTCAGTGCTTTTCTGAACCAGGAATAAAGAAAAGCGTAAAGAATTGGATTAACTCCATAATTCACTTCACTTACCAACACAAAGACATTATGGACGATATGTGTGATTAGGTTATGAATATCAGTAAAAAGATTGTACACATAAAGAGGCAGCCAGCAGATAATAAAAGCCCCCACGACTACTCCTAATGTTTTTGCGGCTTTTCTTTCAGACGGTTTTGATATTTTTCTGTCACTCACCTCCTCAGTTTGCCTCTTTTCTATCATACAGTTGATGGCTCTTGAATGGCTTCTTGCAACTACAAATATTCTGATATAAAAACCAATCATCAGTGAATAAGGAACAAAAAAAGTTATGAGTAAAATAGAAATGGCCATTTCATCAGAAGTGAATACTCCACAAGCTCCTTCACATGTCTCTACATCAAAATAACTCAAACTTAAACCTATGACTATAATTAAAAGTGCAAACAGCCACACTACAGCAATGCTGATGGCTGCAACAGTCAAAGTTATTTTTGAGCTGTAAAAGAAAGGATGGCAGACAGCAATGTAGCGATCAATGGATATTAAAACAACATTATATACAACAACTGTGTTAAGAATATTCACAAGTCCATGATACAAATAACAATAAATAACTCCAAAGTACCAGCAAAAGTCAATAAGGATACTCAAAGAAAAGGGCATCACAAAGAAACCTGCTAAGAAATCGGCCGCTGCGAGTGAAAGGATCAGAAGATTAGTCGGCGTGTGCAGCTGAACAAAATGAGAAATAGAAATGATGACAAGAAGATTTCCAAAGACTGTCGAGAAAAGCAAAAGACACGAGAAAGTGTAAAAAGGTCCATAAACTTCAGTTTCAAAAATCAGTTACGACAAGATGCATTACTGTGAGGAAAGCAACGGCCAAATCTCAGTTGTTTAAACTCCATGTGTGTCCCCCGATGTCACTGAGCCGTCCTGCCTGCACACTGAGATGTTTATACACTGAGGCCCTGCGACTGCCATATTCTCTCTGCTGACGTAATTCACATGAGGCGTCTCTCTGCTGTGTGTGCTTCACAAATTCTCTCAGGATGTTTGTTTGTTCATTTCAGTTCTTACTCACTAATGAGTTCATCAAATCTCAGATGTCTTCATTATATTTGTTTGTCAGGGCTGCGGTGGTCTCTCCTCACAGCTCCACAGTGGTCAGCTGCTGGCTCTCTGCAGTTTCCTTCTTCTCCTCTGTCTGCTGTTTTTGTTTTTTTGTTCTCAGTCACTTTGACTTTCTTTCCTCATCACAGCGAGCAGCACATTAAATCAGCAGGTTCAGATGAGCTGAGGTTGTGCCCAGTGGTGGTCTGACACTCCATCCTGTGCTGTGCTGCTCAGAGCCCCTCTGACTCGTCCATGGAGTGTGCTGGACCACCCTGTGCTCACGAGAGGCCCAGACACACACACACACACACACACACACACACACACAGTGTACAGTAACAGCTGTGTGTTTTTGTCTTTTCCGGACCCTCACATTAAATTCCAGACAGTATTCCCCCCGTTGCTCTCTGTCAGTCTGATGTTGTTCTGATTGTCTTTGTCTGATTTTCTGGACGTCTTTCTTTTCTTAAATCATCAAACACCCAACATGCATTTCTCTGTGGCAGTGGCAGCTAAACTCTCAGAATTCCAATGCAGCAGCGCTAACTGATGTGCTTTTTTATTTGAAGACATTTGCTGTTTAACTGATTTGTAATTTTATATCAAACTAAACTAAACGACTGCGTCTGTCGGTTTGAAGTACCGAGGAGCACCGAACTGCATGAGACTGTTAGCCATTACCACTATAAGAACAATTAAAGTTCTTAATAAAGATAGAAATGATGTCAGGATCTCTCCAATACAATCTTCTATTATATTTTAACACTTAGATTCACTATTTTATATTAATATTACAGTTGTATTAAATTCATACTCTATTAGAGTAACAGCAAGTGATGTTTTTTACAGAAACTCTGAACTGTACAATAAAATACGAGAGGACCGCCATCTCCATCATACGAGTTCAGTTTTGATTAAACAATTAGCAGCAGCTGCTCACTGATGACAGACGTACGACTTTACAGGAGTTTGTGTCGTGTTGTGTCATACGTGACACACCGGTGCTCAGTTAATACTAACTTCATGTGAGGCCCCCTTGTCTCTCCTTGTGTCACTGAAGCACCTTGTAGTGTCACATATTTAGGTCATTCGTCTGCATAGTGCAATGCATTTTGGGGGACAGCAGGTCAGTAGGCTTTAGGTCATAAAGTAGCTCTGCAAAGGGAGCCCACCCATTGTCGGACACTCACATGTCTTTACAAGAACTAAAAATGTTAGGCTTTAATACACAATGGGAAGTCTTAAACTTGACTTGTACTGCTTAGGAGAAAGACTTAAATGTTATAATGGACTCATTCAGAGGCCATTAAGACAGTTAAGATAACGCCAGGTTATACAGCGCCCTGATGTATACAGCAGATTTCCCAACTGTAAGTCCACAGATCAGAACCAGTCCATACAAAATATTTCCTGTCCACAAAACAGCAGGCCAGACCATTAAATCCACCTTAATAAAAGTTTGTGTGTTCTGTTCTTCCACTTGCTTTGTCTCTGTCATTCTAACATATGGTGCTTCACAAACATTTTTAGTCTTAAAATGCATTGTATTTGTCATTCCAACAGATGGTTGTACCAAATGGCATATAACAGAGACATATGAAGTGTCTGTCTGTGTTTCTGTGTATCTCTGTGTCTGTCAGGTTGCTATATCTCTGTTATAAGATATTTGGTATGGGATTTGTAAAAGTAGTGCTAATGTTTGTGATGCACCATTTGTAGAAATAAAAAAAATGCTGTGCACTTTCTTGCTACCCGAATTACAAAAACACATTCCAGTAGATGGTGCACTGCAAATGTTAACACCTAATATGTCAAACAGAGAGTAACTGTCGGATGGACAGAAACAGGCAGCTGTATCTCTAAACCAATAAGCTTCCATTAGGGAAAAGGATCAAATGCATAACGTATGATGAGACAACGTGAAAAACCCAAAGCTAAGGAAGTCAGGGGCCAAAGAAATCAAGATGTGATGCACCAGACCAGGAATGATGAATTGTCCGAGGATATGGATGTGCAAATTATTAAGGACGTCTGTGATCACACAATACTCAGGCAGTAGAGACCCCAGAGGAACATCGAGAGTGGAAACATAAGAACACCACGGCCATTACAGCAGTGCGGGCCAAAGGAGACACCAAAAACAACCAGAGCCAAACCACAGGGTGATGTTCAGAGTCAGAGGGTGTGAAGTCAAAGGGACAGGGGAGCCCCAAATCTCACTACAGCTCATGAGACTGAATTAAATTATGACATAGGGATTGTAGGGGACCACTATAGTGTAGTCTGGGCAGTCAGTCTAAATATTGTGGTTAAAGATTTATTGAGGAGGAGCAGAAGAGAGACTTGTCTTACTCCGCTTCCACTTCCAGACAGGTCAAGGTGCCGATTCTGTGAATTTCATTTAGAAACATCAGGTATCCTAATTGTTCTTTCTGTGAATATTATCTCTTCTCCTCATAGAGGACCCTATTGTTTCCAGATAACTGATGACTGTTACCATAAGGCAGGTGTGTTACAATCAAAAAATGATGAGTAGAGTCCAAAGGCTCAACTGTATATCGTTAACCCAGACAAGGTCTCCAACAGGACAATTCAAGGTGCCGTCCTGCACTGATGAATCAGTTAAGGTGACGAATGAGTGAAATTAATTCTTCACTCCAGCATGTAGAATGATGTTTGAAATCGAACAGGAATACACAGAGCAGCAGGTGCTCGACCAAACACTGTTACAGTGGCAAATACACTGGAGAGGAATCCACAGAGACATAACTCTCTAAGGACAAACGAGGTAGCCATCGTGTTTGAGCACCCAGCAGGAGAACCACCTCTGGAGCAGGACCTCCTGATCTGTTCTAGAGCAGATTCATGGGATGTAAATAGGGACAGCCAGAGGATTAGTTTACTTGGTCCAAACTTGGATACAAAGGTATATTCACTACTATTTCCATACAGGTATTAAAAAAACAGAAAGTGTCAAAAAGTTAAGATGTGGAAGGACAGCGACGAATTACGTATACGTCTTCAAATACGTATATTAGGGATGTGATTGTGTCAGCATTGTCATTAGAATACTCCTGAACATGATGAAATTAGGCAATTTGTGAACTCTCGGTATATCTGCGCTACAAAGGCAGTGCAGCGTCTGTTTTGATTTGTTGTCTGTTAGCATTCTCATATAATTATGCAGTTGTATTTAGAAAGGAAAATGAAGTATGCACATTGGATAGGGTAGGGGTAGAGATACCACCCTGACAGCTTGGTTTCAGCTGAATAAGGACATACCTGGAGTGAGGGATTATTTTTATTGGCAATTGCCGGATCATTACAAGTTTGAAGATACAACATCAACAACAACAACATTTATTTATATAGCACATTTTCATACAAAAAGTAGCTCAAAGTGCTTTACATAATAAAGAATATAAAAATAAAAGACACAGTAAGAAAATAAAATAAATCAACATTAATTAACACAGAATAAGAGTAAGGTCCGATGGCCAGGGTGCACAGAAAAAACTAAAAAAAAAACTCCAGACGGCTGGAGAAAAAAATAAAATCTGCAGGGATTCCTTACCATGAGACCGCCCAGTCCCCTCTGGGCATTCTACCTCACATAAATGAAACAGTCCTCTTTGGATTTAGGGTTCTCACAGAAGGACTTGATGATGATGGTCACATGGACTTCTGGCTTTTAATCCATCCATCACTGTTGGAGCATCATGATGCTTTGAGTAGGTGGAGGTGGCGAAACCAGAAAAAGAAACAGAAGAGAGAGTAGGGGTCAGTACGGATTTTAGAGCCACTATAAATAGTTATTATGATAAATTGAACATACAGAGTATCAGGATTAAGTTAAAGTGAAGTTATGAGAAGGCCATGTTAAAGTAATGTGTTTTCAGCAGTGTTTTAAAGTGCTCCACTGTATTAGCCTGGCGAATTCCTATTGGCAGGCTGTTCCAGATTTTAGGTGCATAACAGCAGAAGGCCGCCTCACCACTTCTTTTAAGTTTAGCTTTTGGAATTATAAGGAGACACTCATTTGAAGATCTAAGGTTACGATTTGGAATATAATGTGTCAGGCATTCCGATATATAAGATGGGGCGAGATTATTTAAGGCTTTATAAACCAAAAGCAGGATTTTAAAGTCAATCCTGAATGACACAGGTAACCAGTGTAGTGACATCAAAACTGTGTTCGGATTTTCTTTTCCTAGTTAGGATTCTAGCAGCTGCATTCTGCACTAGTTGCAAACGATTTATGTCTTTTTTGGGTAGTCCTGAGAGGAGTGCGTTACAGTAATCCAGTCGACTGAAAACAAAAGCGTGAACTAATTTCTTAGCATCTTTCAGTGATATAAGAGGTCTAACTTTTGCTATGTTTCTTAAGTAACAAAAAATGCTGTCCTAGTGATCTGATTAATATGCAATTTAAAATTCAGATTACAGTCAACAATTACCCCTAAGCTTTTTACCTCCGTCTTGACTTTTAATCCTAATGTATCCAGTTAATTTCTAATAGCCTCATTGTATCCATTATTGCCAATCACTGAGATTTCAGTTTTCTCTTCATTTAACTTGAGAAAGTTACTATTCATCCATTCTGAGATACAAGTCAGACATGGTGTTAGTGAATCAAGAGAATCGGGGTCATCAGGTGCTATTGATAAGTACAGCTGTGTGTCATCAGCATAGCTGTGGTAGCTCACATTGTGCCCTGAGATAATCTGACCTAACGGAAGCATGTAGATTGAGAATAACAGCGGACCCAGGATAGAGCCTTGTGGAACACCATATCGGATATGTTGTGTCTTTGAGTTGTAATTACCACAACTAACAAAGAATTTTCTACCTGCCATGTAAGATTCAAACCAATTTAAGACACTGCCAGAGAGGCCCACCCATTGACTAAGGCGATTTCTAAGAATATTATGATCATTGGTGTCAAATGCGGCACTCAGATCTAAGAGGATGAGAACAGATAAATTGCCTCTGTCTGCATTAACTTCTGCAAGTCATTTACTACTTTAACGAGTGCAGTTTCTGTGCTGTGATTTGTTCTGAAACCTGACTGAAATTTATCAAGAATAGCAGGTTTACTTAGGTGGTCATTTAACTGCATAATGACTGCCTTCTCCAGAACTTTACTTAAGAAAGGCAGGTTAGAGATGGGTCTAAAACTTTCAAGAGCCGAGGGGTCGTGATTATGTTTCTTAAGAAGGGGTTTAACTACAGCAGTCTTAAGACAGTCTGGGAAGACCCCCGTATCTAATGACGAATTAACTATGTCAAGAACATTATCAATTAGCACGCCCGATATGGAACATGGAGATGGATAGTGAAAAGACTGATAAAAAAGATACAGATATTGTCTATGATGACTTTTACTACACATTAAAGGGGCTTGAGGACCTCAGGACAATCGAAGGGGTGGTCTGTGGATCATTCATGAAGGCTGTAAGAGTGAGGGGCCTTGTCAACAATAATTACTTATAGAACAGGTCCTTGGAAGAGTCTTTACTCTTTAGGATGAGCCGCAGCTGCTTAACAATTGTCCGACTTAACAATAAAAATACATACGATTTTAAAAGAATACTAACCTTTGCAATTGCCATAAACTTACTGGTTTAGACTGGTGCAGACCCAAATCAAATTTATCTTTTTACTGTATAATAGTAATAATAATAGGAGCTCACTACTCAAAAATGTAAATACTGTAAGGACCTGGACTTGAACCCACAGCCTCTTGATTATGACACAGTGTTGTATCCAGCAGTTCTTACCGCTGCACCACCAAAGTGGTTGTATCAAAGGGGTGTCGATGTCGCACCCTAACGCGAGTTCTTTTTCTGCAGTTATATTCTTCCATAAAAGTGTCCTTGTTTGTTATACTTGTTATACTTATTGTACCTTTTGTGAAAGTCTTTATTTGATATTTGGACTTCAATCTCCACACATTATACACTTCATGTCTACATTTTGTCAATAATTACTAAAACATGACAAACGTTTCTGTTTTAACAATGTGTTTACATAGATTGTTGTAGACACAGAACACTCATGAAATGCATGTATTTCAAATGACGATGTATTATTTACTCTCTACAATAACAGACACATCACACCCAGAAAAACAGACTTGAGCTGCAACAGGTGGGAGGAATGGGATAGCAGGCTGATTGTGCTGATCGACACATTTACAAAAGAGAAGACGCTGGTGAGGAGGTGAGAGGGAATTTAAGGCAGCCTGGCATTACAACTTTTTTCGTAGGCTTCAGGGATTCCAGAGTTAAACTGTTTGCCTTCATTTGTGTCTTTGATGCAACAATTAACTCAGAAGAATTGTTTGTGAAATACAGAAGATTGTGTGAGATGGTTGCACGACACTATCAAGGATCGGGTCCAGCTCCGGTAAAAGTTAGGACTGGCCTGCCTTGGGCGTTTCCTGCGTAGGGAGTCCCTGACCTCCTCCTAGCCAATACGAGGCACGACTTGACGGGCATTTCCAGGCAGGTGGACGGAGTCACGGTGAGCAGATCGGGGGATTCCCGTTAGTTTGACTGGTGTGCCGGACGTAATACGAATATAGAAAGAAAAAGAATAGAAAGCATATGCAAAATAAAGAATAAGAGAGCATACTGTATCAGACCCATAGGAGGGTTCTAGGGACTCACGGAAAGTGGCTTTTGGGACCCTACGGAATATGGCACAGTGTGAATGTTAGCTAGTCACCCCTTGTGAGGTGGCATAGAAAGGGGTGAGTGGCACGCTCCTATAATAATTAGAGGAAAGGGCGTATTAAGAGAATGTGTGTTTAAATAAACGGGAGGTCGAGTTTTTCATCCGCTGTCTAATTATACTCTCGTCTCAACGGGTTGCTCAGGTGACGGAGACAATACCCTGGCAGACTGACGCATACAAACCGTCTGATGAAGAGATCGGGGTAAAAACCTCCATATCCCGGACTCCATGGGGCGTATTGATGTAGGATTCTGCTGATGCGAATAAACGGACACGAAGTCACCTGAAGCTGTAATCCGGGGATAGGAGCGGACGGCGGTTGGAACGGAGTTTATCGAGGGCTGAGTCATTTTCTGCTGACATCCTGCCGCTTACTATGGGAAAAACAAACAGCAAGCCAGTCAAACAGTCCCCCCAGGGTCCTAAAAAACCTAATGTTAGAGGGATTATTTTCGGGGGATTACCAGGCTCCTAGTACGCTGTTGGGATCAAAAGGCGGGTCCCCTAGAAAGCTCATTGAAAAGAAGACAGGATTAGATTTTAAAAAGGCATGTAGGAAGTGGAATAAGGACAGTGGAGGTAGATGGCCAGTGGAAGGAACCGGAGATATGAGTGAGATACAGGAAATTAGAAAAATACTGTGCAGAAATACACAGGGTTGTTGTAATGAAGGTCCTTATCGGATGGATATGTATGACAGATGGGAATTGGTTATTAAAGACCGTACGTTGGAAGCAGCACAGAAACGGAATGAGATTTTAGCTGCCGAAGTTAAGACTAGAAAGGAAAAGGAAGAACTGCTTATAGCTTTACAGAAAGTGCAGGCCGATTCAGGACCCCAGTCTGAAGGAAGGAGGAAGAGGAGTGATAAAAAAGACCCTTTATATCCCGTGCTCTTTTCCCCAACACTTTACCCACAACCCCTTCCACCGCCACATTCAATCATTGCCTCAACAGCTCCTGTGGTAACTGATGCCCCAGCTACTGATGCTTTCTTTGATGAACAATATCAGTGCGACCCCTCCTCACTTACACATCCGGATGATGAGACTGACGGCCACTTGTTAGAGGCTATGGGAGGCTCTTCTAACTCACACAAAAAGCCCTCCAATTCACAACGTACTAGAAGCAAGACCCTCCGAGATAAGTCCGCTGAAAACCCCACCCCGTTTAAGTCCTCAAAACCTTTAGCACCTACATTTTCATGCCCTTTAATTGAGGTCCCTAACCCCCAACACGATCCTACACAACCCCCAGGAAATGATAACCCCACGACTGTAATGATACATCGCAACTGGGATATTCAAGAGCTGAAAGACGTAGTGTCTGAATTGCCTGATCTTAAGGTAATTGGTGGGTTGAAGTTTGTGGAACAGGTGCAGCAACTAGACAACATATATAAACCCAGTGCGGCTGAATGGACCCAGGTGCTACACAGAAAGATGGGCACTACTTGGGCTACTGTCAATCATGGGCAGCATAATGGAGTACAGTGGCAGTGGAATGAGGCATTGCCTCATGGACAAAATAATGAGGGTCCTTTCCTTGCCCAATGGGAACACGTGAAAACTGCAATAGCTGCAAAATATAAAAAGGGCACCGACTGGTCCCTTATTTCAACTGCCAAACAAAAGAAAGATGAGATGGTGGATGAATGGGCACACCGCATTCAGGACTTGATGACAAACCATTCTGGCTTCGACAGCCCAGACGACTGTGCCAAGGAAGCAGTTCCTCCTTTTGTGTCAGGAATCAGAAGTGATATTCAAAATAAAGTACGCACGTCCTGTATTTGGATGGGAAAGTGCCACTTTTGATGAAGTTTAAAAGACACGCGCCGCATGCTGAACGACAGACTAAACAAAAACAGTCAGATACTCAGACCAAGTTAATCGCGGCACAAATGAATTATTATGCAGGTGGAGCCCCCTCAGGCAGGGGCCAAGGACGTGGATTTTTCCGAGGATACGGGCGAGGCCGGGGGAGAGGTCGTGGATTTTTGCTTCCTAATCCGAATTCTTCGTCTGCTCAGCGGCCTTTCCCCTCAGATCAACCACCTACATCTTATGCCTGTTACGGGTGCAGTGAGACGGGACATTTCTGCCACAATTGCCCACATAAGCTTCCTTCCCCGCCTCCCTTACCTGAACCTGAGGATATTTCTTGGTCCTAGGAATTTGCAGGGACCCCGAGCCACTCTCTTCAGTTGCCTTTGCTCACTCGCCATGCGGACACAGATCCTTTATTGACTTTGCTGATGAATGGCACTGAAACTGCTTTTCTAGTTGACACTAGAGCTACTCGTTCCACTTTTTCGCTGAAGGAGGTCCCTGCCTCGAAAGATAAAGTGACTGTGCTTACTGCTTCTGGACAACCTCATGTTTTGCTGGTGTCTAAACCTCTTCGGGTTCAGCTTAATTCCAGTGGTTCCACTTTGAAGCACCGGTTTTTGTTAAATCAGCTCTGCCCTGTTAATCTGTTAGGAAGGGATCTGATGACTAAGCTCTCCCTCTCTATTTCTCTAACCAAACGAGGGTTTTACTGTTCTATTCCTAAACTCCTGTGACAAACCTCCCCCCACACTAAGCCCTCTTTTGCAGCCTGGACCCTGAACATCTCCTCACACATCATTCTTCTTAAAGCCCTACACTCTTTTCCTTCATGTCTTTTTCCCCACTTGCAAGTCCCCAACACCCTCCACTGCACTGCCCAGTTCTTCCCATCTGAAGTGGACACACCTTGGTTAGAATCTTTTCTCTCTTCAGGTACGAGCCCAGAGACCTTTCATATCCCTTGCATTTTTTTCTCATCCACCAAAGCCGCTGCTGTCAGAGCACCTCACATATTCACAAAGTGTTTTCTATTTAGGAGGTTCAGTTCCCCATGTTTCTTTAGCCAAATCTAGCATCGTTCGCTGGTTCGAGGTTGGGGAGTGGGTGGGACAATGTCTCGATAGGACGGACTGGCTGCATGTTGCTCCGGGTATTTTTGATACTTCAGATCATTTGATAACTAAGGTTTTACTTCGGGATGACCTTCCAGTTGTTAGTTCGTTATGCCATTCCACCCTTTCCACATTTTCATTACAGACTTCATATCCCTCTTGGCTTTCCTCACTTCCCGATGCACTTTGGTCCCAGGGGAAAAATGATTATGGAAGGATAGCACACTGTGAGCCACTGGTGATTTACCCAAAATCTTCCTTCCGCCCGCATCGCACCCAGTATCCTCTGTCTCCAGAAACAGAGGCTGGTATCGCCGCTGTACATTCCGATCTCGTGAAACGTGGAGCAATCATTCCAATTAAATACTCTCCAGTCAACTCCCCCATTTTACCTGTTAAAAAGGCTGACGGTTCATGGTGTTTTGTTCAAGATCTTCGACTAGTTAATTCGGCAGTTTTTCCTAGGGCATCTATTGTTCCTAATCCTTCCACTATTCTTTCTACAAAACCCTCGTCCGTCCGTTATTTCTCTGTTATTGACCTTGCTAATGCTTTCTTTTCTATTCCTGTGCACCTCGACTCTCAATTTTGGTTTGCCTTTACTTTCCAAAGCCGCCGTTAGACATGGACCGTCATGCCTCAGGGATATACTGAAGCCTCTTGTGTATTTGGACAAGCTCTTGCTCAAAATTTAGAAGGCTTTTGGCCAGATAAAGACAGTGTATTGATACAGTATGTGGATGATATAATGTTGTGTAGTACTACTGAAGAAGATTGTGCACGATACTTATAAATTGTTATTGTTTTTAGCAGAAAATGGCCATAAAGTGTCGAAAACAAAACTGCAGTTAGTTCAAACAACTGTGAAATATTTAGGTCATGGCATTTCTTGCGGAACAAGAGCTCTCTCTAGCGACTGCATAAACACCATTCAAAATCTTCCTAGACCTGTTACAAAGCAACAGGTTGTGTCTGTATTAGGCATTCTAGGATACTGCCGGCAATGGATTTTAAACTTCACTGAAAGAGCACAGCCTTTGCAAACTTTAGCGAACACCCCTGATCTCCCCCTTTCTGGTCAGGTGGCATGGAATGATCAAGCTGAGAAGGCTCTATGTGACTTAAAATGTACACTACTGTTTGCGCCTGCGTTTGGACTGCTGACTATTCTCGTCCATTCACTCTGTTCATGGACGAAAAGGGGGGATATATGAATGCAGTTCTTAAACAATTCCATGGTGAAAAACAAAGGCCAATAGCCTATTTTTTGAAAAAATTGGATCCAGTGGCTGCGGGACTTCCAACCTGTCTCAGAGCTGTAGCAGCCACAACAGAGGCCGTGCTAGCCAGTACAGATATAGTGCTCATGAGCCCCCTAGTGGTAAAAGTGCCTCACGCCGTACACTCCATTTTAGTACAGGCTAAAACCTCACATCTCACTACTGCTAGAGCAATACTCTATCAAAATGTACTCTGTACATTGTCAAACATTACCATTGAAAGGTGCTCCACCTTAAATCCAGCTACTCTTCTTCCGACTGAAGAGGAAGGGGAGCCCCACAACTGTCATGACGAAATAACTAAGGTTATAAAACCTGGATCAGACATACAGGAAACACCCTTAGGAACAGGGGAGATAATTTTTGTGGATGGATGTTCTTTACGATTGGAAAATGGAACACCTTCAACCAGCTATGCAGTGGTCAAAGGTGACCACCTGCTGGAAGCAAACCGAATTTCTTCAAGTTTAAGCGCACAGGCAGCTGAGTTGATAGCTCTCACCCAAGCTTGTCAGTTGTCAGAGGGAAAAATTGTAACTATCTATTCTGATTCTAAATATGCTTTTGGAGTCTGCCATGATCATGGGGCATTATGGAAACTTAGGGGATTCAAGACCAGTACTGGCAAGCCGATTCAGCTAATAGAATCCCTCTTAGAAGCTATAACTAAGCCATCAAAATTGGCTATAGTTAAATGCCAAGCCCATACTGAAAAACAAGATCCCATTAGTAAAGGAAACGAACTGGCCGATCACTTCGCGAAACAAGCTGCTTATAATAATACCCCAATTTCTTTATTCCAACAGACAGATGACAGAGATTCGAGAGATCAGAGATAATGGTAGTCATTTTGTGAATTCTGTAATTAATGAATTGACTACTTGGCTTCAGATAAATGTGCATCATTATTGCAAATACCACCCCCAGAGTGGAGGTATTGTGGAACGATGCAATGGTACCTTGCAATCTAAATTGGCTAAAATCTGTAAGCAAACAAATTTAACTTGGCCTGATGCTCTGCCTCTGGCCTTGATGGGATTAAAGGGGAAGAACACATCGGCAGTTAGGGCTGTCGCCATTCGAAATTCTGACCGGACGGCCCATGCCAGTCGGCATGGTCATAGGTAATGTTACACTGCATACTGTGGACAATGATCTTCTTTCCAGTCTTACAGGTCTCCGAGCTTCTCTGAAGGAAGTCCACGAGCAGTTGAATCAAGCCTGGAGAACTAGTCCTCCATCAAAGGACTCCCCGATTCCGTTAGGAACCTGGATTCTGGATAGAGACACTCGGAGGAAACACTGGCATCAGCCTAGGTGGAGAGGACCGTTCCAAGTTCTTCTGTCCACACCACACGCCGTGAAAGTTGAAGGATTGCCTGCCTGGATTCACGTCTCACATTGCAAAAGATGGCACCCTTGATTGTGGTATCCTTGTTTGCTGTCATATCCTGAAGATGGAAAAACTGGGTTAACTGGATAATTTACTTTTGCCTGGCGTTTCTTATGGACATGTGAACGAGTGTGCCCTGTGATAGGATGGCATCCAGTTCAAGGGTTCCAGTGCCTACAACTTTGATAGGTGCCAGATGACCATGACCCTGAACTGAAGCGGGTTAGAAAATGGATGGACTAATAAATGTATGAAAGACGCTATATAAAGCACAGCTTGAAAGAAAGCTGGATTTTTGTTCTTCCTACAGATTATTTTCTAGAACATAATAGTAAAAATTGTATGCACTTTCAGCTATATTTGGACATTTTAGGGTGATTTATTTTCAAGTCGCCGGGGACTTCTTGTGCTTTGTTCCTGTTTGCAGGTTTCTGGTGGCTCATTTAGCTGAGCTTTAGCCACTGTTGTGGGTCCTGTTAAATGGCTCAAGTCAGTTTTCAGCTCTCTTACAGTTGCTTTTATCGTTCTCCTGCTTGTAGCTTGCTGTATTGTTCCCTTGATAAGATACATTGTATCCAAGTATTTTACTGCCTCTATGGCAAAGGCTTACTTTTTACATGAAGAAAAAATGCTTCAGATCAGCACAACCACCCCACACTCCTCCGCCCACTCCACTCCATCCCCCTCTCCTACCCTTTCCTGCTCAACTCTCCCCTGATCAAATATTTTTTGTTTGCTCAAAAGGGGGGAATGTGGAAGAGGAATGTTCTCTTCGTTCCCTTGTACTAATTCATGTCTGATGTAAAAGCATGCTTTGCTGAGAAAAACAGAAAAATATTTGCCGAAAGGACTCAAGGTCTGAGCATTCCACACATGAGTCTGCCTTATCACGTTTTCCCTTAGCTTACATCTGAACGCCATAACAAAAGGAGCCAAGAAATCAAGTTGCATAAGGGGCGTTGAAGGGGCTCAAGGATTGTGTATAATAAATGTGTTGACTGTTGCATTTTATAATGATATTAAATCATGCATTCTAGGGGTATAAAACGGGACCCCACCCAACAGACGGGGTTCAGAGGAGCCCTGACGCTGTCATGTATTATTGATTGTCTGCTTTTCTGAAACTCTTCTCACCGTGACACTGCAAAATAAAGCTGCTTTATAACCACACCTGCTGTCTTGTCAGAAGTCTTCGTCCACACTTTGTTGCCAACAAGTGGAACCTACGGCCAGTATACTGGGAGGCTACTCAACACTTCATCTGTCTCATCTGTTTATTTTATCACATTATATAAAATCCAGTGTCTGCCTGCATGTCTGTCTTCTTTTCATGACAGAACTACTTAATGGATTTAGATTGGTCTTAATCTACTGTATAAATTATTTGAACATTACGGTTGATTTTGCGACTTCTCTCATCAAAGAATGAAATCAAAGTTCGCTTGCAGGAGCGATATATTCACGCTAATCCGAGACACAGGCTGCGGGCCGAGGGGAGGGGAATCGTGACGTCAGGAGTGGGGAGCCAGACAGGACCCTCCTCACTGTCATGTTTCATTACTTTGCCGTCAGAGCCGCAGGGGACGGCTGGTATACAATAATCATAAGTAAAAAAATAAAACAAAATGAAACAAAACACAATGCAAGCCAGCAGTAAATTGAAACAAACAAATGACTATCAGGAAGGAATCGTCAGTATCACAGAAGGCCATGGAAAGCTAGAATAGAAATCTCAATCTTGTTTTAAATGGTTTAACCCTTAAACCGCCACATACTTGGAGGGTTAATGCACCCTTGGACGCCAAATACTTTTTTGCTGTACTTTTTAAGTAAACGTCACAATTCACAAAGAAAAAGTTAAATTTTAATGGAACACGTTTTTTTTTCATGCAAAGAGCATCCCATTTACTGCAACACTGATCATTTTACACAATGCCAATGAACTATAGAAACAATTAAAAAAACTACTGCAACAATCAATTATTATATGTACAAGATGCAACTGAACGCCATTGATGAAATTCATTAATCACCGAGCCAACTGCACTTGAACTGGCTGCACGTAAGCACACAGAGGCCAACGCTAATGCTCGCAGGCTAGTCTAGTGCAGCGGCTGAATCCCAGGGACAGTGATGCTACAGTGCTGCCAGGGCCGGCAGTGGTCATGAGCTGGCCGTTCAACGGATATACGGCACTGACTGATCAGCTCCGACGTGCTGGCAAATTGCACTGAGACACAACTATAGCCAGTTCTGATGGTTTAAGGGTTAATTGAGGGTGACTCCTTAATGTCATTAGGTAATGAATTCCACAGACAAGGTGCAGCGGCCCTGTTTCCCTTAGTTTTCCACTTAGTAGGAGAGACAACAAGAAACAACTGACCGGTAGTGCGAGAGACAAGAAACAACTGATCTAAGATCTAAGCTCTCTGGATGGCTGCTGTAGAACACACAATTCAGATAAATAGGCAATAATGTACCCATGTATTGATTTGAAAACCAGCAGTAAAATTTTAAAATCGGTTCTGGAAACTAACAGACATCCAGTATAAAGAGGCTAAAATTAGAGAAACAGAATCAAACTTTCGTGCCCCAAACAAAAAAATGGACCAGCATTCTGGAACAATTACAACCTGCAGATGAGGGATTTGCTGATCCAAGAATACAATGAGTTGCAGTAATCAAGCTGAGAAAAGATAAATGCAGGAGTAACTTCTTCAAGATCGCTAGGAGATAAGAAAGGCTTAATATTGGCAAAACGACAAAGCAACACTTGAGCACAGAATTTATCTCACAGAATCATTTATTATAACCAACAATACTGGACCCAAGATATCAAAAGCTTCCAGTGCGAGGCCTGGTGGAACATCAAGAGGACCAAAAGTAGGTCTAAGTGTGTCAATAGTGCTTTATAGCTGTGAAAGTGAAACAACATCAAAGGAGTCCACAACAAGGCCATGATTAACAACAGGAAGTACATAACCCGTTAAAAGAATGCTGAGCGGAGTTTATCGATTTTGCTGGCAAAGAATGAAAGGAACTGCTTCCATGAATGAACAGTACTATTTAATGCCATCTCTGAATGGGGGTAAATACTTTCATTAATTGCATTAAATAAGACCCCGGGTTTATTAGAATGTGAGGATATCAAATCTGAGAAGTAATCAGATAAGGAAAAATATCCTTTCTCTTCTCAATTGTAAAATATTCTCATGCCATCCTGAAATGAAACTAAAGCAGAAGTACAAATTCATTTGTGCTCCACCATTTCAGCTGTGTTGCCCGGTGGGTTTCTTTTTCCTGAACTGTTTTGCATTTCTGGACCACTGATGGATTGTGTGTTTAGTGACAAGCAGCAGCCATAGCTCTGAGTGTATTTTCTAAAGCTGCAGTACTCTGTGCCTGTGACAATTTCTGTGCCACTTCTGAAGCTGTCATCTTCTAGCATAGCAGGCATGTTTATGTGTAACACTGAGGAAACAAAGTATTTTATAAATAGCATTAAAAAGAAAGGGATCTGCAGCCCCCACACTACAATGAGGCTGATTCAATTTCACAACAGCACAATTAAATACGGTCCGCCAAAATAATACAGCAGCAAAAGAATTATGCAAAAGTTCACTTTGGATTACAACTATTACGTCAAAAAATATGTAACTGTCTAATTTCATTACAATGCCGACAAACCAGGGCATTGCTAAAATGGTTGACACTCTTGGCATCAGGGCTAAGAAATTTGGTGGTCAACTTATTGAAAATGGTGGTCAATGGAGACCTGGTAACTGTTAAGGTCGGGCCCTACTTGTAGCAAAGCACAGCATGAGACTCTACAGATGTGGACTTACCATCTCAGTTGTACCAGTGACCTCAGCATTGCTCCATGACTGGGGGCAACTTTATGAGAGGAGCAATTGAGCCAAGGCACCATATAATACCAGCAGGAAGCAGAAAGGAGGAGGACTCGCTCTCTATGTGAACACAAGGTGGTGTAACTCTGGACATGTAAACATTAAAATCTCCACTTGCATCAGGGACATCAAACTGTTGGCCATAAGTTTGCGTCCCTATTACTTGCCCAGAGAGTTTGGACACATCATTGTTGTTATCGTTTACATCCCTCCTCGGGTGAATGTGCAGATAGTGGGTGACATCATCCACTCGGCTGTTGCTAAGTTACAAACGCAGCACCCTGAGGCGCTTCTGCTAATCTCTGGAGACTATAACCATGTGACGCTGGAAAAAACATTACCTGCCTTCTCCCAGTATGTGGACTGTAACACCCGGGGAAACAGGACTATCGACCTACTGTATGCCAACGTTAAAGACGCATACAGCGCCACCCCGCAGATCATAACCTGGTTCTGCTTCAGCCTCACTACAAACCAAGAGTGAAGGTGCTACCTACAACCACACGCTCATTCAGGAAGTGGTCCCCTGAGGCAGAGCAGGCTCTGAGAGACTGGAACTACAGACTGGGATATCCTACAGGGGTCACATAGTGAGAACATTGAAGAGGCTGTTGACTGCACTACTGACTACATCAACTTCTGTATGGCCATTTAAGTTCCAGTAAGAACGCTGCTATGCTAACAACAAGCCATGCATTACAAGTGACGTCAAGGGCCTATTGAACCAGAAGAAAATGGCTTTTAAAGGCGGTGATCAGCATGAGCTCAAGCACGTGCAGAAGGAACTCCGAGTCCAGCTCAGGGTGGCGAAGGAGCAGTACAGGAGAAAGCTGGAGCAGAAGTTGCAGAATAACAGCATGAAGGAAGTTTGGGATGGGATGAAGATCATGACTGGCTGCAGCTCGAAGTGGGGTGCCACCATCGAGAGAGACATGGAGAGAGCCAACCAAATGAACAACTTCAACAGGTTTGACCACCCTAACCCACTCTCACCTGGAGTATTGCACCCTCCAACCATCCTTCTGTTGATACCAGCATAGGAAAGACATCCCCACCCACAATTACAGCAGCACAGGTGAGCAGAGAGCTGAGGAGACCTCATGCCAGCAAAGCAGCGGGTCCAGATGGAGTATCGCCACGACTGCTGAAGGCCTGTGCGCTGGAGCTGGGGAGTCCTCTACAGCGCATCTTCAACCTGAGCCTGGAACAGGGGAGAGTCCCAAGGCTTTGGAAAACATCTTGCATCACCCCAGTCCCAAAGGTATCACGTCCTAGTGAGCTGAATGACTTTCAGCCTGTCGCTCTGACGTGACATGTGATGAAGACCATGGAGTGGCTGCTGCTTCACCACCTGAGGCCACAGGTCCGCCACGCCCTCAACCCTCTGCAGTTCGCATACCAGGAGAAGGTGGGAGCGGAGGATGCCATCATCTATATGCTACACCGATCCCTCTCCCACTTGGACAGAGGCAGTGGTGCTGTAAGCATTATGTTTCTGGACTTCTCTAGCGCCTTCAACACCATCCAACCTCTGCTCCTTAGGGACAAGCTGACAGAGATGGGAGTAATTTCATACCTGGTGGCATGGATCATGGTCTATCTTACAGACAGACCTCAGTATATGCGTCTCAGGAACTGCAGGTCTGACATTGTGGTCAGCAGCACAGGAGCGCAGGGGACTGTACTTTCTCCGGTCCTGTTCAGCCAACATACATCAGACTTCCAATACAACTCGGAGTCCTGCCACGTGTAAAAGTTCACTGATGACACTGCTATTGTGGGCTGCATCAGGAGTGGGCAGGAGGAGGAGTATAGGAAGATAATCAAAGACTTTGTTAAATGGTGTGACTCAAACCACTTACACTTTAACACCAGCAAGACCAAGGAACTGGTGGTAGATTTTAGGAGGACCAGGCCCCTCATGGACCCCGTGATCATCAGCGGTGCAGAGGGTGCAGACCTATAAATACCTGGGAGTGCAGCTGGATGAAAAATTGGACTGGACTGCCAATACTGATGTTCTGTGCAAGAGAGGACAGAGCTGACTATACTTCCTTAGAAGGCTGGCGTCCTTCAACATCTGCAATAAGATGCTGCAGATGTTCTATTAGGTGGTTGTGGCGAGTGCCCTATTCTACGCGGTGGTGTGCTGGGGAGACAGCATAAAGAGGGATGCCTCACACCTGGACAAACTGGTGAGGAAGGCAGGCTCTATTGTAGGCACGGAGCTGGACAGTTTGACATCTGTGGCAGAGCGACGGGCGCTTAGCAGACTCCTGTTAATCATGAAGAAACAACTGCATCCACTGAACAGGATCATCTCCAGACAGAGAAGCAGCTTCAGCAACAGACTGCTGTCACTGTCCTGCTCCAATAACGGACTGAGGAGACCCCACACTATGCGACTCTTCAATTCCACCTGGGAGGATAAACGTTATTATACAAAATTATTGTCAGTCTGTTATACTTTTATTGTTATCACTCTTTAATTTAATATTGTTCTTGTCAGTATGCTGCTGCTGGAGTATGTGAATTTCCCCTTGGGATTAATAAAGTATCTATCTATCTATCTATAAATGGCACCCATCACAAAAGTCATCTTGAAGTCCTTCAGCATCATGTGTGAGGTCACAACGGCTTTACACTTGTGTCAAGAATAGCCAATGAGCCGCAGAGTCTGAAGTTGTGGGGTAGCAAAGGGTCAATAGCTGCTCACAGTTAACAGCTTCTTGGCCCCTTAAGAAATTTATATAAGCTTCATCCTCCCTCATGTGTGACTTTCTCTAAGATATGAGAGCTGGCTGAGTGTTGCCCTTGAAACGCTGCCCCATGTTTGAGTTCGGCTGGGCACAGACTATAAAATGACTTCAGTTCACAGACAGACAATGCACTCTTACCATCACACCTGCTGTGTCCCGTCTGTTTTATTAAACATGAACTGTTGGCCGTACAGAACAAATGAGTAAAGTTGAGGCAGCATGCTGATGTCAATATGTACCGAATATAAACTGAATATAAAAATCACAGCAGGCCTTTCAGTGAGTATCACAGGTCAGACTGTAAAAACAACAGCAATTTTGAAGATAATAATAATAATAATAATAATAACACATTTTATTTATATAGTGCCTTTCCCATACTCAGGTCCTTCACAGATTCTTAAAAATAAAAACAGCAGGATATATGTAACATCGGATACAAATGTTTTCCTGAATAGAACAATGAAATGGATAACAAAGCATTAAATAGAATAAAAGGACAATAAATCAGAGTAAAATACCAAGTTCAATACTAAAAGAAAAACCTAACAAATAACCTAATTTGTGACAAAACAGGCACGCAAATTATCCTGAGCACCTGGATAGAGAGGTAAACTGAAAGAAAGGGCAGAATGTTAAGTTAAGTTAAAAGGCTTCCTAAATAGATTATTTGTATGTTGTTTTTTAAAAGAATGAATAGAGTCAGCCGATCTAATTAATTTTGTGATGTCATTCTAAAGTCTGGGTGTTATGGAGCTGAAGGCCCTGCTGTCACCCATAGAGTGCAGGTTAGTGTGGGGCATATCAAGATTACCAGAATCCGAGGACCTTAGTAGGCGAACAGGAGCAGAGTGATTTAAAAGGTCACTGATGTAGTCCAATGTGAGGCCATTTAAAGCTTTGTAGGTTATCCAACCATCCAGCCATTTTCCAACCAGCTGAATCCGAACACAGGGTCACGGGGGTCTGCCGGAGCCAATCCCAGCCAACACAGGGCACAAGGCAGGAACCAATCCTGGGCAGGGTGCCAACCCACCGCAGTGTAGGTTATTAACAGAATTTTATATTCAATCCTGTAGGACACAGGGAGACAGTGAAGGTGAAGCAGGATGGGTGTGATGTGTTCACTGTTGCTGGTTCGTGTAAGGACTCTTGCAGCAGAGTTTTGAATCAACTGGAGCTGTGCTATAAGATTAAAGAGTCCCCTGGGGTTCATTAAGAGTGAAAAAGAACATTTGACCATAATGAGATGGCAGAGAGGCTGCTGTAATCCCTCTAGAGACTGTATAAATATCATCTGCAGACGCCTGCGCTCAGAAACAACAGTCTTAGCATGTCTGTGGGGAAATGTGGAATTACTGAGGGAAACAAAATGGAATTTAAGAAGAGAAAGATTGATTACTGCTTTCCTAATAGTAATGCATCTTGTCTGAAATTTATGAAACAGAAATCTATGTATTTTTAATATTTTCTCTGTACTTTTGATTTCAGTCTCTATCTTTGGAAATCTTTTTGTCATCATTTCTATCTCTCATTTCTTGCAGCTCCACATGCTGACTAATTTTTTTATCCTTTCACTCACAGTGATTGATTTCTTGGTGGGTTTGTTTGTGTTTGTCCTTTTCTTTGATTATGCAGATTAAAACCTGCTGGTATTTTGGGGTCATTTACTGTTACGTCTATCAGACACTTGCTAACATGTTTGATGTGGCCATTGTTACTCTACTGGTGTTAATATCAATTGATTGCTACATTGCTGTTTGAATTCCATTCTTTTATGATTCAAAAATAACTGAATATCACAAAGATCAGCATTGTACTGATGTGGATATATTCATTTATATTTACATTCATCTTTTTATATTTATGTGATTTTGAAACAGTGATTTGTGAGCAAAGTTATTGTGACAGATAGGTGGCAGTATCACTCCCTTGAACCCCTGTCCAAGACTCCAGATAAAAGTCCAGATGTTGACTTTATTTACACAGCACAGTGCACAAAGCACCCTCTCCTCCACAATACTTATATAATAAACAATACAATAAACTCTCCACCACTCCCAGACGCGTTGCCCTCCGACCACCCAGCTCAGCTCCCCGTCTGGGAGCTGTCACAGTCCTTTTATAGTTCCTGATCCGGAAGTGTTCCAATCCCCAGTTCATGTGATCCTTATCACCTCCGGGTCAGATAAAAAGTACGTCACTTCTGCAGTCGATCTGCGTATGACGCACTTCCGGGTTATAGGGCACATATGATAAATAAGGTGTATAATTAGACCAAGGGATAAAACCAGACCCTCCACCAGGGGCATCTGTAATAGAAATTTACTTCAAATTAAAACTAAAAATATATCACCAGTTCAGAAAGAAGCATGCAGTTTTAAATGCTGTTTATTGAACATTCGCTCTCTTGGCACTAAAGCTGTTTTGGTAAATGATATTATATTAAGTACAAAATCTGAACTGTGTCTTCTTACTGAAACCTGGCTTAGTAAATGTGACACTGTTCCCCTAACAGAGGCGTCACCAGATGGATACTCGTTCCTTCATAAGTCTAGAGATTCTGGTCGAGGAGGAGGCCTTGGAATAATTCATTGTAATAAAATGCAAATCACTTCTGAAAATTTAGGCAACTTTACATCCTTCGAGGTATTCATTTTAAATATTAAAACAGATTCCAACACAATTATAGTGCTAGTCTACAGACCACCAGGGCCATATTCATTGTTCATGACTGAATTTAGCAACCTTCTGTCTGATTTGGCTATAAATTATGATCACGTACTTCTGATGGGGGATTTTAATGTACACATTGATGTGGAAACTGACACTTTTAGCAAATGTTTTACTTATTTGTTAAATACAGTAGGATTTTGTCAGATTGTCAAAGGTCCAACTCATAATCATAACCACACATTAGATTTAATTATAACTTACAAAGTTGAAATTCAAAATTTAAATATTACTCCATTAAATGAAGTTATTTCTGATCACTTCTTAATTACATTTGATTTAGTTCTGCCCATGCCAACACACTCACAGATTAAAACAAAGACAGTGCGACATCTAGATTGTAATTCTGCTTCAAAATTTATAGATACCTTGAGTAAGTCGAGTGTAATTGTGGAAAACCATTTAGATCAGTTAACATCAAATGTAAACATGGAAAACAATTTAGATCAGCTAATATCACATTATAATGTGACCTTGAGAGATGCTCTGGACACAGTGGCTCCCCTTAAAACAAAAGTGATCAAAGCGCATAGAAACTCTCCCTGGTTTAATGAAAATACTCGAGCTCTTAAATTAGAGTGTCGAAAACTGGAGCGCAGATGGAGAACAACAAAGCTACATGTCTTTCAAATTGCATGGACAGAGAGTGTTAATAAATATAAAAAAGCCCTCTTTAAAGCTCGCTCAGAATACTATTCTACATTAATAGATAGCAATAATAAAAATCCTCGGGTACTGTTTAGAACAGTCGCTAAATTAACAAATGGCAATTCAGGTCAACAGTGCAAAATACCAACAGATATTAGCAGTACAGACTTTACGAACTTCTTCAATGAGAAAATTAAAAATATAAGATCCCAGATCTCAGCATCACAGTACAAACCAAATACTAGCTTAGCAGACCCTGCCGCACATTGTATTCAGCACTTTAGTAATTTTAATCCTGTAACTGAGCAGGAAGTCTTAACTTTAATTACTAAAATGAAGCCC
>JANRMT010062791.1:185600353-185615004 GCA_026402145.1 Polypterus bichir lapradei | reverse complement strand
AGGGGTTAAGATTAGAGAAATTAGGGTTAGGCGTTAGGGTAGGGGACCGCCAGCCAAGCTGGCACACATGGGTTCACTAGCCCAAGAAATAACTAATTAGATCTTAATTCCACCCATTGCCTAAAGAATATTATTTTATTAAAATTTCCTATTTTTCATTGAGTCCCATCGGAAACTTTGTCTGTAGTATTCCTATCCATTCTGTTTCTTTAATTATCAAAGTTTTTGTCCAATATGTCTGGTGTTCTATGGGGAACATGATTGGACTATGATCCTGCTGTGCGAAGTGTGTGTATAAAATAGTTTGCCTCTCCTGGTTCTCCATTAATCGAAAGTGTTGGACAAATCTAGCCTTCACAGATTTTTTTGTTTCGACGATGTACAACATTTTACATTTTTTGGATTGAATAGAAGAAATGCAGTTTTTTGTGGTTAGCCTCAAATTCTGTAAAATATGTCTCTCTTTCCCCGTTATTGGATTCTCAATCATTTTTTTATTTTGATAAGGGTTAGGGTTAGGCTGGGTTAATGGAGATTGAAGTGTACCCCAATTTGGGGCACACCAACATGCTGGTACACTCTTAACGTCTCGTAACTCTACAATGGTTCCCCGGCACACCATATATCCCTAAAAAGCCATAAAATATTTAAATACCTCCTAAAAAAATAATTTAACAGACTCCTCACTACAATCATATAAAAACCATTAAATGTGCATAAATCAATTTTAAAATTTTAAAACTGCCTCATCCATGGTTTAAAAATAATTTGTAAAAAGGTCACCAAAAATGTCTAAGAGGGTTAAAATATAATACTAAAATGGCTCTAAAACAATACAAAAGGGTTATAAAATTTAGATAAAACTAAGGCTAAAAAGGATCAAATTTAAAATGAGGAATTTATTAGGGCTAAAAAAGGAAACACAGAGAATAAAAAAAACTAGGCCAATAGCGGAGAGGACTGCATTAAATATAATCTTACATGCCCCCTCCACGATCTTATCGGGGCTCTAGTTTACTGATGGATCTACCCCCACTGACTTTAAGTTTAGTGTTTGCAGTAGGGGCAGGCCCATCTAAAAACAACAGGAAGACATACATAATGTTAGGACCGAGGCTGCATTGACTCCAAATTTCAGGCCCGGTCCACGATCTTAAGATTAGGCGTCGGGATGGGGATAAGCCACCTCCCCACGAAGTTTAAAGGTTAGGTTTAGAGTAGGGGATTCTAATTTTATTATCGAACCATTATATCTTAATTGATATCTTTTTCTAAGTGTTTGTTTATTTTGTAGGTTCCAGATGTCCCAACATTGCAAGAAGATGGAAGAGGATAGACCCAGCGGTAAGTATTCCCCCCCGGGAACTTAACTATCCCTTCAATTTCAGGTGCCAAGGATATTCCTCCATTCCTACCATCACCCTGCCTCATGGGTCCTAATTGAGGATCTTCTACATCCCCAGAAAGGTAAGTATTCCACCCTTCAAAAACAGTCATCTCTTCATCCGACCCATAGAAAGTTAACCAGGAAATGTCTGATAGATCTGAAACAATATCCTGTCCCTCTCTAATCTGAGGAACACCTGTTTTATTATTCCCCGTATTATTAGGGACATCTAGATATCTCCTATAGGTTTGTTCTACCTCATATCTGATTTCCCTCAAGAATCGTCTAGAGTACCCTCTTTTCAAAAGAGATGAAAACAAGATCCTAATCGCCTCTTGGACTTGCAAATAGTCTGTATTGATCCTATAGAATCTAATCAGTTGTGATTTCACTATTCCCCTAAACGTATGTTTAGGGTGATAGCTCCATTTTTGCAACAAGGCATGCGTATCTGTATCCTTGAAGAAGACCTTAGCACAATTTCTTAGTAGAGTTTGATATTCCTTCAAAATAAACCTGAGTATCTAAAAAAGTTATTTTCTCCCTACTTATTTCCGCCGTTACCCTAATAGTCTCATGATTTCCATTCAGTATATTAACGAAATGTTCGAATTCCTTTTCAGTATGTAGCCAGATCCCAAAAATATCTAATATACCTCAAATACAGGTAAGGTAATTTCCGACATTTCAAAAAGGCTTCTTCCTCCCACCTGGCCATATAAATATTTGCGTACGAGGGCACATATTTTTCCCCATCGCTGTCCCATACATTTGCAAGTACAAAGCACCATTAAACTCAAATTCATTTGTTGTTAGATTTAATCTAAGTAAATCTAATAAATAACCATCTGGTCTATTGTCATCCGGATATTGTTGCATAGTCTGTTTCACCGCCTCCATTCCCAAATCAATACCGATATTCGTATACAGTGATTCAATATCCATTGAGAAAATAAAGGCATGTTCTGGAACTTGTCTACCCCTAATAATTTGTAAAAAATGGTACGTATCTTGCACAAAATTATTATGTTGACAGGACAGGGGATGAAGATAGAATTCGATCAATTCCAACACACGATACAACTCTGAACTACAATCTGAAATGATAGGTCTCCCTGATGGAATCTGATAGGGTACTGTCCACGATTCGGGTTTTTTGTGTACTTTAGGCAACAAATAAAATTTCCGTGTTGAAGGATCGGATGGACCTGCCAAATAACGTTTGTTTGGCCGATATAAAGCCCTCCTCTTGCATGCTATCTAGAATCTCAACCATTTTACTATATGTCTTATCTCGCTTAGTTTTTTTTTTAAACGTTTATAATGGAGTTTATTAGATAGTTGTCTTTTAGCCTCTAGAACATATTGTTCCCTATCCATGATTATAGTCATAGATCCCTTATCCGCTGGTTTGATAATAATCTGTTTCCCAAACTTTCTAAGGTATTCTAATGACTGTCTCTCTGCCTTAGGTTATCTAGTGCTCCCGGAACCACTCGAATGTTCCCTAAATCCTGTTGATCTTCCCGGATCAGTTCTAAAATCACCTGACTCAATTGTTGGTTTTTTGGCTGCCAATGTGACGGTTCTACATATGTCCTAGAGCCCTGCCCTCATAGTCAAAATAGTCTAGTAGTTTTAAACGTAGATGGTATTTACAAATATCTCTTTTAATCTCCTCCATATCTATCCCTACTGGTGTCGGTACAAAGGATAAACCCCTCTGTAACAAAGATATATCCGGTCCTGTTAATCTAAAATTGTTACTGAGATTATAAATATTGCATTCCTTTGCCGCTACAAATCTATAAGACCCTAACCCTAACCCTAACCCTAACCCTAACCCTATAAAAGGTCTAAGCTATCTAGTCATTGGTCCGCAATTAGGAAAGCCTGGCCCATTGCAGTCTATGACCCTGTTCTAGTTCCACATCCCCCTGTCCCATAGAGTCTACTACCTCAATCCCCGATAGTCGAGGAATAATTGCATTAAATTCCTGTATTCTTTCATACACCTCCTTAGATTGATCTATCACTGAATAAGGAATTGTAGCAAAAAAGAGTTTTGCCCGTGGAAATTTATGCTTTAGACTTAAAATTAATTTTTGTAAGTAGTCCTTCGTATGTCTCCCTACCCGACCTTTATTGCAATCATTTAGACCTATACAAACCATAATTTTCAATACCAAATGGTTAGGTTTTCTAATTCTATTAATTACGTCCATTACATCTCTAACTCCTGCCCCTGGAAGACTAAAGGCTTCCAATTCGCTTTGTCTATAATGATGGATTCTACTAATGTTTGAATCCCCAAAGATCAAATATGGTTTAGTAATGTCAGGAACAAGTTTTTTATTTTCCCGCCACCCTTCCAATCTTATAGGCCGATCTACGATCTCAATCTTGTCTATATTATTCTGATTATTAAGGATGATGGGATCAGCTTGGGAATTGGAGTCGCCCACATTTTCTGGTGTCCACTCTTCCCCTATCATCTTTTCACCATCAATAGGTCTAGTCATTACCTCCAATCTTATTATACCTGACTGATTGTTCCGTCTGTCCTAAAGATGTTCCTGAAAGAAATGGATCAGAATCTCCAGTTCTCTTGTTCTCCCTCTCCTTGTTCTCCTACAATTCTAAATTCCGCTACTTCCAGATCACCGTCCACTCCATTTCCCCAGGTAAGTATTCCGTCTCCCTCATTAATTTCTAACCTTATTTCTCTTCCAGATTCCATCAATTCCAGTTCCCCCAATTCAGGATCAATGAAGGTAAGTGGGATTTTATTACTCTCTTCCCTTTCTAAACCAATATTCCTCCCTATTCCTTGTTCCTCACCCATATTGTCTTCTATATCTTTCCTATCTTGGTCCCCCTCTCCCCCCTTCCCGATTCTCTTCCTCCTCTTGTTTCTCCCCAAGGTCTGAAAACACTACCGAATCAGGAGAAGAATATAAATTTCTCATATCACCCTCATTAGTAATTTCTATCCTCCTTCCCTTCCCAAAACCTGACCCTATCGAACTACCGTCTGACAAACCTTCTCCTGTACCTTCCAAAATCCCAGTCTCCTTAATTAGCTCCTAATGAAGATGTGGAAGAAAACAATAAAACTAGACCCCCTGGTAATCCCTCCTTTTGTTGAACTCCCACCTCTCCCCTGCCTATTTCCCTCCTCCTCATACTCCCAATTTTAGGGGATAAATAAACTGTCGAGGATGTAGAAACCGTATCCATTTGCCCACCACTCCCCCCCATAGGAAGAAAAACTTTTATTGGAGAATTGAGAGACAGAAGGAATAGAAGGAAAAGATGTCAAGGCTTGTCCAATATTGGGAACATCCTGTGTTTTAACCTGCTTTGCTTGTTTTTTCCGCCCCGTAGAGGTAACCACCAACCATTCTTATCGTCTAATATCCTGATCCCTAATCCTGGATGATTCTGCAATATCTACATCAAATTCAACAATACCACCACTTTCAAGAAACATCCTCAATTTCCTAATTGAAGTATCTGTGAGTTTGTTCCTATATCTTACTCTTATTGCCTTTTGTACGTCTTGCTCCACGACTTGTTCAATCCTAGGATATTCTTTTAATAATAAGTCAATATAATGACATTTTAAAGTCTCCATATTAGCGAATAACCAGTCTAAGGTATTATTTTTCATCTTTTCTGTAGTAGGAGCATGAGGGGCTACTGGTTTAATAAAAGTAATTAAGTTCTGTGCTTGTCTCAGCATTCCTACCGGAACCTCATGATTTTTTAAAGCTTTAATATTTCTAAATGGTGTATTGCTTTTAATAATTTAAGATACCTTTTATCCATCTTTACAGGATGTTCCACCGGTGGAATTGAAGACATCGAGGGATCCGCATCCGAATCCATCCGGTCTTGGAGAGGTGAGTATCTATTTTGGAGCGGTAAGTATTTATTTCCATTTTCTAATGAAGCCATCCTTTGCAATATCTAATTAGTTAAAATAACAACCAACAAACTACACAATAAACACCAAAAATATTCTGTAAAATTTATATTAAATAATCATAATCCAGGGAAATTTTTATATAGTCCATAAAAAGTTCTGTATCCTTACCCCAATTCCTAGCCATTCACTCATCAACTGGAAAGCTGTCCTATTTGTCCACAAATTTCCTATTCAGCCTTTGTCAACTTAAAAACCTTTATATCTACTGTACACAAAGTGTTTGCTGTTTAAAGTGCTAGGGTTAGGTTTTTTTAAATATATATACACAAGTGCATATACATAAGATTTGAGTGCTCTCAATGAGCACTATTCAAAACCAAACGGCTCTCATAGCGGAACGCTGGGAGTGGCACTCTCACACCTTGTACAACCAATCTTTCCCTATTAAAACCATCGGTGCATCAAAGATGCCTCCTTGTTATAATCTTTTAGCTTTATTTAGTAGGGGTAGTACTCCAAAAAAGAATTTTTTACTGCGTGCCCATGGCCGTCACCATTGCACCGTGCTCCTTTTTATTTTTCTTTGTTTTAAGCATTCGAATCCGTTTGCTGACTTAAGATATCCATATCATATATAGGGTTTCTTTCAAGGTCGTATCCAAAAGGAGTAACACTCCAAACAAACTGTTCCGTGCACATGGCCGTTGCCATTGCACTTAATTCCATACATATGTCTGGTGCCGCAGCACTCACACATTCGTGAAAAAACAATTTCAATCTTTTTGTTATAAGCATCCGAATATGATTGTTGACTTAAAATATACATATAATATGTAGGATTTCTTTCAAAACCGTGTCCAAAAGGAGTAACATTCCAAACAAAGTATGCTCCGTGCCCATGGCCGTCGCCATTACACCGCGCTCCGTACAAACAACCGTTATCGTTGTATTCTTAAGTTCTCAAATTAAATTTGAATTATTCTTTGCTATAAGTATTAAGACTTATTCGTTTGTTCCATATTATAGTCCAACTGTATTCCGTGCACATGGCCATTGCCAATGCACTTAGTTCCGTACATATGTCTGGTGCCGCAGCACTCACACCCTCGCAGAAAAACAATTTAATTCTTTCTTTGTTTTAAGCATACGAAAATGTTTGTTGTCATAAAATATACAAATATGTAGGGTTTCTTTCAAAACCTTATCCAAAAGGAGTGACGCTCCAAACAAACCATTCTCGCTGTATTCTTAAGCGAAAAAATTTTTTTCTTTTTTTTATTTTAAACATCCGAATCTGTTTGTTAACTTAAGATATACATATAATATGTAGGGTTTGTTTCAAAACCTTATCCAAAAGGAGTAACACTCCAAACAAACTGTGTTCCGTGCACATGGCCGTCGCCATTGCCTCGTGCTTCGTATAAACAACCGTTATCACCGTAATCTTAGATTCATGAAATAAATTTAAATATTCCTTGTTATAAGTATTAAAACTTATTTGTTTGTTCCATATAATAGCTCAACTATGTTCCATACACATGGCCGTTGCCATTGCACTTAGTTCATACATACGTCTAGTGCCGCAGCGCTCACACATTCGTGAAAAAACAATTTAAATCTTTCTTTGTTTTAAGCATCCGAATATGTTTGTTAACTTAGGATATACATACAGTATGTAAGGTTTCTTTCAAAAAACTTTATCCAAAAGGAGTAACACTCCAAGTAAACTGTGCTCCGTACATATGGCTGTCACCATTGCACCGTGCTCCGTACATGTAACCATTATCGCTGTATTCTTAAGCGAAAGAAAAAATTCTTCTTTTTTCTTTATTTTAAACATCCCAATCTGTTTGTTGACTTAAGATATACATATAATGTAGGGTTTCTTTCAAAACCGTGTCCAAAAGGAGTAACACTCCAAACAAACTGTGCTCCATGCACATGGCCGTCACCATTGCACCGTGCTCCGTACAAACAACCGTTATCGCTGTATTCTTAGGTTCACAAAATAAATTTAAATATTCCTTGTTATAAGTATTAAAACTTATTCGTTTGTTCCATATTACAGCCAAACTGTGGTTCGTGTACATGACCGTTGCCATTGCTCCTCATTTCATGCATACAACCTTTGCCATTGTATCTTTAAATCCGCGAAAAATAATTAAGTTTTCTTTGTTATAAACATCCAAATGTATTTGTCCATTTCAAGTATACATATAACATACCAAATTTCCTTTAAAACTCAATCCAGAAGAAGTAATATTTCAAACAAACTATGCTCCGTGCACATGGCCGTCGCCATTGCACCAAATTTCATGCACACGTCAGCCTCCGTTACATTCCCATATCGGCGAAAATAACTTTACACTTTTCAATTCCAACAAGCTATGCTCCATGCATATAGTCATTATTATATATTTGTACTTGTCACAAACATTAACTTCAGTCGTTTCTTTAACATATGACATCCAAACTTCTTCATAATTTCCAAATATCACTTTCAAATATGACCAGCCGTAATAGATACAAAGATTTGCAATTTACCTCATAAGCTGAGAACCCGTGTCCGTATCCCTGTGGTCTTTTTTATTCCCGACAGTTATACAACATATTAGGAAAAAAAATGTATTTGTCCAAAATCAGTTTTATACAAAATAAATCTGAATCTGTTGCTCAATTAGCATTCGTATGCCCTTCGGCGGTTTGAATGCGTTCAACAGTTAGTCGTTGACCAAGTGTTGTTTTTATGCTCCTCCCTCGGAGAAAGAACCTCCCCCAAATAGTTTTTCAAAAAACAACATCCGCGATGTACTAGAATCTTCTCATGCCTTTTATATTGGTTGCAATTAACATAAGCAAATACATTCCTTTCCCAGTGTTCCAGAAATAAAGTAAAATATTCCTCTTCCATGTTACTTATACCAGTATCCTTATTTGTTCTGAGATGAGTTTACTTAAAAGTATATATATATACAAATACATTTTTCCTTTTGTTTAAGTTGTATACAGGTAAATATATATCTTTCCAATACTCAGTTGTATCAACATATAAAAAGGTAAGTACATTCCTTTCCCATTGCTCGAGGCATAAATAGGTAAGTATTTCTTTTTTTTCAATGTTAGTTGCCCAAGTGTCTTTCCTTTGTTTAAGGTAAGTATACTGAACCCATCCATAAGCCAATCCTTGACCTTGGGGGTCAAATGTCTTTTAACCTTAGGCTTTCCAGTAAAATTCCTTTTGACATTAGATGAATGATTTACACACCTAATGTTAAAATAAGTATTTCCCTTATTTTTAGCCTTAAGGGTTAAATTTCTCTTTAACATTGGTTGAACAAATCCCTTGCCTTTTAAATTTTAGGCGTGTGGTTTACTGATCCTTAGCCTTAGGAGTCAAATGTCCTTTAACCTCAGGCAAGTAGATCACTTGCCTTTAAGTTTAGAGTAAGATCCAGGTCTGTTCTTATATAGATGTCAGTCAAGATCCTTTTAACATTAGGTAAGTAGTTCACTTATTTTAACATTAGACATGTACTTCCCCTGTCTTTAGCTTTAGGGGTCAAATTTCTTTTTAACATCAGGTGAACAGATACCTTATCTTTAAGTTTAGGCGTATGGTTTACTGATCCTTAGTCTTAGGGGTCAAATGTCCTTTAACCTTAGGCGAGTGGATCACTTGCCTTTAAGTTCTTTTAACCTTAGATAGTTAGCTCACTATATCTTTCAACCTCAGGTGAATAAAATTACTTGCTTTTGAGTTTGAGGTAAAATCCAGATAGTTCAGGATCATAATTATAGTATAGGCCTCAATCCTGGCCTAGTTCCTTAAATGGAGTCAATCTGTACTTCCACATGTAGTAATCCCAATATTTTAGTGCCAGACTTTTTAATCTGTTAATTTTTACTTTAATGAATCTTAAATTTGATTAAAACCCTTCGGTTCTATACATTTGAGTTTCTTAATCCATTTTCTTTCCTGCGTTTTCCTATGGTTAGTGTTCCAATCTCCCTTGTGTTCCAATATTGAAATTCTGAGTAGTTTAAGACCAATTCTATGGAAATGATTTGTTAGAGGTGATTCTATTCTGTTAGTCCTCATATTTGACAAGTGCTGCAGTAATCTAGTTTTCAAGGATTTACTAGTTTCTCCCACATACACTTTAGTACAATGCAGGCAAATAATAACATAAATGCAATTAGTTGTCTCCAAGAAGCTATGTCTGTTCTGTAACCGAGAAGCATTCTGTTCCACTTCTAAATATTCTCTGGTTATACCAATAAAGTGTTTGGAATCTATCCGTCTTTGTTTTTATATGTGTCATTTTGCTATGAATCAAAGTATCCTTAAGATTTCTATTTCTTTTATATGCTCCAATAATCCTGTATCCTTGAAAGTGTCTTTTTTTTTTATGTTTAAGATGTTCAAAATTTATCTTGAGGATTCTATTTGCCTTTATTGATAGATTGTTGTAGGTAAATACTGCTGGAATCAATTGGTCCTCTCTGTTTCCTATGCTTTTTGTTCTATCCCTATGATGGGCTTCAATGTTTTGTTGACTTTTATTTCTATCTTGTTTTAAGAAGTTTTGGTAGCATTTCCTTAAAAACGTTCTGGTGTATCCTCGATCTTTCAGAGCTTGAAATAAGGTGTAAACTGCAAATATAAAGTCCCGTTCTGATGAACAGATCCTTTTAAATCTCAACAATTATGATTTAATTACCCCTTTCTGTGTATGGGGTGGATGGTAGCTTAAAGCATGCAATAAAACATGAGTATCAGTCTCTTTAAAGAAGACTTTTGTTTGTAGTATATTGTTAAACTTGTATGTATCCAAATCCAAAAAGTTCACTTTATATTCTGAGGCATTATATTTCAGAGAAATATTGGGCCAGTGTTGATTAAGTATATGAAAGTACTCAACAAAAGCTTCAAAGCCATGTTCCCAGATTCCAAATATATCATCAAGAAATCTCCAATAGCAAGTGGGTTTAAGGAGTAGTTTATCCAAAACAGAAATTATTATTTTTAAGAGAGACTTCCAACAATTGCATGATGAATTTATCCGGTCTATCCTCTGTTCTATATTTCTCCAGCCAAAATTGTGCAACTTTAAGGCCATGATCAATATCGATGTTTGTATATAATGCTTCTACATCCATGGTGAATAAAATAGCCTTGCTAGAAATTGTGTATCGCTTGATCTTTTCCAAAAAATATGAGTCCTTGATGTAAGAGGAGTGTCGTTATGAAATTGGATTTAAGAAATAATCAATAAAGCTGCCGACATTATAAGATTCACTGCCACAATCTGAGACAATAGGTCTACCTTGTGGAATTCTGTTTGGTACTGTCCATGTTGTAGGATCCTTGTGTATTTTTGGTAAGGTGTATAAGATTCTTTTCCTGGGAGTGATAGGGGATTTTAAGAAATCCCTTTGTTTGGCTCTGATGATTCCTTCCTCATACATTAAATCCAAAATCTTATGAAGTGTCCTTTGTGTTTGTTCATATAGTGGTTTTAATAAGGGTGTATAATATCTTTTGTCCCCGAGTTGTCTGTGGACCTCAATTTTGTAATCTTCTCTGTCCATTACAACTATTGCACTCCCCTTGTCTGCTGGTTTTATGATTATTCTATGATTTTGTGCCAATTTCAATAAAGCTTTTCTTTCCTCCTCTTTAATGTTGTCCTTTTCTTTATTGTCCTGTTTCATCATTTTTTGTATTGATTTATTACATTTAAGAATATATTTTTTTGTTTGTTTACTTATTTTATTAGACGAGGGTTCCCACTTTGATTTATCCATGAAGGGTGTAATTTGTTGTGAATCCTCCTGATCCTCCTTAAAATAATCAATACGTTTGACTCTTCTATAAAAGAGTTTTAACTCTTGTAGAAGTCCATCATGTTTGTTCCGGAGATATTGTTTATTTTGGTATGATGTGGGTATAAATGACAGTCCTTTGTTTAATAATTTTGTTTGATATTCATTCAAAGTTATGTTTTTGGAGAGATTAAGTACATTCCCCAATAAATACGGTTTTTCCCCAACGTGGGGTCACCGTAAAAGCACTTAGTTTAAAGCGCATACCCATTTTTCTAGGAGTTTCTTTGCTGTATCATGAGTCCAGTGTGTTTTGTCTCCCTGTACTGTAAAATCTTTTTTGGGGGAATTGTGATAAAGCTCAAATTCTTTCTAACATACTTATTAAAGCATGTGAAAATTTGCTGTTGTTTCTCATTCCATTTGGAAGAAAAGTTAAGTTCCTGAATATAAATTCCTGCCATTGGAAATGTTTCCCTCGCTGTGGCTTGTAGAATTTGCAGCTGTTTCTCAATGGTTCTGGTGAATTTAAAATCCCTATTATTGATGCCAACTGATATGATCAAATTCTGTACCTCCAAGTTTGGTTTCTCCATTTTTCTGAATAAGGCGCTAATATGACTTAGATTGCTTCCCAGGAGCAAAGATATCTGTAGATGTTGATATGAATGTCCACGTACCAGCCAGACATTGTAATCACCCACTATTACATTGGGTTTAGTAATTATTAAATTCCACTGTGCGAATTTAAATCTGGACATCCCATGGGTTTTGGGATAATACAATTGTTTAGTTGTAGTTGTTGTAGTTTGGTCGAGTTCAACCAAAGTCTGTTTGGTCCTAGGTACCAAGTTATTGTGTAAACGTTCCATTTTATCTGTATGTACTCTAGTTCTCCTTCTAGGTACTAGATTGAATGTCGACGTCTCATTTGAATTCCTGTATAAAGTTGTTCCTGATTTAGGTTTTAAATCATAAATCTCATTAAGAGAATTCTGTGGAATTATAGATGCATCTGAGACAGTTCTCAGATTTTTGCTCCTTGAAACTTTTGTTTAGTGTTTGTGTCGCTTTTTGATTTTACTGTATAAGTCATACATCTGTATTGGTTGTTCCCATTTTTCTCCCTGTTTTTTAGGGGTATTCTCTGAATTAGAGTCTATAGTGATTATCTCCTTTGTAGAAGTCATATTTTCTGTCTTATCAACATGTTCCATTAGTTGAGTTAGTGTCGGTTGTGAGGATTTAGGAGATGTCTCCTGTGTTATATTCAATTTTATTGTATTCCCACCCCCATCTGAGGGGAAAACTTCCGATTCTGATGGAGTATAATAGCTGAGACCATCAGCTCCCACTATTTTTCCTCGTGTTTCAAGTGGATCGTGTCCCACGTTTTGTATTTTAAGGACCGTTTCATTTGAAGAGGTCCTTTTTATCTTTTAGGAAGGGGATCCGGAGACATCCACCATTCCCTAGGGGTCTGTTCCTGTTCAGGAGAACTTTGTGAAGAGACACCCGTCCAGGTACGTAGCCTTTTAAGTTTTTGTTCCCTGGTAAGTTTTAGTTTACTTTTTTTGTCTTTCTTCCTGTTTTCATTTTTTGCCATGTTTGGTTTTGAGATTAGTCAATTTTGTTTTAACTCCTTGTGCTTTTTGTTCAGTTTTATCTGTTGTAGTTGTTGTCTCTAGATGTGAAGATGAAGTTCCCTTAATAGATTGATCCTTTTTGTGGTTAAATAAGAATCTTTGTTCTATTTCTTGCAGAATTATTTTAGTTTGTATTTGTTATTTTATTTCTTTCTTGTATTTCTGTCTCCATTTGTAATTTTTCTAATTCCACTGTGAGTTTGGGAATCCAAGTTATAGTTTCCTGAGAATGGTGTTTTTGAAACCATAAACTAGCTATATGCCAGTACCTTCTCCAGTCAGATCCTGTTAGAAATTGAATCAGTTCTTCCTGGATTTCTGCTAGGCCTTTGTTGTAATGTTCCTGTAGTATCTGTATAGTTGTGGTTTCCCAATTTTTAGCATTAGCAGCTAATAGTTCCCTGACCAGTAAGTTACCATATGCTGGTCTGATACTTTCCATTAACGTTTTTGTTTGTGCTTGAATGTTTCTTGGTATTGAACCTTGTATGGCTTCCTTCATGAGATTTGAGTGTCTCATTAGTTGTGCCCATCTAAAAAACACCTTAACTCTTTCGGCTACGAAGAGTTCTTGAAAATACTCATCCTCTTCGTTAATAGGAAATTTATGAGGTATTTTTAAATTTGATTCATCTGAGTCCATGTCCTCTGTATCTTTTAAAGTATCAGTGTTATGACTTTTTCCATAATTAACTTTTCCCGTTTTATATTAATAATCCTTCCTTTCCAGTTTATCTTTATCCTTGTTATAAAATCCATTTCTATCCTGGTCTGAAAATTTAAAATAATTTTTAGAGGTAGACTCCATTGAGTCAGCCCCTGGTCTCTCTTTTCTTAGGTAAGTTTCTCTTTTATCCTCCTTATACCAGTTTGCTCCATGTGATTTTGACTGAAAATCTTTGTTCCATCCCTTCTAGGTCTTGATTATAAAATCTCTCCTTGTAGTGAAGATGTGTATATCTATCCTTATTAGAAGAATGATATTGTTGTTTCCTTTGTCTATTCTGTCCCTTAGTAGAATAATCCAGAAGTTTAGTCTCCCTGATGTAAGTGTCCCCACTTAAATAAGTCCCAAGGGTTAGGTTAGGGTTAATGGAGGAATACTGTACCCCGAGGGGCACAAATGCACGGGTTCAACTGCTAGGTGAGCATTAAATCTAAGTTTTACTATTTAATTTTTTCCTAGACACAATAAGCCAATCTGTTCTCCCTAGTATAATAAACAACAATGAATCAATTAATCCCAAAATTTACTCCAGTACCTATTAATGTCCTATTAGTTGCCCCTACCACACCCCTAAGACAAGTACCACTTGAAATGGTTATATTTGGGCTTCCCCATAGGATCCTAATATACATAAAAAAAAAAAATCCAGAAATAAATTTCACTGTATTATTAGTCATACCTGTCCATAAAAAGCTAACAATCTGAGAAAAGCCCAGTATACTTTTTAAATAAAAAACTGGGTGCCTCTCAAAATTAAAATAATCATTAAATTATTAGGGTTATAATTTAAAATTAGGTATATTTACGTCAGGGTAATACTATCTTAACCTCAGGGCTGTAGTTAAATTTTTTTAAGATTAGGCGGGCTCCCTAAAGTTTTTACGCCCAACCCACTATCTTAACATCAGGGATTTACTTTATTGGGGTTAGGATTAGGATTATGGTGAGGGGTAGATGATCCTATTTTTATGCTGGAAGATATTGTACTTTATTTTCTAGAATCCCCAATAGATTCTCGAAAATAAGCCGTTCCACCGCCACCGGGCCTACTCCCGGTTTAGGTACCTCAAACATTTTTAAACTCATATTCCTAACTAAAAACCTTTTTAATTCTTGATATATATATATATATAT
>JANRMT010062791.1:185557345-185576816 GCA_026402145.1 Polypterus bichir lapradei | reverse complement strand
ACACACAACAATTACATTAACAATCAAGTTACGTTATTTTTAAAATTTTTCCTTTTCTTTTTCATAACTTCTTTAACACAGTACTTCTCCGCTGCGAAGCGCGGGTATTTTGCTACATATATATATATATATATAGATATAGATATGGGAACAACACTCATATCAATGACAAAACAATTACATTAACAATCATGTTACGTTATTTTTTAAATTTTTCCTTTTCTTTTTCATACCTTCTTTAACACACTACTTCTCCGCTGCGAAGCGCGGGTATTCTGCTAGTTTATAATAATTTTCCTGTTCTTTTTATGGATCGTGTATTCATCTACCTTAGAAAAAATGGATCGCGCAAGGAAAACTTTTATCAGTACATTCCTATTAAACAAACTTTAGAAGCACTGTTTTATTATTCAGGAAACAATATAAGAAAACAAAAGCTGAAATCAGAACACAATATATATTCTCTGATGTTTGGGATGGCAGATACATTTATGAAAACCGTGTGTTAATACTGATTCACAATCGTTAGGTTTAATCTTCTATCATGTTGCCTTTGAAGTTGCCAATTGACTTGGATCAAGACAAACATTCCAGTCAGGAAACCATTTACAAAAAGAACATCATGTTGTTCTGGACAGAAATGATGAAGGTGTTGTATCAGGGAAAATTCAGTCGACTCTCATTCACGGCAATTCCAATGTACACGTTGTCACAAAGAAATATCTTTCTTGTAGATCAAAGTTCACTGATTGACATCACAATATTTGGTTCACTAATTAATCAAAATAATCTGCCTGCCTTTGCCTGAATACTCCTTGTCTGACTGTAATGGTTCTTTCTCATTTTTTTCCATTACTAGAATGATGTCTGAGTTACAAAAAGAGATTAAGCAAACCTTACTGTGAGCGATACAAAGCCTTCCTGAGGAGCCACTCAATCAGTCAGTTGAGAAACGTGTAGGCTTAGGAGTAGAAGATTTTATGGACGTGAAAGAAGAGGACATCTTAAGAGTTCATACAACCTGTCCAGTGCCAAACTGCTCAGCGCCTGGAAAGATCACGGGAAGTCAGGCAATAAGCTATATAATTATGCTGTGCTGCATTGTTTGTTGCAACACTCTTGAACTGATATTTCATTACATTTTTCAGAAAAAAGTAGCATGTTGGTTCAGTAATTAGTTTGACCAGCTCTCCTCAAAATTCACCACAAATGTGCTCCTCAGTAAGAAAATGGATGGACTGATGCTTCAAGCAGATGTGAGTTAAATATTTTTTGAAAATCATATGTATGATTGCATGCGTGACTTATATGTTGTAATGTCTGCTTGAATGTTGTATCAATTTTTTATTTCTTTTACTTCAGGCATTTGCCACTTCAGCAGATGTCCAAGGAACGCTCACCTTGCCTGACAGTCCTTGAATTATAATTCTTGGTGTGTAGACATAATAGTGCAGATATCTAATTGTACCTGATAAAAGTGTCTCATGTTTCAGAGGACTCTTTACAGAGTATTGAATGTCATTTTGTAATTTTTATTTTCAGGTCAAACTCTAAACATTGAACATTGAGGGTCACGATGTATGTGAGGGAACACAACTGAGCTTTGTCTGTGGCCGAGCTGATGTGTTTGCTTCATGTTACAATTTCAACCTCCAATACTGTATAGCTAGAGACTGCAAGCACCCTTTCATTTTGTTTAAAGATTAAAAATTGGCTTATTTTCCACACATACATTTTCATTAAAACTGACTTACACTTCCATCAGACTTTATTACACACTGCCTGTAAAACGTTTGCACACTCAACTCCTCTGAGACACACAGTCAGCTTATTCTCCTTCTCATAACCTGTTAAATATTTGTGACACACTATTAACCACCCTGACACACACCATGATATTTTTTCTATAAATTAAATCTGTTAAAAGTAAATATTGGCAAATTCAGTCATGCACTTGAATCTTTTTAAGAGAATGCAAATTGTTGAGAGTGCAGGAACTAAGGAACTGTTTTGAAGATGTGTTATGGCTTCACTTTCCCACATGAACCTGAAGAGGAACCATTGCAGTCACGACAAAGTGAATGATTTTTTTTATTTTATAAATAGTGAAGTAGATGTGTTTTTCTTTCTTTTTGTCATTTAGATGATTTATTGACATCAACCCTGAACAAATGTCCAAGGCCAATCAAGGAAAAGCTACATCCAAGAAGACTAGCCAAGTAGTCCATAACAAGAAGGACGCAGTAAACCCTCGTTTTTCTTTTCCACTTTGTAAGATAATGGACTTTGAATGGAATTTGGGCTGAGGTCATCCAAGACCACTTTGTTCACTTTTAATTTTGACAGTTTAGGCCATTTTTCCCTAACATGGTGTTCATATTCTATTTTAATGTGAAAGTCAACATTGGTGCTACTTTTAAATGTAGTACTGAATGCTGCACTTTGTTTATTGCCAGTGTTTCCCACCTCTGTTGCAAACATTTGTGTTTATCTGAAATAATGAAAGACTGCTAACTGTTAAAAACTTGTTGGAAAAAGCTAATCAAGATCTTAAAAATAAATGTTTATTGGATTGTTTCAAATGAAAAAAGCATTATTTATTTACATTTAAATTAATCTGTCAGGAAATATTGCAATATAATGTCCTTATCAATGCTGTAGTGACACTAGAAAATGGTATTCACAGTATGACCACTGTAAAAAGACAATATGTAACTGTAGAAAATGCAGCTTTAAAAATAACATTTTCTCATGTAGTTTTACAGTAAAATACTGGCAGTTGAGTTGCCAGCCACCTACTGTACTTTTACAGTGAACCTGCTGTAGTTAACATTTACAGTATTACACTGTCATTTCATAATACAGTATGATACCGTAATATAATTGTGTAAATCTGAACCTTGTATAACAACAACAACAACATTTATTTATATACCACATTTTTATACAAAGAATGTAACTCAAAGTGCTTTACATAATGAAAAAAGACAAAATAAATAAGAATTAAAATTAGGGAACACTAATTAACATAGATTAAAAGTAAGGTCCGATGGCCAGGGAGGACAGAAAAAAAAAATCCAGACGGCTGGAGAAAAAAACATCTGCAGGGGTTCTGAGGCCACAAGACCACCCAGCCCCCTCTAGGCATTCTACCTAACATAAATGACCTCAGTCAGTCCACATTGTATTATGGGTTCAGGTGGAAGACTTGATGATGACGGTCATGTGGACTTCTGGCCTTTAATCCATCAATGAAGGGACATCACGGTGCTTTGATCAGGTGCAGATCAACACCACAGAAAACTGGAAAAAGAACAGAAGAGAAAGAAGGGGTTAGTATGGATTTTGGAGCCACCATGAATGACAATGCTAATTAAATGTGTATACAGAATATCAGGGTTAAACTAAATTGAAGCTATGAGAAAGCCTTGTTAAAGTAATGTGTTTTCAGCAGTGTTTTAAAGTGCTCTACTGTATCAGCCTGGTGAATTCCTATTGGCAGGCTATTCCAGATTTTAGGTGCATAGCAGCAGAAGGCTGCCTCACCACTTTTAGGTTTAGCTGTTTGAATTCTAAGCAGACACTCATTTGGGGATCTAAGGTTACGATTTGGAATATAAAATGTCAGACATTCCGAAATATAAGACGGAGCAAGATTACTTAAGGCTTTATTTTAAAGTCAATTCTGAGTGACACAGGTAACCAGTGTAGTGACATCAAAACTGGAGAAATCTGCTCGGATTTTCTTTTCCTAGTTAAGATTCTAGCAGCTGCATTCTGCACTTGTAATCGATTGATGTCATTTTTTGGTGGTCCTGAGAGGAGTGCATTACAGTAATCTAGTTGACTGAAAACAAAACCTGAACTAATTTCTCAGCATCTTGCAATATTATAAGGGGTCTAACTTTTGCTATATTTCATAAGTGAAAAAAATCCTGTCGTAGTAATCTGAGCACAAAGTGAGGACCCTGTGGCATTGGATGTGAGGTGCATTGGCCGTCTATTAGAACGACTGCATTCTTTGCAAATTTAAGGGAGTCGTCATTCCATTGCTCCCTTTTAAATGAAGCCGGCGTCTGCCAGAATTTACACTGCAGAAGTGAAAGAGGATCGGATTTGACCTCAAGGGGGCGGGGTTTCGTCCCGAGTCGTCGTAGCGCTTGCTGATGATGTCTTGGGTTGCGACATCACAGGTGTTTCTTCATCATCACCAGAGGCCGAAGTCCGCTCCTCTGCCAGCTGTAAATGCAGCGTGGAGGAAGTTGATGGCGCAGAATCAGACCTAGTGATCGAGGAGAAGAAGTGCCTGTATCACCGCTATTTATTTTGACCCAATCTCTTCCTAGTATCACGGGGAAGGGAGGATTATCCATCACGGCCACCATTAACTTTTTAAATAGTTCGTCTTGACAGATAAAGCAGTTGGTGGATCGATAATACTGAACATCCCCGTGAATACAGGTAATGCAGGTCTTATTCTTACACCATTGTCGCGGTAATATCGAATGGCAAGCAACAATGGAAATGTTACTGCCGGAATCAAATAAAGCGATTAATTCCATTAACTAGCACTTCTCCCGTATGCGAACAGGCCAGTGGATTACATTGTTCACACGAGTCCCGTTCTGAAACTCCCAAGCCGGTTTCTGCCCTGAGGTGATCTATTGTCCCAGCTAGCGCGACAATATCTGTATATACCCAGGCTGGCTGGGCGATTTTTTTCAGGTAGGCTGTTGAGGAGTAAGGCACAGGTCACCTGCTCCGCTATTTGGTGGCTGGATTTTTTTATGGGGTTGCAACCAACCAACCACCTTAGCCCATAAAGCCACGGCCTGTTTCTTAGTTGCCTTAGCTAGATTAATTTTCCAGGCCATTATGTTTTTCACCTGCCAGCCTGGATTTCTCCCACCTTTATTAAAGGGCTTGTCCTTCATGGGATAAGTAGGGGCAGTCCCCACACCCAGAAGGCCATAATAAGCACTCAATGCGTTCCCTGACGCAATTGGCTCTAGTCTGTGAGTCCCGGGGCTATTTTTCCCCGGACCTTTAACAGAATGATAGGTCGAAGCATATTCAAGCTTTCCCCAGCACGCCCCGACTGACACCCACTCAGCAACTTGGGAGCGGTACTTACCCATCTGATGTTTCCTTGGATTATAAGTATGTGTCAAGCCTAGGTTTGGGTTTGCCTTCCGTTCTCTCAAAGAGGCCATCATCCTGCCGACTACGCCACTGTAAAAAGGAAGAGACTTGACACACGTAAAAAGGTTTGGGGCAGCCACCCGTATATTATTCCTAGCTGCAAAGGTTTGGTTTTCCATTCAACAGAGTAGTTGATTGTGGAGAGTCCAAGACAGAACTACTGAAGGTTGAAAAAGATGGCGGTTTTAAATGGTCAGACAGGAAGTGATGTATGTTAACTGGAAGTGATGTAGGTTGACCGGAAGTGGTGTTTCTCTGACATCAGCCTGGGAGCCGGGACCGGAAGTGACAATCTTCTGAGCGCTGGAACTGGAAGTGACGTTCTTCTAGGCGCTGGAACTGGAAGTGACGTTCTTGATTCAGATAGGTTTTCCTGCGGCTGGTCTGTAGAGATCACAGGAGAAGGTTTAATGCATCAGGCCTGGCATGGAAATACCTTTACTTGGTCCACACAATGTTCCCCTATTCGCACATGTGTGACAATATACATTTGATGTTGGGATCATCTGACTTTGGAGTTTGCTGCAGTTGTTTCTCTTTCTCTATTTACACACAAAGTTGATTTTTCTTCTACAAATGTTTCTCTATTTTTTCCTCTTTGGAGGAGCCTCCTGAGCCACGGATGAAGAAGGAGGACTACCTTCATTTTTGGACTTTTTGAATGTGATTTTTGTAGGAGTACGCTGTTTTTGTAGTTAATACACCATTTTTTTCTTTTCTTCTCCTTTTTTATGTGAATTTACTTTTTGAAGGAGTGTCAGCACTGCAGGACTGTGACACAAAGCCCGCTTGACACTCCTGTGTTTTTGCTCTTGTAAATAAACTTACACCTTTCACCCTTCAGTTTTGGTCTGTGTCTCTTCTCTCCACTGACCCTGTTCGGCTCATGAACTATCAGACGTCCAGACTGTTGGTTCAGGCTGCTTTTCTCGCTGCACGGGATATCACACTATGTCTCTGTCATTCCAACAGATGGCACTTTATAAACAGTTTTAGTGGTAAACTGCATTGAATTTGTCATTCCAATAGATGGTGTATAACAAACATTAACACAGCTTGTACAAATCCTGTACCAAATAACATATCACAGAGATACAGCAACGGGTCAAACTGCCAACGTTAACACTGAATACATCCAACAGGGAGTAACTACCAGACAGACAGAAATCAGCTTATCCACCTTAATAAATGGAAAAGAGTCTGTGTATCTGTGTGTCTGTCTGGTTGCCATGTCTCTGTCATCCCAGCATATGGTGCTTCACAAGCACTTGCAGTAATACCTCACCTTTGTCATTCCAACAGATGGTTGTACCAAAAAGCATATAATTGTCGGTGTTTCTGTGCATCTCTGTGTCTGCCAGCTTGCTCTATTTCTGTTATAAGACATTTGGTATGGCATTCATATAAGTAGTGTTAATGTTTGTGATGTGCCATCTGTTGAAATGACAAATGCAGTGCACATTCTTGCTACCTGAATTACAAAAACACATTCCAATAGGTGGTGTATTGCCAATGTTAACACTGACTATGTCAAACAGAGAGTAACTGCCAGATGGACAAAAACAGGTAGCTGTATCTCAAAAGCAATAAGCTTCCATGATGGAAAGAGATCAAATGCATAAAGATATGATGAGACAGCACAAAACACCCAAAGCTAAGGAATTCTGGCATAAAAGAATTCAAAATGCGAAGGACGATGAATTGCCTGAGGATATCTTCGTCTTCTTTCGGCTACTCCTGTTAGGGGTCGCCACAGTGGATAATCTCCTTCCATATCTTTCTGTCCTCTGTATCTTGCTCTGCCACACCCATCACCTGCATGCCCTCTCTCACCACATCCATAAACCACCGCTAAGGCCTTCCTGTTTTCCTCTTCCCTGGCAGTTCTATCCTTAGCATCCTTCTCCCAATATACCCAGTATCCCTCCTCTGCACATGTCCAAACCAATGCAATCTCGCCTCTCTGACTTTGTCTCCCAACCGTCCAACTTGAGCTGACCCTCTAATGTTCTCATTTCTAATCCTATCCGTCCTCGTCATACTCAATGCAAATCTTAGCATCTTTAACTCTGCTACCTCCAGCTCTGTCTCCTGCTTTCTGGTCAGTGCCACCGTCTCCTGCCCATATAACATAGCTGGTCTCACTACCATCCTGTAGATCTTCCCTTTCACTCTTGCTTATACCTGGCTGTCACCAATCACTCCTATCACTCTTCCAAACCCACTCCACCCTGCCTGCATTCTGTTTTTCTCTTCTCTTCCACAATCCCCATTACCCTGTACTGTTGATCCCAAGTATTTAAACTCATCCACCTTCGCTAACTCTACTCCCCTCACCCTCACCATTCCATGGTATTCTGTCTTGGTGGTCCTACTGACCTTCATTCCTCTCCTCTCCTCTTCATATCTCCACCTCTCCAGGCTGTCCTCAACCTGCTCTCTACTATTGCTACTGTGGACGCTTGTGTCAGAAAAAGCAACGGGAAACTAAAACCAATTTAAAATAAAAAGCAATTTCTTTATTCTTGGTAAGTTAAAAAGACTTGAGAGACTGCCCCATGCACAGTGCAACTGATTTGGGGTCAGACAGACTACTGCAAAAGAAAAAATTCCTCTCTTTTATTATTACCTAGCTTGTTAATTAGCCAAAGAGAGAAAAAAACATAGCAGTTCATTTTGAGGTCATACCTAGAGTGCTGTAAGTTACGGTTACATCCTGATTTAGGACACACAGGAGTGTACCAAAATAAAGAGTTATCAAGGCACTCGCATTCCTAAGCAATATATCCATCTCAGTATACCCACACAAGACCAATTTAAGCAGTTTCTTATAGTTCATTACATTAGTTATAAACAGATTACATTCTTATAGCTTTAAAATCTTCATTAGATTATATTTGTTTGGCTAGATTAATAATCCTTATTTATTAATTTGTAGGCGACAAGTTCTCTTATATTTTTAAGCAAGAATTCAGAAAACGATCACGTTGATTTATAATATCACAGGGTGTTCTGTTAGTTTCAAGAGGTTAGCATTTTCTCATAAAAGAATGTAAGTTAATCACATAATTCTGTGCACAAGCTTAATTCTTTTTCTACCTAAATGAAGAACAAATGAATATAGAAATAATAAATCATATACCTCTCTGCAGCATGATTAATACAAAAATACAGTCATTGGTATGTATGAGGTAACCATTTATAATCATTACAGTTAATAATGTTTTTCTTCTTTCTCACTACAGATCACAAATTCATCAGCAAATATCATAGTCCACAGGGAGTCCTGTCTAATCTCGTCTGTCAACCTGTCCATCACCATTGCAAATAAGAAAGGACTCAGAGCCGAATCCTGATGTCATCCCCCCTTGTCACTCCTACTACAGACCTCACCACAGTCACACTTCCCTCGTACACATCCTGTGCCACTCTTACATACTTCTCTGCCACTCCCGACTTCCTCATACAATACCACAACTCCTCTCGAGGCACCCTGTCATATGCTTTTTCCAGGTCCACTAAGACGCAATGCAACTCCTTCTGTTCTTCTCTAAACTTCTCCATCAACATCCTCAGAGCAAACATGACATCTGTGGTGCTCTTTCTTGGCATGAAACCATCCTGCTGCTCACTAATCATCACCTCATTTCTTAACTGAGCTTCCACTACTCTTTCCCATAACTTCATGTTGTGGCTCATCAATTTTATCCCCCTGTAGTTACTGCAGTCCTGCACATCCCCCTTATTCTTAAATATCGGCACCAGTACACTTCATCTTCACTCCATAGGCATCCTCTCACTTTCCAAGATTCCATTAATCTGGTTAAAACTCCACTGCCATCTCTCCTAAACACTTCCATGCCTTCACAGGTATGTCATCTGGACCAACGGCCTTTCTTTTTTTCATCCTCTTCATAGCTGTCCTTACTTCTTCCTTGCTAATCCATTGCACTTCCTGATTCACTATCTCCACATCATTCAACCTCTTCTTTCTCTCGTTCTCTTCATTCATCAGCCTCTCGAAGTCCTCTTTCCATCTGCTCAACACAATCTCCACGCTCGTGAGTACGTTTCCATCTTTATCCTTTATCACCCTAACCTGCTGTTCATCTTTCCCAGCCCCTCTGTCTCACCCACTGGTTTTTTTCTCCCTCCTTATTGTCCAACCTCTCATACAACTCATCATACGCCATTTCTTTAGTCTTCACCTCCTCTCTCTTCACCTTGTACTTTATTTCCTTGTACTCTTGTCTACTTTCTGCATCTCTCTGGCTATCCCACTTCTTCTTTGGCATCCTCTTCCTCTGTATACTCTCCTGTATTTCCTCATTCCACCACCAGGTTTCCTTTTCCTCCATCCTCTGTCCAGATGTCACACCAAGCACCGTTCTTGCTGTCACCCTTACTACATCTTCTGTAGTTTCCCAAATGTCTGGTAATTCTTCACTTCCACCCAGTGTCTAAACTCAACCTTGCCAGTCCCTAAACTCAACATTGCAGTCTTCCTTTTTCAGCTTCCACCATTTGATCCTTGGCTCTGCCCTCACTCTCTTCCTCTTTTTGATCTCCAACATCATCCTACAGACCACCATCCTATGCTGCTTAACTACACTTTTCTCTGCTACCACTTTGCAGTCTTCAAGATTGATTCTTCTGCATAGGATGTCATCTAGCTGTGTGCATCTTCCTCCACTCTTGTACATCAACCTATGTTCCTCCCTGTTCTTAAAATAGGTATTCACCACAGCCATGTCCATCCTTTCCACAAAATCCACTATCCTCTGACCTTCTTCATTCCTCTCCTTGACATCATACCTACCCATAACCTCCTCATCTCCTCTGTTCCCTTCACCAACATGTCCATTGAAATCCGCTCCAATCACCACTTTCTGTCCATCACCCATCACCCATTGCACACCCAACTTGCGGTGCATATCCACTAACAACATTCATCTGACACGCTCTTCACCTCCAGAACACTCTTGACATGCTGTCCCTTCAGAATAACTCCTGCCCCATTTCTCCTCCCATCCACACAATGATAGAACAATTTGAATCCACCTCCAATCCACCTGGCCTTACTCCCCTTCCATTTAGTCTCTTCACGCACAGTATATCAACCTTCCTTCTCTCCATCATATCTGCTAACTCTCTCCCCTTACCAGTCATACTGCCAACATTCAAAGTTTCTACCCTCAGTTCCAATCTCTTTACTTTCCTCCTCTCCTCCTGCCTCTGGACACGTCTCTCCCCCCACCCCACCCACCTTCTCCTTCTTCTTCTTCAGCCAACTGTAGCCCAATTTCCCCCAGCACCCTTTGGCTAACAGTACTGGTGGCAGTTGTTGTTAACCCGGGGCTTGACCGATCTCGTATGGAAATTTGTATTGCTGTCCACATATTGATTTGGCAAAATTTTACACCAGATGCCCTTCCTGACGTAACCCTCCCCATTTATCCGGGCTTAAGACCGGCATCAAGAAACACACTGTGCATCCCCTGTGACTGGGTTTACCCGAGCATATGAATGTGTAAATTAAGAACGTCTCTGCACAGTCAATACTCAGGTAGCAGAAGCCCCAGAGGAACATGGAGAGTGAAATCCTAAGAATACCACGGCTATTGCAGCAATGCGGGCCCAGGAGACACCAAACACAACCAGAGCCAGAGTACAGAGTGATGTTCAGAGTCAGAGGGTGTGAAGTCAAAGGGGCAGGGGAGCCCCAAATCTGCCTATAATTCACAAGATTGACTGGAATTATGAAGTAGGGATTGTAGGAGAGCATTATAGCGGTGATCTGGGCATCAGTGCAAATATTGTGGTTAATGATTTATTGAGGGGGAGCAGATTAGCAAAGGGATATACAGTAGGTGTTGTAATGAAGGGAGACTTGTCTTACCTTTGGTGACAATTCTGGAAGGGTCAAGGTGCAGATTCTACGAATTTCATGAAAAACATCAGTTATCCTAATTGTTCTTTCTGTGAATTTTATTCCCCCTCCTCGTAGAGAACCCTATTGTTTTCAGAAAAATGATGACTGTTACCATAGGGAAGGTTTGTTAAAAACAGAAAATGATGAGCAGAGGCAATAGGATCAACTGTATATCCTCAATTCAGACAAGGTCACCAACTGGAAAAGCATTGTGCGGAAATTTCAGTGCTGTCTCCCACTGATAAATCAGTTAAATTAATGGATGAGTGAAATTAATCTTTTCACTTGAGTGTGTAGAATGATGTTTGAAATTTAACAGGAATGCACGGAGGAGCAGGTGCTGAACCAACCACTGTTACAGTGCAATTGCAGTGGATAGGAATCCACAGAGATCTAATTCTCTAAGGGCAAATGAAGTAGCCATCGTGCTTGACCACCCTGAAGGAGAACCACCTCTGGAGCAGAACCTCCTGATCTGTCCTAAAGCAGATTCAGGGAATGTAAATAGGAACTGCTAGAGGATTAGTTTCCTTGATCCCAACTTGGATACAAAGTTATATTCACTATTATTTCCATGCAGGTATCTTAGTTGAAGACAAAATATTAGGTTAGAATCTCCAAGGGCACTACATGGAGTACAAAGAAGAACAAGTGTGGCAAATCCGAGGCTCAAGGTCACTCAAACGCAGTATTACAGTTAATGGCTGGGAAAAAGGGACGATACATTAAACAGGTTTTGGGTGCGGGGAGGCTGAGCCAACAATAATGGGCTGATTCTTATATCAGGACAAAAAGAAATCGAATGATCTATGTTGCTAAACCAAAACACAATTGCGGATCGAAATGTATAATGGGTGGATGGATCACATAAATACAACTGCACAAGTGAACATATTAGCACTAGAGAAGGTTTATATACTTCCTTCAACATTCCAAGGAGATCCAATGTATATGATGAAAAACTATCAGGATGTGATTTCATTAGTGTGTAGCTACGGGCCACCTGAACTTTTACCTACAATGATGTGTAATCTGCAATGGCAGGAGATTGCAAAAAAATATAAGACAGGCCAGAGGCCAGAGAAAACAACTAATATCATTGTAGGAGTGTTTCAACTACAGCTAAAAGTTTATGGATATCATGCCGAAGCAGACATTAGGAGTGGTTGTGATACAAGTCCATATTAATGAGCTTCAGGAGAGAGGTCTGCCTCATGCATATAGGAAAGATAAGCCACTAAAATATGAATGTTATCAACAGGCTGCTAAGTGTGGAGCTGCCAGACCCTACACAAGACCTCCACCTCCATGAGATCATAGTTAAAACTATGTTCCACAGTCCATATGGTCCTTTGTATCTATCAGCTCCATGTATGGTAGAGGATCAATGCTCAAAAATGTCTCAAAGGAATTACAGAAAGAGACATCAGGCAATGAAGACGGATAGCTGAAAAATAGGCAATGATGAAGAGTTAAGATAAGCGGAAGGACAGTGAAGAATGAGTGGTTAGTAAATTACAACTTGTATCTGAGTCGCAAGTTCAACTGCCATATCAACGTAGAGCTCTGTGCTACAGTGAAGAGTGTGAAGTACGGCTTCAAATACGAATATAAGGTCATAATTGTGTCAACATTGTCATTACAGAGGGTACTACCCTTGAACATGATGAACTTAGGCAATTTGTGAACTCTTTGTATATCAGCACCCCGGAGGCAGTGTGGCAGTGGTTTTGATTTGATGCCGTACAATAATGCATTTAGCAGGTGACTTGACCAGGGACCATCACATTGTATTTAGAGAGGAAAACAAAGTATACACATTGGATAGGAGTAGAGAGAGAGAGATACCACCCTGACAGCTTGGTTTAAGCTGAATGAGGACATACCAGAAGTGAGGGATTATTTTAACTGGGAGTTGCCGGAGCATTTGAAGATATGAGGCAGAGATGGATAGTGAGAAGGCAAATAAAAAAGATACCGATATTGGCTAAGACTGCTTTTACTAAATACTAAAGGGGCTTGAGGACCAATCAAAACCCTAATTTCTATGGATTATTAATGGAGTTTGCAAGAGCCAGGGGCCTTGTCAATGATGACTGTTTATGGAACAGGTCCTTGGGAGATTCTGTAGTCTTTGGATTGCCACCACTGCTGCTTCAACTTTTTGCTTTCATTTGTGTCTTTGATACACCAATAAACTCAGAAGAATTGTTTGTAAAATACAGGGGAAAGGTGTGTGAGATGGTTGTATGGCACTATGCAGACGACTGTGCTTTGTGTGTAAACTAAGTGTTGCTTGACACACAGAGAGAACTCTAATGTGCCATAGAAAATGATGCAGGAATTGCAACCTCCCTGTAACACAGGCAGTCACAGGATATACAAGTCCCGAAAACTATTATCATGCAGTTCATGAACACAAACGAGCGATGGTATTGGTTATTATGACTGTGAATATACAGTATCTTTGGTGGGAGGCACATCACCTTTCCTTTTCTCTCTGATGTCAAGATCTCCTCTCGGGATTCTGCAATTTTCATCAAACACTTTGACTTTTCAGCCCTGCAGTTTCTCTCAACCTTTTATTCTTGTTATTTATGCTCAGATAAATATTGTGTACGTTCACATTTATTCCCTTTGATGGACAGATCTCAGACTTTTTTTTCTGTTTCATTTATCAAATGGACACTGCGTTCTTGTAGAGCACAATGGCTCCCACTACTTCATACACAGAAGTCTTCAGTTATCTTGGTAAGACATTTAAAAATATAATGACACAACACAGAGGTGTGAGCTAATTTGTGTATGTTGATATTTTATGTATCTGTAATGAATGCTTCAGTGTGGATTTAATCACAATTTTGTACATCAGTGATTATTAATAAAGACCTGATACTTTATATCTACGAGTGTGTTTTAGCCAAATTAAGTGAATCATTAGTTCTCTGTTTCTGTGTTTTGGAGTCAACTTAGAAATGACAAACTTAAGCTTGGTAGATTTTTATTAAAATGTAATAAGTAGTTACAGTATATGGGGAATATGTTGGTTTTTTTTTGTAATTGTTAACAGTATTTTCAACCTAATTCTCATTCTGCTTTTCTAGGTATTCTGCTTATTTAATTGATTATTTACTAATTAGTGACAAAGAGAAAATCATTGGAGCAAAAGACGCACCAAAAAGTCTTCAACCGGAATGAAGGCTCTTAGGAGTCAGAGGATGGGCAAACAGAGTATATTGTTTCATTGCAATGAACCCAATTCAGCCAAATCAGGTCGAGCCCTGAACAGTTCAAAAATCACAGATTATATAATCATTTCTTATCATTCTGACCCCGACTCCCTTTCTGAAGCTGGTCTAATTAACTTTTATTAGATCCACCAATATTTCTTATTTTCTGTCAATTATCTTTATTTACCTGCTTCGCTTATTTTTAGGTCGGCTGAGCCAACAGGTGTTTTTCCTTCTTCCATCCTTGAGCTGTCATTATCTCATTGTTCTCCCTTCCTGGGTCCTCTTGCTAGATTATATTGGCAGCTAGAGCTAAGCTGTAATTAAAAAAGGAATATGGCATGGGCCTTTATTTAACCATGTATTTAGCAGGCCTAACTTGCATTAATATTTGCACTAAGGTGAATGCCTATTTATTTTCCTATATTTATTTATGCTAATACATGAATATACTCATTTTATTTTCCATATTAGCAGGTCTGACACTGAAGTCATTGCAGCTTTCATCTTCCTGGGTGTCTGCTATGCTGGTTGTTAATTGTCAGTATTAGGGTTAAATAAAAGGAGCAAACTACACAGGAAAAGGGGAAAATCAAGCTCAAGTTCAAGCACTTTATTGTCATTGTGTAACACAACAAAATTACTTTTTATGACAGCCCCAAGGTGCATTTAAAGAAAAGACAGATAATTCAAAATATGTCGTATACATTGTTAAGTGATCAAGTAACCAGAGCAAATTATTATTACTCAAAGTACAGCAGCATAAGTTGTTATTGCACCTGTTAATAAATAGTACATTCCATATTCTATATTGTAATACATTAGTATATTGCACATTACCAATATAGCTTATTGCACATGTTCAATTAAAAATGATCTCAGACTGAGGAGATTCAGAGTTCAGAAAGTTTATGGCAGATGGGATAAAGTCTGTTAGTCTGTGTTTAGTCTGTTTGTGCGTCCACAGACTGACCTAAAACGTCTTCCTGACGGGAGAAGTTCAAACAAAGAGTTTTGTCTTTGAGAATGTTTTTGGCCCTTCTCACACAGTGAGTCTTATACGAGAGTTCGAGTGATGACAGTTCAGTCCCATTAATGGCCTCTGCTGTTTTTACGACCCGCTGCAGGGCTTCTTTAGCAGCCTTGGTGCAACTGTTGTACCTGCAGGCCATCATGCAGTTAGTTAAGATGCTCTCTCTCTATAATGCATCGATAGAAATGAACCAGCAGCTTCTGGGGGAGGTATAGCCCAGGACAGGTCCTCTGAGATGGTGACATGTAGAAACGTAAAGCTGGAAACTCTCTCCACAGCATCTGCATTGATTGTTATTGGAATGCGATTGGTCTTTTTAGTGGTCCTAAAGTCCAGAATAACTTCTTTGGTCTTTTTGGTATGTAAGACCAGGTTGTTGGTGTTGCACCATGCTGTCAGATTCTGAACCTCTTCCCTATATGCAGCTTCACTGTTGTCTGTTAGAAGCCCAATGGCAGTCGTATCAATTTAACAATAATGTTTGATTGGTGGATGGGTTGGCAGACATGGGTGAAGAGTGCATAGAGAAGCGGACTTAGTACACATCCTTATGGCACACCAGTGCTCAGGGTTAGAGTGGAGGATGTGTGTTTGCCCATCCTGACAGACTGGGGGCGGTTGGTGATAAAATCCAGTAACCAGTTGCATATGGACGGAGTAAGTCCTAGCGCATTGAGTTTTTGGATCAGCTGGTTAGGTATGATGGGATTAAATGCAGAGCTGTAGTTAATGAAGAGCATCCTAACATAGGTGTTAGGCTTTTCCAGGTGCGAGAGGGCAGCATGTAGAGCCACGCAGATGGCATCCTCAGTTGATCTGTTTGACCAATAGGCAAACTGGTGTTGGTCTAGATCAGCTGGGATGGAGGTTTTGATGTGGGTGATTACCAGCCGCTCAAAGCACTTTGCGATGACAGGGGTTAGATCGACTGGTCGATAGTCATTAAGACAGGTTATCCTCGGTTTTATGGGAACAGGTACAATGGTTGTGGATTTCAGGCACATGGGGACTCCACCTGAGGAGAGAGAGAGAGGTTGAATATGTGTGTAAATACCTCCGCTAAATGGTCAGCACAGGCCTGGAGCACACGTCCTTGCACATTATCAGTACCTGCTGACCTTCCTCGTATTGATGTTTTCGAGCGCCCGCCGCACATCATGTATGTGTACGACCACAGGCTGTGAGTCTGACTGGAGGCCGGTTATTGTCCTTATCAGACCGTGCAAAGAAACTGTTAAGTTCCTCTGCTAGGTTGGCATTGTTATTGGCCAGTGTGTCTTGTACGTCATTTTTCTTTTTGTAATCCGTGATTAATCGGATGCCTTGCCACATCTGCTGTGAGTTTGTGTTACTGTCAAAATCTTCCTCAATCTGTTGTTTGTACATTAGTTTAGCAGACTTGATGCCCTTCTTGAGGTTGGCTCTGGCAGCTCTATAGGCTGAGGTGTCTCCTAATTTAAAGGCTTTGTCCCTTTTCCTGAGCAGCTATTTGACTTCACTATTCATCCATGGTTTCTCATTTTGGTAGACCTTAATCCTTTTGTTGACAGTGACATTGTCCACACAGTAATTAATATATGACAGCACAGATGAAGTATATCTCTCTAAGCCTGTCTGATGAAAAAATATATTCCAGTCTGTTTGTTCAAATCAGTCCTGGAGTTGGCAAATGGCTGCTTCAGGCCAAACTTTAACAGTCTTGCTGATTGGATTAGTACTGCTGATAAGGGCTTTGTGCGCTGGAACAAGAGACAAACAGAGATTATCAGACTGGCCGAGGTGGGGACGTGGAATGACCTTATAGACGTCTTTTATGTTTATATAGATAGACCTGCTCTAAGGTGTTCTCCCTTCTGGTTTTACAATTTAAATGCTGATAAAACCTGGGGAATACATCCTTAAGATTCGCTTGATTGAAATCCGCAGAAATGATAAAAACTGCATCAGGGTGCAAGTTCTGTTGTTTACTGATAACGTCAAACAATATTTCAAGCGCTGACTTTAACGTTAGCCTGAGGAGGTATGTATACTGCTGTAACGATAACGACGATATGTTCTCTCGGTAGGTAAAACGGTCGGCATCTTAGCATCAGATATTCCACGTCTGGACAACAAAATGTGTTGATTGTAGTTATATTAGTGCACCAAGCATTATTAGTATAGACACACAGCCCTCCACCTGTTTTCTTACCAGAATTGGGGGTTCGATCCGCTCGATGGAGCCTGCAACCTGCAAGTTCAACTGCTGTGTCCAGTATGGTGGGATCCAGCCACGTCTCTGAAAAAATCAAAAGGACAACAGTCCCTTGTACATTTGTGTGTGGAAATATCCAGTCGAAGCTCGCCCATTTTATTTGCGAGTGATGTAGTATTCGCAAGAAAAATGCTAGGAAGAGGGGTTTTATGTGGAGCAGCCCTTTAGCCTAGTTAGTAATCCTGTTCGCTTGCCTCTTTTTTGCTTCCTTTCCCTGCGCCGTCTGCGTTGTTGTCTTCCAAGTGTAGGAGTCAATGTAAGTCCTGGTGATCTGAGAATCTCCTGTGGTATTGCTTTTGTGTTATAATTATTATCTGTACTATTAGAGCAGATCTGTAGAAGCTTTTGACAACTGTAGTGGATGCTTGCTTCCCGTGTGTAAAGCGATGAAAGTCAATATTAAGAACAATAGCAGAAAAGAGCACCTATTCGGGGAGCACAAAGCCACAGCATCTGTGCTCCGCAATTGCTGTCCAATGCAAAATAATAGGAAAACAACAAAAGAGAGTTAAGCATGTATAGCTTTAAAAAACCAGAAATATTTCTACATGTCTTATAAATGTAAAAACTATACCGTTGTGTTTTTCTGAATGCAGAATAAGAGAAGAGTAAAAAAGACCAGCTAATTAAATGAGATCACTTGTTACTGATTATTATCACTGATTGTGAATCTGGTTGGAACGAAAACTTGCAGCCACAGGGACTCCCCAGGACCGAGTTTGAGAACCATGATTTAGATGAACCTCGGCATGTTGATTTCAAACATGTGAAAGTTCTTTGTGTCAAGTTGTGTCACTAATCTCAAACAATGCTGTGACTGTCCACTCAGATCCCAAATTTGATTCAGTTCATCATATTCCCTGATTGTGATGTGAAATGCCATGATATAAATACACACAGCTGAAGTCATTTTGTGGTTAAATTCTTTGACTTTGCTCTCTGGTGTCAGATTCTCATTTCAGGATTCTCCATTTTCCACTGAACTCTATTTTGTTTATTCCCTTAACACTAGAATCCATGAAGCCTACGAAAAAACTTGTGATCCTGGTCCACCTTAAATTCCTTCGCACCTCCTCATCAGTGCATTTTGTTTTGTAAATGTGTCAATCAGTACAAGCAACAGGCAGCCTGCTCATTCATTCCCCAACTAGCTCAAGTCAGACAAAAAGTTCCCCCAGCTCAAGTCTGTTTATTTAGGTGTGAGTTGCCTGGAGCTGTAGAGGGTAAATAATACATTGTTATTTGGAATACTGTACATACATTTCATGAGTGTTCCGTTTCTACAACGATATGGCTAAGTGTAGGATGAAAGGAAATGCAAGGCAAGAAATGTTGAACACATACCTTAAACAGAAACTTTGTTCATGTTCTACTAATAATTGGAAAAATGCTGACGTGAAGTCCAAATATCAGATAAACACTTTCTCAAAAGACACATAACAAAACAAGTGCACTTTTATCCAGGAATATAACTGAAGAAAAAGAAATTGGGTACAACGCTGACATATCTGCTTGGCTGGTGCAGAGGATAAGTAACGCTGTCTCATAATCAAGAGGTTGCAGGTTCGATTCTGGCTCTTCTTCACATTTTCCATTTTGACTGGTGAGCTGCTATTATTATTACTATTTATAATAAAAACATACATTTGCTTTCAGTCTGTAACACCCAGTGTAAACCTTTGCTACCTGTAAAAGATATCACTGAAGGGATATAAGCAGACGCACACACATACATATACATACACACACATATACACACAAATACATATACGTATATATACACACACATACACATATATAAACATATATATATACATATA
>JANRMT010062791.1:185516818-185535936 GCA_026402145.1 Polypterus bichir lapradei | reverse complement strand
ACTCCCTCCATCCTCACCACTCCACTGACCTCCCTCTCATTCACACATATGTATTCTGTTTTGTTCCTACTGACCTTCATTCCTCTCCTCTCTAGAGCATATCTCCACCTCTCCAGGGTCTCCTCAAACTGCTCCCTACTATCGCTACAGATCACAATGTCATCAGCAAACATCACAGTCCACGGGGACTTCTGTCTAATTTCGTCCGTCAACCTGTCCATCACCATTGACAATAAGAAAAGGCTCAGAGCTGATCCCTGATGTAATCCCACCTCCACGTTGAATGCATCCGTCACTCCTACCGCAGACCTCACCACAGTCACACTTCCCTCGTACATATCCTGTACAACTCTTATGTACTTCTCTGCCACTCTTTACTTCCTCATACAATACCTCAGCTTCTCTCAGTCACCCTGTCATTTGCTTTCTCCAGGTCCACAAAGACGCAATGCAACTCCTCCTGGCTTTCGCTAAACTTCTCCATCAACATCCTCAAAATCCTGAAACCACACTGCTGCTCAATAATCATCACCTCAATTCTTAACTGAGCTTCCACTACTCTTTCCCATAACTTCATACTGTTGCTCATCAGTTTTATCCCCCGGTAGTTACTGCAGTCCTGCACATCCCCCTTATTCTTAAATATCAGCACCAGTACACTTCTTCTCCACTCCTCAGGCATCCTCTCACTTTCCAAGATTCCAATCTGGTTAATCTGGTTAAAACTCCACTGCCATCTCTCCAAAACACTTCCATGCTTCCACAGGTATGTCATCTGGACCAACGGCCTTTCCATTTTTCATCCTCTTTATAGCTGTCCTTACTTCCTCCTTGCTAATCCGTTGCATTTCCTGATTCACTATCTCCTCATCATCCAACCTCTTCTCTCTCTCTCATTCTCTTCATTCATCAGCCTCTCAAAGTACTCTGTCTGCTCAACACACTCTCTTCGCTTGCGAGTACGTTTCCATCTTTATCTTTTATCACCCTAACCTGCTGCTCATCTTTCCCAGCTCGGTCCCTCTCTGTAGCCCACCGGTCCTTTTCTCCCTCCTTAGTGTCCAACCTCTCATATAACTCATCATACGCCTTTTCTTTAGCCTTCGCCACCTCTCTCTTCACCTTGCGCCTTATCTCCTTGTACTCTTGTCTACCTCCAATCCACCTGGCCTTACTCCCCTTCCATTTAGTCTCTTCACGCACAATATATCAACCTTCCTTCTCTCCATCATATCTGCTAACTCTCTCCCCTTACCAGTCATACTGCCAACATTCACAGTTCCTACCCTCAGTTCCACTCTCTTTACTTTCCTCCTCTCCTCCTGCCTCCGGACACGTCTCCCCCTCTTCTTCTCCCTTTTCTTCTCCTTCATCAGCCAAAAGTAGCCCAATTCAGCCGGCACCCAGTTGTTAACCCGGGGCTCAACCGATCTGGTATTGAAATTTGTATTGTTGTCCGCATATTGATTTGGCAAAATTTTACACCTAATGCTCTTCCTGACGTAACCCTCCCCATTTATCCGGGCTTGGGACTGGCACGAAGAAACACACTGGCTTGTGCAGCCCCTGTGGCTTTTTTTTTATTTATTTATAAATACTCCATACTGGGTTACATTTTTCAATATTTTATATTATACATTGTGAAGGATGGCCCGGGTTGCCCAAAGAGTAGAAGGATGGAGGGAAGGCAGCTACTTTGGGACACTGCCTCTCCCAGGATGTTAGATGGCAGCTTCCCTAGACTGTAGTGGTACACCGGATTCCCGCAGGGCAAAATGGGACCTGGAGTTCGCGTATACAGCCCTGCTGGGTACTGGGGATGCTGTGAGACAAGGATGGGAGGCGAAGTGGTAGAAGGTCAAGGAACAGAAGCTCAGAAGAACTGGGTTGAAGAAAAACTTCAGTTCCCTATCCAACCCAGGAGTGCTGGCGAGTCACATGATTGGAAGGATGGAAGTACTATATAAAGGACTGCTGTGAACCTAGCAAATGAGCCAGAGTTGGGTGGGTGGTGGATGAGACTTGCTGGGATGTGTGGAGGAGAAAGAGTAGAGAGAGAAGAATATGGTGCTTGTGATTTATTTATCTGTTTATTGTGGCTGTGGTGCTAAATGGACAATGTTTAAGGAAGAAATTACATCTTTGTGCTTTTACACCGTGTCCTGTGTGTCTGTCTGTTGGGTTTAAGGGGTAACAGTGCCACCTAGTGTTCATAACATAATTAAGATATATCAATAAATACTTCCGTATGTTGGGCCACATTCCATATTTTATAATACAGTATGGGAATGTCTCCATCAACCCTAAAATGGATGCAAGGATAACAATTATTGTCAGGTTGACGTTAATAAGCATTTTTGATTTACAAAGTATAAACTGAGTGAATGTCATATTAAAGCTGTGAAAGAATCCCTTTGTGGTTTTTCTTTCCTAACCAGTAAGTCCATTCAATGAATGCAAGGTGTTCCTTTAACCGATTTGCAGTACGATTACCCCTTAACCTCCACACTTGTGCTTTAATTGTCTGCCATGCTCGCTCCGTATGTTGAGGGTGACATCCTGTCTGTGGATCACCAAGGGTTTCCTCACGATTGACAGAATAATGTCTGTACCCTGTGAGCTAATAGCCCTGACATAAGTACGCCACTTAGCACTAAGGACCGATGACCCTCTTCTAATATGTCTCCAGATGATTACAATTAATGTGCTCTGAGAATGTTTTTTCACCATTTTCAGAAGAAAACGTTGATGATTCCTGTTTATTTCCAGCAGACCAAAGACCCCACCATTCCTCATCCAGGGTCTTCCATATCGACCAGAGTTGTACTAAAGAACAAAGGACAACCAGTTTAACATTCAAACAGTTACTTCTGACTGTTAGACCAAATACATTGTGCTCCTGAACTGGGTGTTCTCTAAAATGATATTAAATTACAAAATCAACATTACTATAGTTTAGAAATAAAAATTAGCTTTACAGCTTACAATAATGTTCATTTATTTAAAGAATGCAGTGCTAAATCAACTATTGCATTAACTATTTGAAAATCCGCACCACAAATCTAAACTTCACAACATTTATTGGTAACTCCATTATACGTTATTTAGTTAAGTTTTATTCACTTTTTGTGACAGTGCAGATGGTTCTTCAGAAGCCTGAAGACTTTTGTGTAACCACTGACTAATAACAAGCCCAGTTAAAAGTGCGTTCTTTATTAAGAAAAACAATTTACAACCAGAATTTGATTGTTTCCTTTCTGGGCGCTGAGAAGAACAAAGCACTGGGCATAGTAAAGATTTTTGCTCGGCCTACTGTTAATGGAAAGCCTTCCTTCATCTCCTTTAAATGCCATAAGTACAGTCTAATGGCTAAGGCGTTCGAATATAAAAGGTGAGTTTCCAGTTCAGCTCCTGCCACAGACTGACAGAGCAACACTTGTTATGCCACCCATTTGCAGAGGTGCAGTTCTTGATGATCTGCGGTGGGCTGGCACCCTGCCCGGGGTTTGTTCCTGCCTTGCACCCTGTGCTGGCTGGGATTGGCTCCAGCAGACCCGTGTGGTAGGATATAGCGGGTTGAAGAATCACTGACTGACTGACTCTCAGTTCTTGATGACAAAGCATTTGTTTTATACTGAATATGCAGAAGCCCTGAGCGCTGCTGTCAGACTGTGCAAAAACAGTAAAACGTTTGTGATGAGTTGTGACCTCATTGAAGCTCCTTTAGGTGGCGCCTGATTTTCAATGGAAAGTCTTCATAATATTATATATTCTAAATAAAATGAATTACTGAAAACAAACATACAGTATATAACAAAAAAAATTGTATAATACCTTTCTTTTATGAGAGAATTTAGATTCATCAATCACGACAAATCTTAATTGCTTTAACACACACCTTAAAAATATGATTCATGTGACCAAATGAATCAAAATTATTATTAGACAAATAATAGAAATAGAAATACTAAGAAATGATATACGTTCTTAAAAACAAATGGTAACAAAGAAACCCAACATTCTACCCCATATACTGTGCTGTGTAGTATGATTGTCAATCCAACAATATACCAATTAAAATGAATTAATCTTAACTGATGAACTGAGAAAGATTTGACCTTCTCTGTTGTTACTCAGCAGACGTCTGTGCATTTAAAGATACAATTATTTACTGTTAGTGTTACAAACACGCCGGCCACTTTGACTAAATTCTACGTTTAACATCTTAACTGTGGTTAAAAATATGTAAATAGACAACATTGATACTGTGCTTAAGAAGAAATGTTTAATTAAATCTCAGTCAATATGTTTCCTTTTAAAAAAAGTAAAACTGATTTGAAAATCCAAAATGATCAAAAACATTTTTAGCAAAGGAATCTATATTTTATACAGCACATAATCACAGTTACTACATTCACAAATGCATAAAATTAAAATACGAAACAGTGCAAAATAATGAATTAAAACATACAACTATTCATTTTATATCTGGGAATAATGATAACCTGGGTGTTGTCTTCAAATATTTTAGCACTCTGCCATATTTGATCATTTTATGTTTTGTTCTCTCCTTGATTGTTGCAACAACACTCCAAAGACAAATTCCCCATCCACATCAATGCACCAGGCCAATAAAGAGAATTCTGGGAAGGGAGACACTTCAACAACTTTATCAGTGGAACAGACGGTGTAAACCGCAGCTCGTCAGCCTGTGGTTAGGGGAGAAGAAGAGACGTCAAGGGAATAAATAAAATAAAACTCAGTGCAAACTGGAGAAACCTGAGACGAGAACTGACACCAGAGAGCAAAGTCAAGGAATTTAACACAAAATGACTTCAGCTGTGTGTATTTATATAATGGCATTTCACGTGAACAGACATCACAATCAGGAAATACGATGAACTGAATCAAATTTAGGATCTGAGTGGTCAGTCACAGCATTGTCTGGGATTAGTGACACGACTTGACACAAAGAACTTTCACGTGTTTGAATTCAACATGCTGAGGTTTATCTAAACACACGGATATCAAGCATCAGGTCTTTATTAATGATCACTTAAAGACACTTGTACTCAAATTCTTACTAAAGCACTCATTACAAAGAAATAAAATATCAAAACACATGAATGAGCTCATGCCTCTGTATTGTGTCGTTAGATTTTTAAATATCTTACAAGATAACTGAACACTTTCTGTGTATGAAGCAGCAGGAGCCATTGTGCTCTACAACAACCAGCAGCCATTTGACAAATGAAACTGAAAGAAAGTCTGAACAATTTGTGATGTGTGTATCAAAAAGAATAAATGTGTACTTATGTAGTATTTTTCTGAGAACAAATAATAAGAATAAAAGGCTGAGAGGAACTACAGGGCTGAAAAGTGAGGAAGTTTAATGACAGCTGCAGAAACCCGAGAGCAGAACTTGACATCAGAGAGAAAATGAAAGGTGATGTGCATCCCACTGAAGAGTATTCACAGTCATCACCAATACCATCACTCAGTCGAGTTCATGAACTGCATCATAATAGTCCTCAGGATTTCTATATTCCCTAACCGCCCGAGTTACAGGTAGTTTGAAATCTCTGCATTGCTTTCCATGGTGCATTAGAGTTCTCTCTGAGTCAAGCAACACTCAGTTTACACACAAAGCACAGCCACCTGCATGTCCTTGATGGTGTCATGTAACCATCTCACACAACCTTCTCCTGTATTTCACAAACAATTCTTCTGAGTTAATTGGTGTATCAAAGCCACAAATGAAGGCAAACAGTTTAACTGGTAATCCCTGGCCACCTTAATTTCCTTCTCACCTCCTCACCAGTGTCTTTTCTTTTGTACATGTGTCGATCAGCACAAGCAGCCTGCTATCCCTTCACCCCACCTGTTGCAGCTCAAGGCTGGTTTTCTGGGTGTGAGGTGTCTTATTGTAGAGGGTAAATTATATATTGTTATTTGGAATACATGCATTTCATGTGTGTTCTGTGTCTACAATAATCAATGTAAATGTAGGATGATAGGAAATGCGAGGCAAGAAACGTTGAACACATAACTAAAACAGAAACTTTTTTCACATTATAGTACTAATGACAAAATTTTCACGTGAAGTGTATAAAGACTGAAGTCCAAATATTAAATAAAGACTTTCACAAAAGGTACACGTTTAACAAAACAAGTGCGCATTTATTCAAGAATATAAATGAAGAAAAAGAAATTGTGTTAGGGTACAATGCTGTGTCCTAATCGAGAGGCTGTGGGTTCGATTCGATGGAACAGCCAAAATAAAAACATTTCTTTTTTTTCTTTCTTTATCAGAATAGGTCTGAAATAGATACAATAGACTTTAAGGACAAAATAGTAAGACATTCTTGTCAATCCCAACAATCAAAACACATACTTACCAGATCTTACCTTCTTTTTTTACTTGCATCTCCGGATTCTTCCTCTACGATCTCTCTATTTTCTCCTTCCTTCTGGTCCTTCATCCCGATATGGCTTTGGAATCTGCGATGGTCATCCTGTGTCCAACAGATAAACAACCAACAAATTTTATTAGACCCTGACCTTAAAATCTCAGGAGGTGGGGACCCTAAGATGGAGAATTATTCTCTCTTTGGATTAGGTGACCAATTAGCCCCCCCCCAGGCCCTTGTCCTTACTATTTGGGGCTTTGGGACCCTAAGGTTAACGACCCTGACCCTCTGGGCCTTGGGGACCAACTTGCCCCCCTCAACCCTAACCTTAAAATCCTAGGGGTGGGGGGCCCTGAGGTTAACAACCCCGTCCAGACAGACTGTCTAAACTTCCCTAACCCTGAACCTAAAAATTCAGAGGGGGACAACCCTAATGTTAAGACCCTCACCCCTGGGGGATGGAGGAATCAACTAACCCTCCCCAGCTCTAACCCTAAAAACACAGGGGTAGATAACCCTTTGGGGGAAACCTTCAACCCTAGGGGAATTGACTATCAACTATCCCTCCCCAATCCTGAACTTAAAAACTTAGGAGGGGGCGGCCCTAATGTTAAGACACTAACCCGGGGCGGAGGACTCGGCCAACTGGACTCATCCGACCCGAAAAAACTGTGGATGGGGAGCCCTGAGGTTAAGGAGACGACCCTGAGGTTATTGGACTTTTGACTGCCCACTTCCAATACTAACCTTAACCTCCCAAGAATGGGGGACCCTGAGGTTAAGATTTTGACCTGGTGACCCCTAAAAGATGGGCTGCCCTCTCCCAATCCTGATCGTGACGATCTAGGAGTAAGGAGCCCTGAGGTTAAGGACCGGACCCTAGAGCTGGTGAACCATCAGCTACCCTTTTCCAACCCTAACAAAGACCCAAGTTCAACCCTAGGGGAAACATAACCCTAATGGGGAGAGACAACAGGCTGAGGGGGTTGGAGCTCCGGATCAGGGGCGGACACAGGGGGGGTTTGGTCCCCTGCGTGATGAAGAGCCACAGGGGCCTCTATTTATCAATACTCATCATAAACACAAAATATCGGTCATTTTGACATATTCATATCATTCTAGATCAGTCATGGGTGTCCTGCAGTCCCATTTTATGGGGGCACAGGGCACCCATTCTCCATTGAAGAATTATCAATTAATAGCAGCATATAGGAGAAATAAGAATTTAAAGGATTTGTTGGTTCATGCAAAATGCCTTTCAAAAAGAAAAACAAATAAAACAGCTTGGAAAATCCCCTTTGTCTGGGAAAAAATATATCTACAATAAACTGGCAAAGGTGGAGAAACCCATTTTTCAAAAATTTCAGGTCAATTTCAAAAACTGCATTTACGGGATACAGTGTTCCACCTGTGGCATGATTTATGTGTGGGATACCAAGAATGCGTTGAGGGATCGGTTTGTGCAGCATCTTAGGTTCATCCGCAGCCAGAAAAAGCAAACGGTTTTATACCGCCATTTTGCGTTGGAGGGACATAGACCACTTATGTTTGGTCTGGAGAAGCGGGCGAATTGGAACAAGACTATGAGATTGAAGGCGGAGAGAAGGTGGATAATGGCTTTGGGTACCTTGGTCCCATTGGGATTAAATGAAAAAGAAAATTAAAGGTTTCAGTAAGGGGAGTAGTAATTTATTTGGTATTCATTTAATTCAAGATTTTTTATAGGGTGATATTTATTTATTTAGTTATATATTTATTGAACGATTTATCTATCTATTTATTTAATTATTTATTTATTTTTAGATATGTATATTTTTTTAGTAACTCAGAATTGGGGATTTATAAATTATAAGATTTTAGGAGGGACTGATTATATATTTTTAGGGGAGGTATGAGTTATTAATTTTGTCAATATTTTAGAAATATTGATTTTATTAATGATTCAAGATTTTTTTTTTTTAATTTTGGACTCTAGGAGATCTATTTAATTATTTAAGATTTTAAAAGAATTTTATTCAAATTTTGAAAATCCTTGACAAATTCTAGGGGGGGGGTGGAAATAAAAACAGAAATAGAATTAAAATTTAAAATGGGCATAAAGTGTACCAGTGCATGCCAATAATGGCCATATCCCCTACCCTAATCCTAACCCAATAGACAAACTTACCCGATTCCAATTATAAACTTAACATCACAGGAGGAGGTAGCAACTTTAACCCTAGCGCCTACTGTTAAGTCAGTATATAACATAAAATATAACTTTAATCTTTTATTGTTTAAACTTAGACGTTTAATGTATAAAGTTATAAATATAAGAGATCACATAGACAAACTTACCCGATTCAAATTCTAAACTTAACATCACAGGAGGAGGTAGCAACTGTAACTCTAGCGCCTAATGTTAAGTTAGTATATAACATAAAGTATAACTTTATACATCAAACGTCTAAGTTTAAGCAATAAAATATTAAAGTTATAAATATAAGATATAAAGTAAACAAACTTACCGGATCCAAATACTAAACTGAACATCACAGGATGAGGTAGCAACTGGAACTCTAGCACCTAATGTTAAGTTAGTATACACCAACAAAAGTATAACTTTATAGAATAGCAGATCGATCAAGTAAAAAACTCACTGCAGCTACAGCCTTCTGACACTCCAACTTTTATCAGATGTACATAATTAACAATGGGAGGATAGATACAAAAATACATGGAGGAAAGGGAAACCAAGAAAAATAGAAATAGATGGTCAGTGGTTTTTTCTTTTTCTACTTTTCTCTTTCACTGTCCTTAGTTAGAAAGATATAAACAAATACATAATAGAAAGATGACCAGAAATAGGGACTCGCATAAAAAACAAAAAAAAAACAAGAGGATTGTCAGTTAAGTAAAGATGAGTATTAGGGAGAGAACCACAGGAATAAAAAGGATAGGACGGTGTTAGTTGGAAAAGGGGAAATTATATAAAAGGAAATGGACCAGAGTGTACCTTAGGCACAACCATGCAGAACCACAACTGGAACCACAGCCTAATGTAAGTGTCCCCGGATACCAATTAATACGTCACAAACACAAAAAGTGAATAAGATAGAAAAACAGTAAAACAGAGAATATAGAGAAATTAACAGACATGTACAGAGGGAATGGGACCGAGAGTCAACCTCAAGCTCACCCAGGCAGAACAACTCTGGGAGCCACATCCTAGTACATAAAAATTTAATTGGATAAGTAAGGAGAACAACATAAACAGATAGAGGGAAAGGAATAAGCAAACAGGAAAGGGATAGGACCAGGGATGAAACCAAGCCCATCCAGGCAGGACATCCAATGGAACCACACCCGGACTGTGAGCAAAATTCCAAGGAATATGAAACAGGTAGGAAAGACAAATACAAGGCAAAGGTAGGAGGAACTAGACAAATATAAGATGAACTTGACATAGGGAGAAGAGGGGAAGCACGTACGAAGGGAAAGGGACCAGGGATGAACGCAGGCCCATCAAGGCAGAACATCCTCTGGAACCACAACATAGGGACCAGGGATGAACTCAAGCTCATCAAGGCAGAACATCCTTTGGAGCCACAGCAGTGTACGAGTTAACCCTCTGACAGAACAAAAAAAGAAAAAGAAACAAATAGGGAAACAAACAAAGGAAAGAACACAGTCAAAAAAATAGGATAAGACTTACTTGGATGGGGGGCACCATGTAGGATGATACATAGAGAATCAATAGAAAAACACAGGGAGGGGGCAAGGTATTAGCCCAAAACAAATTGGTATAAGATGGCCAGTGCTTCCTGAAACCCCATAAGCAGAGAGAGGCACAAAGCTCAGTGTAATCAAAACTCATGGGGATTCTGTTTTCCCTAACCTAACCCTAAGGCTAATAAAAAGGAACTTTGAATCTTTTGGATCCCTAATGTTAAATTTAAATGGATCCCTAATACTAAAATCTGTGTAAAATGTTTTCTTAATATGGAACAGGCCTCAGACCTACTCTAAACTTAAAGGTCAGTGAACTTCTTGCCTAAGACTAAAAAGAACCTTGGATCCCTGATGTTAAAGTCACATGGATTCCTAATGTTAATAATTTATGAGGAATGGTTTTCTTTAACAACTCATTAGGAATGGTGTTCTTAATATGAAACAGGCCTCGGGCCTATTCTAAATTAAAAGGTCAGTGAACCTCACGCCTAAGGCTAAAAAGAATTTTGAATCCCTGGATCCCTATGTTAAAATTACATGGATCCCTAATGCTAAAGACCTATGAGTGGTCATTCATGTGAATATGATTTCTAAGATTAGAAACTCATGGAAAATGAGAATATATGGAAGATGAGGTATACCTTCCAGAAAGTAAGGACCTGTATGATTGAATATTGTGCCTTATTTAATGATTGTTTATGGAAGATGAAAAACACCTTCCAAAAAGTAAAAACTTGTATGATTAAATATTATGTCTTGTCTAAAGCATACCTACCTGCACTATATACTTACCTGAAAGTTTAAAACTTTCTGAATTAATATACTTACCTGATGGATTAAAATATGTGGGATGTTAATATACTTACCTGAACGTTATAACTATGCTAATGTAATGAATTGATATATCTGCATTTTGAATTTGAAGATCATACAACAAATGATCGATGCTTAAATAACTGACACCCTGACAAGGTGTATACTTACCTGTACCTGTCATGAATTGATAACTATGCTAATATAATGAATTGGTTACAAAAAAGAAAAAAAGATATATCTACATATTGAATTTAAAGATCATATAACAAGTGATTAATGCTTGAATAACTGACACCCTAATAAGGTGTATACTTACCTGTACCTGTCATAAATTGAAGGTTATTAAAGATAGAATATTCTCGTATATTTGGTCACGAATAACAACGGATGTTGGGATTTGAAAATTTTAGGGGATGTCCTTTCTCCACAGGAAATGCACTTACGGAGAGCCAAACCAACGGCCATCTACTGAACGCACTCAACAGCTTGGAGGAAAAGACACGGAGACTAATACCGACTCGGTATTCTCTATATGTCAGCTATTTAAAGTTATATTGTTTGAATTGTGTTAAATTGAATCTTAGAAAAAAGATTTTTTGTTCGCCACAAATTGCCAAACACACGGAGGCAACTACACATGCAGAGCAAAACAAGCCTTTGTTGGCGCACTCACCTTTGGAGGTAAATTGCAAACTAAATGTCTATTTTTCTGATGAAGCTATGTATAATATATGTATATTTTAAGTATACGAATATACAGAAATGTTTTAAGGAAGAAAAAACTAAAGTTTGTTTCTCGCGAATACATAAATGCACGGAGGCGGCCATACGCACGGAGCGTAACTGGGCTTGGTTGTTACTTCTGTTTGAAAAATTAAAAAGCAAAATGTATGCTTATACACTGGAATTTTGAAAAATAAACAACAACATTTATTTCTATAGCACATTTTCATACAAACAGTAGCTCAAAGTGCTTTACATAATAAAGAATAGAAAAATAAAAGACACAATAAGAAAACAAAATAAATCGGCATTAACATCGAATAAGAGTAAGGTCCAATGGCCAGGGGGGACAGAAAAAACAAAAAAAAAAAAAAAAAAACTCCAAACGGCTGGAGAAAAAAAAAAAATCTGTATGGATTCCTGACCATGAGACCGCCCAGTCCCCTCTGGGCATTCTACCTAACATAAATGAAACAGTTCTCTTTGGATTTAGGGTTCTCACGGAAGGACTTGATGATGATGGTCACGGTTTAATCCATCCATCATTGTTGGAGCATCATGATGCTTTGAGTAGGTGGAGGTGGCGCAGGCCACCACCACAAAGAAACCGGAAAAAGAAACAGAAAAAGAGAGTAGGGGTCAGTACGGATTTTAGAGCCACCATGAGTAGTTATTATGAGGAAATTGAACATACAGAGTATCAGGATTAAGTTAAATTAAGTTAAATTGAAGTTATAGAAAGGCCATGTTAAAGTAATGTGTTTTCAGCAGTGTTTTAAAGTGCTCTACTGTATTAGCCTGGTGAATTCCTATTGGCAGGCTATTCCAGATTTTAGGTGCATAGCAGCAGAAGGCCGCCTGCCTCACTACTTTTTATGTTTTGTTCGTGGAATTCTAAGGAGACACTCATTTGAGGATCTGAGGTTACGATTTGGAATATAAGGTGTCAGACATTCCGATATATAAGATGGGGCGAGATTATTTAAGGCTTTATAAACCATAAGCAGAATTTTAAAGTCAATCCTGAATGACACAGGTAACCAGTGTAGTGACATCAAAACTGGAGAGATGTGCTCAGATTTTCTTTTCCTAGTTAGGATTCTAGCAGCTGCATTCTGCACTAGTTGCAAACGATTTATGTCTTTTTTGGGTAGTCCTGAGAGGAGTGCGTTACAGTAATCTAGTCGACTGAAAACAAATGCGTGAACTAATTTCTGAGCATCTTTCAGTGATATAAGAGGTCTAACTTTAGCTATGTTTCTTAAGTGAAAAAATGCTGTCCTAGTGGATAATGTTGATGCTTCTATTGTAGATAGTTGGACAAGATCTTCTACGGAGCAGTTATGTTTAAGTGAAGTTGAACGGAGGATGGGTGTCGTGGAAGGGGAAAGGATGAAGTAACATCACAGATGCTGGATGAGAAATCAGCTCAAACTGATCCCAGTGATTTAGTAAATCATAGGAACCTAGACGATATAGAGTTGGTACAACGGCCTGAGGTTGTGAGGGGTTGGAGAGAACTTTTAAAATCAAAGCAGTGGAACTTTAAACCAGAAAATCCTTATATATTTCTGGGTGATTCCAATCTGGGTAGGATACCTTGTTATAGACAGAAACAGGTTAAAGTTTATAGTTTTCCGGGTGTAACGGTGAATGAGATGAAAGCGATTGTGGATACGATAAAGGTGATGGATAAGAAAATGCTGAAAGTAGTGCTGGCAGTAGGAGTAAATGACTGTAATAAAAAGCATGGGTCTAGAGTGAGTTTAATGAGAGGCTGGTTTCAGGCATTGATTGAAAAGTGTCGAATAAAGTTTCCAGCAGCAAAGATTTGTGACCAAGATCCTTTATTCTGAACAGTTACAATCTGAAGAAGTGGTTCGGAGAGTGAAAGAGGTGAATGGGATGTTGGACTCATTGGTTCGAGGATAGGTGATAGATAGCTTAGGCCTGGGGGATGCGGAGGTGGAGCCGGATGACGTGATTCATTGGACAGGACAACAAGGTTATGAGACGATGGATTTTTGACTAGAAATGTTGGATTTATTGCAGTTTGAGAGGGAGTTTGTTTCTGGGAAAGAGGTGAATATTTAGAATTTAAGCAATACTTGTTTATTGACACAGTCGGAGATTGACTTATTACAACGGGGGTTGAGTTTTGTGCCGGTTCCAAGTGAAATAGACTTTGAGGAGATTGGAAGGGATGTTGCTAGGTATCATTGTAGACTAAAGTTGCTTGACTACTTTGAATATGATGTTGGACAGGATTCGAAAAAGTTTGTGGAGCCGTTTCATTGGTTCCCGGCAGCCGATAAAATAAGCAAAGGGCTGCTGGAATTAATTGAGAAAGATCGGAGACAGATTTCGGAGATGCATGAATATCCTAGGACACCAGATAATTTAACGAAAGCGGAGAGATTATCATTGGAGTATTTCAGGGTTAAAAACAAAGACATTATAATCAAACCCGCGGACAAAGGGTCTATGACGGTTATCATGGATCGTGATCAATATGTTTGGGAGGCTCAGAGACAGCTACAAAATCGATTACATTATCGTCCACTTAAGAAATCGATCCGTGAAAAGGCTAAGAAAGATATGATTAGAGTCTTACAGGATATGCCGGAAGGAGGTTTCATTTCATATAAGCAGAAACAGTACTTGTCAGGTCCTTCGGACCCAAGGCCTCGTAAGTTTTATTTACTTCCGAAGGTACATAAAAAGCCTAAAGTATGGACTGTACCATACCAAGTACCACCAGGCAGACCGATTGTTTCGGACTGCTCCTCCGAATCATATAGGGTGTCTGAGTTTTTGGACCATTATCTCAATCCTCTATCTCAAAAGCATAACAGTTTTGTCCGAGATACATATCATTTTTTACAGTTGGTGAGAAACAGGTTGATACCGGAGAGAGCTTTTATGTTTAGCATGGATGTAGAGTCACTCTATACGAATATTGACATCGGATTGGGCTTGGAAGCAGTGGCTAGGATATTTCGGAAATTTCCGGAGAAGGATAGGCCAGGTGACTTTCTCTTAAAACTGTTGGAATTGAATCTTAGGACAAATGAGTTCGAATTCAATGGGTCGATGTATTTACAGGTTCATGGTACGGCCATGGGTAAGAAGTATGCTCCTTCTTATGCCAATATATACATGGCGGACTGGGAACAACAGGCATTTTTAAAGTGTCGGAGGCTGCCGCTATTGTATTTTCGGTATCTGGATGACATTTTTGATATATGGACATATACTGGGGATGAATTCCAGAGTTTTGTGGATACATTGAATGGGATTCATAATACGATCAATTTGACGGCAGAGATGAGTTGGGAGTCGTTGACCTTCTTGGATACTCAACTTTATTTTAAGAGAGTTTCAGGGATAGACAAGACAATTTGTTCTAAGGTTTATTTTAAGTCGACTGATACTCATGCTCTATTACAAAGGAATAGCTATCATCCTAGACATACGTTTAGAGGAATAATTAAGTCACAGTTGATCAGGTTTTATAGAATCAGTTCAGATGAAAAGCATGCTCGGGAGGCCACTACAATTTTGTTCTCAGTATTAAAGAAGAGAGGTTATTCGAGAAAGTTTTTAAGGGAGGTTAGATTGGAGGTGGAAGAGACGTATCGGAAGTATTTAAATATGACACAAATTGTATTAAATAAATGGACGGGGATTCCACAGATAATGGAAGGACAGCATGATGGAAGTGGGGAGAATATGTCATGGCTGACACAGTATGATTGGTCTGATGAGGAAATAATCTGGATACATTTGGGTCAAGGAACAGCGGGTTATTGGTATAGGAGGGAGTCAGATTGGAGGGATTTGATGGAATGTCGTTGGGTGTCGGGGTCAAATCTGCCGAGGCTTAAACTAGACATTAGATTCCCTGGAAAAGAAAAAAGTTACCTGACTTCCTTTATTGTCTCCTCTTCTCTTCTGTTTCCGATCTGGTAATGTTCTCTTCGGTTGCCAATCCATGATGATTCGATCCCGCAAAGAAAAGGAAGGAGTAGTGAATGGAGTTTGGGACAAGATTGTAGTTTGGTTCAGGTTAAAAAGGGAGTATTGGATACTTACCTTTATGAGATGTAGTGTATGATCTGGGACCTGAAAGGGAGGAATTTATTAGAGAATTATATACTTACCTTGGAGGGTGAGGGAGTAGAACAGAGGATAGAAGGTGAATGGATGTTTTTTTGATTGTAATTGGATATGGACTGGCCCACATATAGACTCTAACCTTAACCTCAATAGAAGGGGCCCTGATGTTAAGACCCAGGGGATCGGGTTGGATGCAGGAGGTGGGGCGATCATCCCGGAGTTTGGAATGATTGATTTTGATATCAGCCCTATTGGGCCCCATACCAGCCCTGATGCGAATATTGGTTGGCTGGGCCCCGAGGTTAAGTCCCAGAAATGGGAACAGAAATTGAGGCAGGAGGGGATTATTTCAAATATAGTAGTGGCTGACCCGGATGTCAGTTCTAAGCTTAACCCCAATGGGAGGGGCCCCGAGGCTAATTCCCAGGGATGTGGATTAGGTCTGGGATCCAAGATGACTGACCCCAAGGAGACAGTAACTTTCTCCAATTCTTATCCGAATCATAAGATTAGAGGGAGGGGCCCTGATGTTAAGTCCCAGGAAGGGTAGTGGAAAGATTTTGGCTTCCGTGGGAGGGCCCTATTACTCGATCATTGTTTGAATGGGTTCCCCTGATCTCACAGGAGGAAGGATATACTAGGAATAAGGGGAATTGGGCCTGGTATAGAGTAAAGAAGGATGGGTGGGAGGATCCATATAGGCGGACAGGGATTCGGATAGGAGAGTATTGGAAGGCAAGGGACGATGGAGAGGGGAGTATCCCGATGCCATTTGATATAAAAATGGAGGGATGGATACAAAAACAATCGGGACAGGAATTCTTGGAAGTAATAGCGAGGGGTAATGTCAATTACAATGATGAAAGGAATAATAGTTTGGGAAAGGAGAGTAGTGGTTGGAGTTGAGATGAGGGAGAAAAGAGGGAAGTAATCCCAATGGTCTTCACGTTCTCCAGTCAAACGCAGGCGGTGACAAATCCTGAAGCGGAACTTTACGGAAGCGCAAAGGCAAGATGAGGATTTGCAGAGCTTTAGGTTAGTGGCGGCCTATCGGAGAAACAAAACGATAAAAGATCTGGTTGTTCAGGCTTCGTGCACTAAACGAAAAAGAAATAAAACGGCTTGGCAAATTCCTTTTAACGAGAGGAAAATGGTTAAAAATCCTAGAACCTCAATTGAGTTACCGATATTTCAGGATTTCTCACTAAATACCATGAACTGCGTTTATGGGATTCAATGCCGAGAATGCCAGGTTATATATATTGGAGAAACAAAAAATACACTAAAGGCGAGGTGCATCCAGCACCTAAGATTAATGGAGAGCCAGGAAAGAACAACTCAATTATATATACATTTTGGGCAATCAGGTCATAGTCCTTCTTTCTTTGGCTTGGAACATGGGAGCTATTGGAATAAGACCCTGAGGTTAAGGAATGAATTGAAATGGATAGAGACATTGGGGACTTTTCTTCCGGATGGGCTTAATGAGAGATGATTGGATAAATAAGAGAGATAAGAGAGTAGAGTATGTTGGGTGAATAGTTTGTTTTTGTATGCGACACCAGGGCAATTAAATGAATAATGTATAATTATGAAATAAGTTGGAGCTAATGAACCCGTGCTTGCCACTAAGGGTGGCATCCCCTACCCTAAACCTAACCCCATTTAGATCCTAATCTTAACCTCAGTGGGAGGGGCCCTGAGGTTAGGACCCAGGGGGTCGGATTGGATGTGGGATATGGGGCGATCAACCGGAAGGTTGTAATGACTGACTTTGATACCAGCCCTAATCTTAATAGGAGTGGGGGGGGGGATCCTAATGTTAAGTCTCAGGGGGTGGGATTGGATTTGAGATTTGGGGTGATTAACCCTAAAATGGGATTGATTGGCCCCCATACCAGCCCTAATTTTAATGTTAGTAGGTTGGGCCCTGATGTTAAGTCCCAGAAATGGGAACGGAAATCGGGGCACGAGGAGATCATTCCGAATCTAGTACCAACTGACCCTTATATCATCTCTAATCTTAACCTCAGTGGGAGGGGCCCTGAGGCTAAATCCCAGGAATGGGGATTGTAATTGGGTAATTGGCTACGATTAACTGCGTTTATGGGATTCATTGCCGAAAATGCCACATGATATATATAGTCGAAACAAAAAATACATTAAAAGGTGAGGTGCATTCAGCACCTGAGATTAATGGAGAGCCAGGAAAGATCAACTCAACTATATATACATTTAACACTAGAATTACCAGAGCCTACGAAAAAACTCGTAGATCCGTCCCACCTTAAATCGCTTCTTAAAACCGCTCTCACCTCTCCACCAGCCTCCTTTGTCCTGTAAATGTGCCGATAAAAACAAACTGCAAGCAGCCACTATTCCATCCCCCCACCGACTCAGAACGTGCACGAACTTCTCCGAGCTCATGCCTCGATTATCTAGGAGTGAAGTGGAGTTTTAGAGTGGAAATAATAGATTGTTATTTGGAACACACGCATTTCATGTGTGTTCCATTTCTACAGCAATCTGTGTAAACACAATGTTAAAACAGAAACTTTTTCATATTTTAGTAATAAATGTCACAAAATGTAGACATAAACTATAAAATGTATGAAACCTGACAGCCAAAGAGCAATACACTTTCATAAAAGGTTCAGGACTTTTACAACAGCTTCTGTGGCGTACTGGTAAGATTTCGTCACGTAGAGCACAGCAGACTTGCTGTACTTCAAAAGATGCGAGTTCGAATCTCCGCTAGGGAGAAAATTTATTTATTTATTTTTAACCTTCGCCGTTCTGCCTGCCTGAACTCCCTGTCTATCTATATAGCAATAACAGTAATTTTATTATTATATAGGAGCTTCCCTGTCTGCCTATCATATAGTGCCTTTCCTTCCTACCTATCTATATATCTATCCCCTTAGCTGTTTTTTATATATCTATTATACAGTGCCTTCCCTGTTTATTTATATATCTAGTGCCTTCTCTGCCTGTCTGTCTGTCTGATTGCATATAGCGCTGAACTTACTGCTCTGCATTATTCTGTCTTCTGCATGTCCTGGAGTACAAAAGAAACACCACAATACAGCAACATGTGCGAACTGGCAAGATCGGGGAAAAAACACGCGGTCACTGATTACAAACCGCAAGATGAATGAAAGAGACAATATATGTAAAAACATCATCGCACTAATGCAATATTATTTGAAAACAAACAGCGTCAGATCGGGTTTGAATATGCGCCCGATCTGACGCTGTTCGTTTTCAAATAATATTGCATGTACTGTGCGTTGAAACTGCTGCACTGAATAAGCAGACTCCTTCTGTAACAGCGTCAGC
>JANRMT010062791.1:185500358-185515869 GCA_026402145.1 Polypterus bichir lapradei | reverse complement strand
GGGGTAGGGAAGGATCCTGAACACGACTGAGAGAATGAAAAGTGAATAAAAAAAAAACTAACCTTTACAAGTATCATAAATTACAACGGCTGTTACACACTGAAATCAAATGTATGTTTTTATTATAAAATAGTAAGAATAACAGCAGTTTACGTCTCAAAACTCAATCGCGCGGGATCAAACTTATGACCTTTTGAGTATTAGTCAGTGACTGATACCATTATACTACCGTAGCAATCGTAGTAAGTATGTGTCAATGTGGCATGCTAAGGTGGCTTTTTTCTGCAGTTATATTTTTGAATAAAATCATACTTGTTCTGTTTTATTTGTACCTTTTGTAAATGTGTTTGATATTTGGACTTCAGGCTTCATACATTATATAGTTTATGCTTACATTTTGTCATTTACTACTACAATATGAAAAACGTTTCTGTTTTAAAAATGTGTTTACACGGATTACTGTAGAAACAGAACACACGTGAAATGCGTGTATTCCAAATAATGATCTATTATTTCCACTCTAAAACTCCACTTCACTCCCAGATAATCAAGGCATGAGCTGGGAGAAGTTTGTGCACGTTCTAAGTCGTTGGGGGGATGGAATAGCCGGCTACTTGCAGCTTTTTTTTATCAGCACATTTAGATTAACAAAAGACGCTGGCAGAGAGGTGAGAACGGTTTTAAGAAGCGATTTAAGGTGGGACGGACCTACGAGTTTTTTCGTAGGCTCTGGTAATTCTAGTGTTAAGACAATCAGGTCATAGTCCTTGGTTTTTTGGCTTGGAATATGAGAGCTTTTGGAATAAGACCCTGAGGTTAAAAAATGAATTAAAGTGGATAGTGGCATTGGGAACTTTTTTTCCGGATGGTCTTAATGAGAAATGATTGGATAAAAGAAAGATAAGAGAGCAGATTATGTGTGGTGAATAGTTTGTTTCCATGTGACACCGGGGCAATTAAATGAATAATGTAGAATTGCAAAGTAAGATGGAGCTAGTGAACCCGTGCATGCCAATAATGTTGGCATCCCCTACCCTAACCCTGATTAAAAACAAAAGAATTTTGGGGGGGGGCAGCCTTAATGTTAAGACCCTAACCCCGTTAGGGGTTGAGGATCAACTAACCCTCACCAATCCTAAACCTAAAAAGGGTAGGGGGGGGCAGCCCTAAGGTTAAAACCCTAACACCGGGCAGGATGGGAGATCAACTAACCCTCCCCAACCCTAAACCTAAAGGGGGCACCCCTAATGTTAAGACCCTGGCCCCGGGGGGTGGGTCATATGTAACCCTAGGGGAAATGGGGGATCACCCAAACCCTATGGGTTGATGACCCTCATGGGGATAAAAGGCCTGAACAAGTGGGGGGTGCTGGGACTCCTTATCGGCGGCGGGAGCAGGAGGAGCTTGGTCCCCTACGTGATGAAGAGCCACGAGGGAACTTAGCAATGCATGTTCATCACAAACACAAAATGGTGAGTATTAAAATTAAGTTTACTTACCTGAATAATACCTACATTTTCTAGTCTTTTATTAAAAATTCTTTAATAGTGACAACTAGAGTAAAATATACTTACCTTAATGACAACTTTGAGTTAATAAAGTGTACTTACCTGTATGAGAACCCAGAGAGGTATTTGCCTTCGGGAACCATCGATAACCTATTTTTATTATTTTAATATTTTGATTTGCCTATTTCATTTTTTCCTTATATTTTCTATAGCTGGGATGTCCTCCATGAGGGTGGAGAAACTATATTTCAAACTCCTTCAGGGAATTCACCATCTTGAAATTATTTCTAATAAGAATCCACCTAAAAGGTATGACTAAACAGATAAAGAGGCTTACCAATTTTATTAAGCCATCCTCCCCTAATTCATATACCACCTCTAAAATTAGAGCCAATACTGATTTATGGTTACAAGAAGTGTTGGAGATATTGAGGGAGCACTATCGGGTAGTTATTGAAGGATATGATAAACAGTTACCAATAGTAAATGAACTGGCGCAGGCCAAGGCCATTTCAATGGCCCGGAAAAAATATAGGGGAAAGTTAACAGACTCATCTCTTGTTTCCTTTAGGCATCATATTTTTACTTTCTCCAAAAAACAAGGTGACTTACCTGTTGATTCTCAGGGTGGCGTTCTCCAGTCTTCTTCCTCGGACTTGGGGTGTTCGATGTCGGTGGAGTCGGCTCCATTTATATCGGTGGCTGCTTCTTCTTCGTTGCCTCCGATTCCCTCGGGCCTAGATGAGGAGGCTGGACCGCGTCATAATGGTATGAGTTCTTCTTCCCCAGTTAACCGGATAACATCTTCTGCGGAGCAGGGCCCTGGCAAAATGATCACAATAAGGAAGTGTTCTGTTTTAGGTGCAGCCGGTGGGAGCGACCAGCCAAACAAGGCAGACCTAACTAACAACAAAAGTATTGTTAATACAAAAGTAAAAAAGGAATCATTTCCATTATTTGGGGATAACATGATGATCGACCTCTCTCAGGATTCGTCTGGGGATGAGGATGATGCTGATGACCCCAAATCTAAAGTCTGCCATTTGAATGATGTGTCGGCCCTACCGTCTGCATTTGAAACGGACACCCTCATTATTTCTGACAGTACATTGGCCAATTTTAGTGTCACCACCCATTTGAGCTTGACCATGCTGGTGGTTAAAAATCTTACACTGGCTGGTTTATTATGCCATCTTGGTAAGGCACCAACGATTCCAGGTCTAAATAGGGTGGTGATACTTGCTGGCTACTGGGACGTGGTCAATCTGGGTGCCGGACAAAAACTTAAAATCTTATTGAATAAGAAGTTTCCCACTTTACAGGGCATCTTTTGCAGAGCACAGATTTATTTTGCCCAGGTGCCACTCACTGCAGACCCGGTCCTTAACAGGAAGTTGTTCCAGTTCAATGAGCAACTGCTCAAGTGCAATATGACGAGAGTGATCTTATCTCCAAGATTTAAACTATTTAGGGAGGTAGATCACCCGAATCGCCTGAGGGTTGTTTCTGCTCATGAATTGGTCAACTACTGGTTGAATAAGACTCGGAGTGGTGATTAGTATGATGCCTACTGGAACCTTGATGTATATTTTAGAATAGGGATTAGAGTGTGAATGAGTGTTGATTGTTTTCCACTTTGGTTTTTTGTAATTTTCTCTTTTTTCTTTCTTTTTCTTGCTTTATCTTTTAATACCCATACTTGGTAATCTTTAGATTAGAAGCCCTGATGTTAAAGATCGAGTGATCATGGGCACGATCTAGATTTAAATAGGTATATAGGTGGGTGTCGATTTTTGTTTTTCTTTTTCTTAAGTAGGAACTACCCCTGGCCCAGGGACTTACCTTAACCTCAGTGGGATCAGGAGCCCTGATGTTAAGATGGTATTGGGGCCCTGATGTTAAGATAGTGGACATTGATAACATTGAAGTAGGTATACAGGTTTGTCCTTGAGCTTTGGTTTTTAAAATGGTTTCTTCTTTTAGGATTATATCTGGCCAAATTTTAATCCTAACCCCAAATTGTGTGGGGAGTTAAAACTAAAAGTAGTATAATTAACCCTGATATGAGGATCGGAAGGATCGGCAACTTGGGTAGATAAGAGGTGGTTGGTTTGGACGTGAGATATTTCTCTTTTTCTAATTTTTTTAGTGTGATTGTGAGAGGTGAGTGAGGGTAAGAGGTATGGATGGGAGTGAGGATGTTTTTTAGATATAGGCATTGTTAAAGAAATAGGTGGAATAGGGAACGTATAGGGATGGATAGGGCAATTTACAGTGGAGGTTAAATTATCATAAAAAAGAAAAAAATAGGAGTGTGATTTAATAACTGACTGATAGTGATTCTTTGGATATCCTCATGATGATTTCAATTTAAACCTTGGGAGGGAGTATTAAAACAAATTTAGAAAAGTGATGATTGTCTGTTGTGAACCCGTTCATGGGAATAACAATCTGTAAAAACAATGATATTGTGTCACTTAGACCTCTATGGGAGTTTGGATTGAAGATTGGTAATAGGATGGATTAGAATCAATTAAGGGCAGTTTAACTGATAAAACATTCTTTAAATATATAGATGGAGTGAGGGTCCGTAAAAAATATGTATTGATATGTCTGTAGTAGTGTACCCATGTAAACCCACCCACCGCAAGGTGGGAATCCCCTACCCTAAACCTAACCCTGATTAAAAACAAAAAAATTTGGGGGGGGGGGCAGCCCTAATGTTAAGACCCTGGCCCCAGGGGGAGGGTCATATGTAACCCTAGGGGTAATGGGGGATCACCCAACCCTATGAGTTGATGACCCTCATGGGAATAAAAGGCCTGAACAAGTGGGGGGTGCTGGGACTCCTGGTCGGCAGTGGGAGCAGGAGGAGCTTGGTCCCCTACGTGATGAAGATCCACGAGGGAACTTAGCAATGCATGTTCATCACAAACACAAAATTCCGGTCATTTTCACTTACTCTTATCATTCTAGATCAATTATGGGTGTCCTGCGCTCCCTTTTTATGGCTGTGGTTTCTGCTCATGAACTACTGGGTGAATAAGACCTTGAGTAGTGATTAATGTGCTGTCTACAGGAACTTTTATGTACTTTTTAGTGTAGTGGGTGAATGTGGGAGTCAGTGATTATTGCTTTCTATATTTCTTTTCTTTTTAATTGGTTTTCTTTTCCTTATTTTCACCCAACCTTAGCATCTATTTGGACTAGAAGCTCTTATGTTAAGACCTAGGGGTCACTGGCATGACCCAGGTTTAATATGCAGATAGGTGGGTGTTTCTGGTGTCTTCTTGTTTTTATAATAGGAACTACCCCTGGCCCAGGGACTAACCTTAACCTCAAGGGGGTCAGGAGCCCTGATGTTAAGACCGTGGAGATCGACAACATTGGATAAGGTGTGTAGGTTGATCCTTGGCAAAATTTCTTTTTTTGAGGGTTTTTTCTGTTATGACTATACCTAGCCCAAATTCTAACCCTAACCCCAGGTGATGCAGGGCCCTAAGGCTAAAATAGTATATTTAACCCTGATGTTCTCGTGTAGATCGGCAGCTTGGGTTGGTGATAGGTGGATGGTTTGGGATTTGAACTTTTTTTTTCTTGTCTTATGGTTGGTGTTTTTTTCATTTAGTGAGGTGTGTAAGGGAAAGAGGTGTGGATGGGAGTGAGGATGTTTTGGTTATGATAGGCAGGGTAGAATAAATAGAATAGGCCAAATAGGGGACGTGGAGGGATAGCTAGGGCAAATTAGAGTGTATTTTAAAATACCGGATTTGAAAAATTAATAGGAATGTTATTAATAACTGGTTGGTAGGGATTCCTTGATTTCTTTAAAATTTCAATTTAGACTTTGGTAGGGGTAGTAGGAACAATTTTAGAAAGTGATGATTGTCCCTAATAAACCCGCTTTTTGGGACGGCAATCAATAAAAACAAAAAACATATTGTCCCATTTAAACCTTTATGGAAGTTTAGTTGAGGATTGTTAATAGGACAAATTGGAATTAATTAAGAGCAGTTTAATTAAGAGCATTCTGGAAATATAGATGGAATGAGGGTCCATAAAAATATAAACAAATATAACTGTAGCAGTGTACCAATGCACTTATACTCACTGTAAGGTGGAAATCCCCTACCCTAATCCTAACCTATGGGGTGGGGCAGTGGATGAGGGGGGGCCCTGATGTTATCATCAAGACCCCGAATATTGATATCAAGAACCCAAATGTTAATATGGGGAACCCTAGTGAAAATGGGGGGAACTCGGGGGTTCATATTGAGAACCCTGATGCTAATAGGGTGAATTTTGGGGATGTTGGGATCCCCAATATGGCAATCAATAACCCTAATTACAATATCATGAGGGCATTCCGTAATCCGGATTTTGGGATTTATGGAGTAGGGTAGTGGATGGAGAACCTGAACCATGAGGTGAGGAGGAGCCCTGATGGTAATGGTGGGACCCCTAATAATGACATCAGGAACCCTAATATGTTGAACCCTAGTAGCCTTGGGGATAGGATTGGAGATCCCAATAAGATCAGGAACCCTAATTTGTGGAGGAAATGGTGGAATATTAACTTTAAGGATAATGTGGGGAAATGGTGGTGTGACCCTGAGGAGGAAAATTCAGTTGACCCTGGTTTGGAAGTTAACTGGTTTGTGGAAAAGTTCCCCCTAAATCCGTACCTTAAACTTGATGGAGGTGGACAGAGAGAAATAAGAAAGAGGTATGGGGTTCAAAATGAAAACGAGTTGGGAACCCAACAGGGTGTTAGTAGTCTTTGGGTGTCAAGGAAGAGAATGGAGAGGTGGGAAGATAAAGGAGGACAAATTAGGATGGTGATTAGAGATTGGGATGTATGGGAGTTGAACCAAGAGTTCCAGAGGTGTTTGTGGAAAAAGATGATTAGAAGGGAAGGGTGGTGGAAGCCTCTGATGGGAGATCTAGATAAGGAATTGGAATTTTTCAATATAGAACAAAACTTAGTTGAAGCAGAGATTACGGTGGGATTGGGGGAGTGGTTGGAGCAGCTAGAAATGCAACAGGAAGGAACGGCACAGATGGGGGAGGAGAGACAGGAAGAACAACAGGGGGGGAAGAAGTGGTTCCAATAATAATGACATTCTCCAGGAAAGCATGTGAAGTAATGGGAGTGTTGAGGCGTAATTTTGGGCAGGCACAGCAGGAAGACACAGATTGCAAGGATGCAGGATAGTGGCAGCCTATCGAAAAAATAAGAACTTGAGAGATTTAGTGGTTTAGGGCATCATGCACCCTCAGAAAACGAAATAGGTGTGCTTGGCGAATTCCCTATAGAAACAAAAAAATGATAGATAATCCAATAGTGGGGATAGAGAGACCAATCCTGCAGGAGTTAAGACTAACCACAAAAAAATTGTATTTACGCTAAGAGATGTAATATGTTATACATTGGAGAGACGCAAAATACGGTGAAGGCTAGGTTTGTCCAACATTTGCATTGGACTGAAAATCAGGAAAGACAAACAATCCTATATGAACATTTTGCGCTCCAAGATCATAGCCCAATTATGTTTCCAATAGAACATCAGACTTATTGGACTAAAACCTTGAGGATTAGGAAAGAAACAGAATGGATTGAAATATTGCAGACGAGATTTCCGACGGGGCTCAATGAGAAATAAAAAGTCTTAATATAATAAAATATTCTTGAGACAATGAGTTGAGCTAGGATTAAATTGACTAATTCTTGTGCTAGTGAACCAGTGTTTGACAGCTTGGCTGGTAGTCCCCTACACTAATGCCTAACCCTAACCCTAATTTTACCTTCGGATCAATGGAGGGTTTAGAAACAGAAAAGGTTTTGGTTATGGACCCTCAGGTGGTAGATTTGGAAATAAAAAAAACAAAAAATACTTACCGATTCAACTGGACAGGATCAGAAACAGCTGGTGGGGAAGGAAAAAGACTTTCCGGAAGGAGTAGTACTTATCGTAATGGAGGACATATCCGTGGACGGAGGTAGTTTGGCATCGGTGGTGTATTCTCCTAGGTCATTGTGTCCGAGGATGGAGGTGGAAGGATCGTCTGAGGACCTGCAGGGAGAAAAAGGGAGGTTAGTGGGGGATGGAGGAGAGAGTGAGGGGGAGGTGGAATGTCAGAATAGAGAGGTGGAGTGTGAGGAAGTTAGTAGATTATTGGCTTTATAAAATAAACATTTAGGTCTGGGCTGCTGTTTCAACTTATTGACAGGATGCGTTGTTTATTTGTAGTAGTTTTTGTGAGTATGTGTATATTGTTGTTTGTTTTGTAACATAACGGGGGCCTTCGGAAAAAATAGATTACCTGGGTCCCCTTATGTTAATGTAGTGTTTTTTGTAATGTCTATTGTCTTTCCCTTGCCTTATCTTAACCCCTTTACACAGGGCCCCGAGTTTAAGGATAGTATATCACTCGGGTCCCTGATCCTAAAGTTTTGTTTCTTGTCTTGTTATGGTCTCCCCCTTCCATATCCTTATCCTAACCCCTTTAAACAGGTTCCTGAGGTTAAAAACAACAAGGTTGCCCAGGGCCCTTATGTTAAAGTGTGTGTTTCTCATGTCTATGGTATACCCCCTTCCCATCCCTTATCTTAACCCCTTTTCACAGGGCCCTGAGGTTAAAAACTGATTGTTTACCCAGGTCCCTGATGTGAAAGTGTATGTTTTTGTTTGTTTACATTTTTACCTTAGCCCCATCCCTTATCCTAACCCCTTTGACCGGGTCCCTGAGGCTAAAAACAATTTTGTTGCCCAGGGCCCTTATGTTAAAGTTTGTTTCCAATGTCGGATTGTCTTCCCCATCCCTTTCCCTTACCTTAACCCCTTTAAACAGGGCCCTGAGGCTAAAGAAAAAATTACTCGGTCCCTGATGTTAAAGATTTGTTTTCTGTCTGGTCATTGTCTTCCCGTCTCCTCCCTTTTCAAAATCCCTTTGAGAACAGGGCCCTGAGGTTAAGGATAGTAATATCACTCAGGTCCCTAATTTTATAATGTTTCTTGTCTATTGTATAGTTATGATGGTTTGTTGTGGTTGTTGTTGTTGTTATTATTTATTTATTGGTTTGTTTATTTGTTGTTAGTGAGTCTTTAAGATTTGTATTTTCCACAGGGAACCTATTATGGCTGGCAGGGCAAAGACAGACAATTATTTATTTATTTTGTTAGTGATTTGGGTTTTTAGAATAAATAGTATTGTAATTTTAAGTATTTATCTAGATTGTTTTTAGTGTTCTTTTTATATCTATTCTTTAAAAATATATTTAAGTCCTAATTTATTACTGATTTAAAATATTTTTTACATTTTGATTAATGGGGGGTATTTATATTTTTAACCCTCTATTTAATAAACAAAGAATTTTAAATATTTTTAATAGTAATTGATTGGACAATTTATAGATTTTATGGATATTTTAGGACACTTCAATAGATCCTTTTAAATTATGATTGACAATTAATAGGATAGATGAGTACTGCAAAATAAAAAATTTTATGAATGGAAAAGTGTACCCATGCATTTTTTTGATAATGACCTTCGGGTTATTATCCCCTACCCTAACCCTAATTTTACCTTCGGATCAATGGAGGGTTTAGAAACAAAAGGTTTTTTGGTTATGGACCCTCAGGTGGTAGATTTGGAAAAAAAAAAAACAAAAAATACTTGCCGATTCAACTGGACAGGATCAGGAACAGCTGGTGGGGAAGGAAAAAGACTTTCCGGAAGGAGTAGTACTTACCGTAATGGAGGACATATCCATGGACGGAGGTAGTTTGGCATCGGTGGTGTATTCTTCTCCTAGGTCATTGTGTCCGGGGATGGAGGTGGAAGGATCGTCTGAGGACCTGCAGGGAGAAAAAAGGAGGTTAGTGGGGGATGGAAGTGGAGGAGGAGAGGGTGAGGGGGTGGTGGAATGTCAGAATAGAGAGGTGGAGCGTGAGGAAGTTAGGAAGGACGGACAAATAGATGGAGGACAAATTCTAAGGGAGGAGGTAAATTTTGATGTGGTGTTGTCATCTTCTTCTTCAGGTGGGATGGCGACAATGGAATTACCCTTGTCCATGAATAGAGAGGAAGTGGATTATCAAATAACTCCAGAGGGGGTCGAGATGAATGGGGACGGAATAGAATCCATATTCAACACAGAAACTGTCCCAGTCTGATCCCTCTAAATTAATAAAAGGGCATGTGAGATATTGGAGTTGGTGGATAAACCGAAGAAATATAAAGGGAGTAGGGACCGGAGGGATTGGGTGTTAGAGACACAAAACCCTTATGTGTTGGTGGGAGATTCAAATATAAGTAGAATTGTGCATTATCGACAGGAACAGTTGGAAGCACATAGTTATCCAGGGGCCAAAATAGAGGATATTAAGGACATGGTATTAAAAATAAAAGGTCCAATAACAAAGGTGTGTAAAATGGTTCTTTGTATTGGATTAAATGATTGTTTACCTGTTCAGAGGCCTAGAGAGGACAAATTGAGAAAGAGGTTAACAGCATTGCATCAGGCACTTAAATAAATTTGTAGGGGCAGAGATACGTTTTGCTAAAATTCCATTTTCTTATGAAAAACAGAAGAGGGATCTGTGTGAGACAATTTTGGGGCTTAATAAAATTTTGGAGGAGGATCCTAGGTATCGGGTATTAGAGACTCAAGGACAAGGGGGATGTGGAGTTGGAGGAGGACTTAGTACACTGGGAAAGGAATCAAGCATATGAGATTATGGACAAATGGTTGGAGGATTTAAACTGCTAGCAGAGTCAACACTATTTGTACTCTGCTTACAAGCAAATATTATGAATTTGAGCGATTGGTTTAGATTATCAGAGTATGAAATGACACTTTTGCAAAAAGGCCTAACTTTTATTCCCACTCCTATGGAAACAGATGGAGATGAAATTAAACGGGATATTTATAAATATCATAGGAGGCTTAAATTATTGGATTTCTTTAGTTATGAAACAGAGGAAGAAGTAAGGAGGTTTACTAACCCATCTCATTGGACTTCGAAAGAGGAGGACATTAGTGAAGGGGTTTTGGAGTTTATTGAGAGAGATTGGGAAATCTTGACCCAGGTTAGGGCAGGGCCTGTACCCAAAGATAACTTAACAGGAGAGGAAAGGGATGCTTTGGAGACTTTAAAAAGAAATAAAACCATTATAATAAAACCCTCGGATAAGGGGTCTATGTCAGTTATTTTGGATAGGTCCCAGTAGGCCTAAAGGCAATTAAATAATAAGAGACATCGGCCCCTGAAAAAATTAATGCAATCCCAGACAAAAAAGAAGATTGATAAAATTTTAAAAGATCTTTATTCTGAGGGTTTCATTAATGGAAAACAAAAGAAATACTTGGCAGGCCCCTCTGAACCTGTAATTAGAAGATTTTATTTGCTTCCTAAAGTCCATAAACCACCAGAGAAATGGACGATCCCGTTTCAGGTTCCAGCAGGAAGGCCAATAGTGTCAGATTGTTCATCTGAGTCTTATGCCATTTCGTAATTTTTAGACTTCTATTTGAACCCATTGTCCCAACTCCATAATAGCTATGTTCGGGATACCTATCATTTTTTGAATCTACTTAAGGATAGGGTCTTCCCTAAGCAAGCAATTTTATTCACGATGGATGTTGAATCTTTGTATACTAATATTGATACCCGGATGGGATTGCAGGCAGTTAAAAATATTTTTGGTATGATTCCGGATATTTACTCGCTCGGCCAGGTGAGTTAATTGTATGTTTATTCATGTATTTGTAAGTGTGAGCTGTTTATTTGTGTTAGGGTGTTACTTATTTTTTGTTTCGTCTTCTACTATGTTTGTTAATTGAGACTTTGTAATGATCTTTTGCGAAGAAAGATAAAAAAAAAAAGTGTTAGCTGTTTTAGCTTCAGGGGCCATTTTGCATTGCCTCTTTGTTAGCTTACATTAGCGAAACATTGGCCATAGTTAAAATGGCCGATGATATGAGATGGCATTGATAATTTGGTCAGCACAGCAGAAAATCTTAAAGTTTGTAAATATGGAATGCAAAAAAATGGGGAAAATTGATGGGATGCATTGATATATTGAATTGTGAAACATCTAAACAAAGTCAAACATAAATCTGTCTCTGGCTAAATTCTCTAAGCTAGCAGCATTCTTTTTTTTTTTTTTTTTTAAACTCTATTTGCAATCAGATCATTACAAATTCTCAATTGACAAACATAAGAATAAAAAAGAAAAAAATATGTAACACACAATATCAGGGGTTCATAACACAAACGGCCAGCTGATAGATGAATCACAAAAACCAAGTAGATATACAGTAATCCCTCGCTATATCGCGCTTCGACTTTCGCGGCTTCACTCTACCGCGGATTTTAAATGTAAGCACATCTAAATATATATCACGGATTTTTCGCTGGTTCGCCGCTTTGCAGACAATGGGTCTTTTAATTTATGGTACATGCTTCCTCAGTTTGTTTGCCCAGTTGATTTCATACAAGGGACACTATTGGCGGATGGCTTAGAAGCTAGCCAATCACAGCATGTATTACATATTAACTAAAACTCAATGATATAAGATATGTTTCCCGCGCGGTGCTTGATTGTTTGCTTCTCTCCATCTTTCTCACTCTCTCTGCCTGACGGAGGGAGTGTGAGCAGAGGGGCTGTTTGCACAGAGGACACGGACGCTCCTCTACAAAGTGCTGCTTTATCGTGGTGCTTCTGTGTACTTAAAAGCACACGTATTGATTTTTTGATTGTTTGCTTTTCTGTCACGCTCTCTCTCTCTCTCTCTGACATTCTCTGCTCCTGATGGCGCTCCTTTGAAGATAAGATATGTTTGCATTCTTTTAATTGTGAGAAAGAACTGTCATCTCTGTCTTGTAATGGAGCACAGTTTAAAAGTTTGACTAAAGGGTGTTATTTCATGGCTAGAGGGCTCTAATAATAACAGGGTGGGAGAGTTTATAAGGGCTTAAAATATATAAAAATAACCATACAAACATATGGTTTCTACTTTGCGGATTTTCACCTATCGCGGGGGGGTCTGGAACGCAACCCCCGCGATCGAGGAGGGATTACTGTATTCACTGTTTTGATTCACTCTGATTGGCCGAAGCAGCACGTCCTCATAGCCCAACCAGTAAACGCCACTCGATTGGCCGAGGCAGCACGTCATCATAGCCCAACAAGTAAACGGCACTCTGATTGGCCGTGGCAACACCCCAAGGCATTCGGCGCAAATCACAAGTTTTCTTTGTTCACTTGACTCTGCTCAGTTTGTCTTGCAACAAGCGGAAGGGCCGTTCGGTCAGTTGAGTTAATTGTATGTTTATTCATGTATTTGTAAGTGTGAGCTGTTTATTTGTGTTAGGATATTGTGTGTTACTTATTTTTTGTTTCGTCTTCTACTCTTATGTTTGTTAATTGAGACTTTGTAATGATCTGTTTGCGAAGAAAGATAAAAAAAAAAGTGTTAGCTGTTTTAGCTTTGTGGCCCATTTTGCATTGCCTCTTTGTTAGCTTACATTAGCGAAACATTGGCCATAGTTAAAATGAAATTTTTTAAGGTGTCTAACCAATTTTTCCCCTATCCCTCAGGTGCTGTGAGGTGTCTCTTTTGTGAAATTGTGAACGTTCAGCCAGGTGAGTTAATTGTATGTTCATTTATGTATTTGTAAGTGTTAGCTGTTTTAGCTTTGTGGTCTTTTACCAGCATTGCCTCTCTACCCATCAGCTTACGTTAGCTAAACATTGGCCATATCCCAACAAGTAAACGCCACTCTGATTGGCCTAGGCAACACGCCAAGCATTTGGCGTGATTCTGAATTTTTTTTAGGCGTCTAACCCATTTTTTCCCTATCCCTCAGGTGCTGTGAGGCGTGTCTTTGAAATTGTGAACTTATTCTTCTTTCCTTGGCTGCGGTAATTGGCCAGTGTTTTGTTTTGTAAATGAATAGCCAATCATTTTTTTAACAACTATAGTCCTATATACTATAGACTATAAACTTAAACTCACATCTGTATCTACAGATGGCTCTGAGAATGAGACGATGGCGAAAACAGAAAAGAGAACTCGATCTACTTCTATGTTATTCTGACAGTGATGAACACCAGGGCACTGAAAATAATAGTGACAGTGTGCCTGGGACTCTGAGTAGTTGCAGCAGTGAAAATGTGCCTGGTACCACACAGTTTCAGCAGTGACAGCGTCCCTGTGACATCAGATAGTTTTGACTTTGCCACTGATGTGGACTATTGGTCTGCTGACTCAGAAAAGGAACCAAGGCAGTTTTTGCTATACACAGGATCTGTGGTATTGAAAACTGTGTTGTCCCCTGAAAGATACACACATTTCTTGTCCCTGACAGTGGCCATGTCAATAATGCTGGAGTCAGATGATAGGCCTTGCGAATCCTATCTCCAATATGCCCATGAACTAATCAAACACTTTGTCATGTGCTGTGCTGACCTGTATGGCAAGACCTTTCCTGTATACAACGTACATGGACTAGTTCATCTCCATGAAGATGCCAGCCACTTCAACTGTTCCTTGAATGACATTTCCTGTTTTACCTTCGAAAACTACCTGCAACAAATTAAAAAAACATGTGAGGAGTGGGAGAAGTCCCCTGGAACAAGTCACCAGGCGTTTGTCAGAAATGGAACATTCAGAAGTGAACGTAAGCAAAATGCACCCTGAAGTGTTTGCTTCTGTTAAAGAAAGGAACTGTTGTTTTCTCTTGAGAGACGACAGATTTGCTTTTGTTCGACAGAAAAATGCAGATGATACCTTTGCTTGTGAAATCCTGCACCAGCGTTACACTTCACCATTATTTCACCAACCATGTAGCTCTGGACTTCTGAATATAGTGTGCATAGGAAAAGGTCAGGTCAGGATGAAAAATGGACTACTGCGTGAAAGGGATCTGTTCCGCAAGGTGGCCTGCCTCCCACAAGGAACTGGAGGTTCTGTCCTCATACCGCTTCGCCATGGTGTGGAACACTAAAGGTTGAAATTTTTTTGTTCTTTTAGCTACATTACAACGGGGGTCATCACAGCCGATCACTTGTCTCCATCTGTTTGTTTTCTGCATCTTCCTCTGTGATTGCCACCTGACTGTCCTTTCTCACCACAATCATAAACCTCTCTCCATTCCTCTCACCTCTTACCACAACATGCTTCTCCCAAAGTAGCCTTCATCCCTCTTCTGCACATGTCCAAACCCTCTCAACCTCACCTTGCTTGCTTTATCCACTAACCAGGCCGACCCTCTAATTTAGACACTAGTGGTCTTTATCACTCCTAATGAGAATCATCGCATATTAATTTGAGTTGTCTTCTAACATGACAATTGGTGATTTGTTGAATAGGTTTGTGTCCTTTTCTGTGCCATTACACCTATGATTTGCTTTGTCTGCTACAGTGGTTCTCAAAATGGGTTCAAGGGACCCTCGGGATTCCTTAATTGGGTTCTAAATTGGACGCTTATAGGTCTGTACAAATGAAATGCAATGGAACTGTAAGGGTACATTAAGAGTCATGAGAGTCTTTGAAATTAAAAAGTTTGAGAACCACTGGTCTACTCAATGTACAGTATAAGCTATATTAAAATGTTAAAAACTTCAAGTAACATGCATATGCTGTCCTTTCCAGATCATGTACACAAGGGCTGTTTGGAAGGAGGGTGTAGTTCCTGAAAATTGGATCGACAGGAACAACAGAACAGTTAGGTGGCCACGTAGTATGAGCGCCACAAAAACTGAAAGGGCTCTAAGGGACAAAATTAACCCCCAGGGTGACTGGATGATGTTCCCTTTAATCAAAATAAAATTTTCTTCAGGCACGTTTTATGATGAATAGAAATTTAAATATATACCCAAGTCAAAATATTGTTTATGTTTTTTTATATATATATATATATATATATAAAAAAAATTTTATTTTTTTTTTAAATGTTGAATTGTAGTCAGTCATCGTGAATGTGACAATTACA
>JANRMT010062791.1:185461044-185480358 GCA_026402145.1 Polypterus bichir lapradei | reverse complement strand
CAAGCTGAGAAGGCTCTATGTGACTTAAAAAGTGCACTACTGTTCTGCGTCAGCGTTAGAAACTCCCTGACTATTCTCGTCCATTCACTCTGTTCGTGGACGAAAAGGGGGATATATGAATGCAGTTCTTACACAACTCCATGGAGAAAAACAAAGGCCAATAGCCTATTTTTTGAAAAAATTGGATCCAGTGGCTGCGGGACTTCCAACCTGTCTCAAAGCTGTAGTAGCCACAACAGAGGCCGTGCTAGCCAGTACAGATATAGTGCTCATGAGCCCCCTAGTGGTAAAAGTGCCTCACGCCGTACACTCCATTTTAGTACAGGCTAAAACCTCACATCTCACTACTGCTAGAGCAATACACTATCAAAATGTACTCTGTACATTGTCAAACATTACCATTGAAAGGTGCTCCACCTTAAATCCAGCTACACTTCTTCCAACTGAAAATCAAGGGGAGCCCCACAACTGTCATGACGAAATAACTAAGGTTATAAAACCTAGACCAGACCTACAGGAAACACCCTTAGGAACAGGGGAGATAATTTTTGTGGATGGATGTTCTTTACGATTGGAAAATGGAACACCTTCAACCAGCTATGCAGTGGTCAAAGGTGACCACCTGCTGGAAGCAAACCGAATTTCTTCATGTTTGAGTGCGCAGGCAGCTGAGTTGATAGCTCTCACCTGAGCTTGTCAGTTGTCAGAAGGAAAAATTGTAACTATCTATACTGATTCTAGATATGCTTTTGGAGTCTGCCATGATCATGGGGCATTATGGAAACTCAGGGGATTCAAGACCAGTACTGGCAAGCCCATTCAGCATCAAAAACTAATAGAATCCCTTTTAGAAGCTATAACCAAGCCATCAAAATTGGCTATAGTTAAATGCCAAGCCCATACTGAAAAACAAGATCCCATTAGTAAAGGAAACAAACTGGCCGATCACTTCACAAAACAAGCTGCTTATGATAATACCCCGATTTCTTTATTCTAACAGACAGATGACAGAGATTCCGGTAACTTAGTCATTTCTTTGCAGAGTTCAGCTTCAGAAAAAGAAAGAAGAAACTGGTCTAAGGAAGGATCATTGGTCGACGAGATCTGGACCCATAAGCAAACTAATAAACCTTTCCTTCCTAAGGAAAGCTTCTTTTCTAGGTATGGCAAAAATCGCCCATGGCCTAGACCATGCTGGAAAAGATGCAATGGTTCAAGATGTTGAGAGACATTGGGAAGCAGTAGGCTTCTCTACATACGCAGAGCAATTCTGTAAACGCTGTGCAGTATGTCAGAAATTGAATGTAGGAAAGGATATTCAGGTAAGTCCCGCCGTTACACCTAACCCAATGGGTCCATTGGAACACCTTCAAATGGACTTCATTGAATTAACACCATCAAAGGGGTACCGATACTGTTTAGTAATTGTTGATGTGTTCTCCCGATGGGTGGAAGCTTTCCCTTCCAAACATGCAGATGCCAAAACTGTGGCAAAAGCTTTGATAAAGGAAATCATTCCAAGATGGGGAATACCACAGAAGTTGCATACTGATAATGGTAGTCATTTTGTGAATTCTGTAATTAATGAATTGACTACTTGGCTTCAGATAAATGTACATCATTATTGCAAATACCATCCTCAAAGTGGGGGTATAGTAGAGAGATGCAATGGTACCTTGAAATCTAAATTGGCTAAAATCTGTGAGCAAACAAATTTAACTTGGCCTGATGCTCTACCCCTCGCCTTGATGGGATTAAGGGGAAGAACACATTGGCAGTTAGGGCTGTCACCATTCGAAATTCTGACCGGATGGCCCATGCCAGTCGGCATGGTCATAAGTAATGTTACACTGCATACTGTGGACAATGATCTTCTTTCCAGTCTTACAGGTCTCCGAGCTTCTCTAAAGGAAGTCCACGAGCAGGTGAATCAGGCCTGGAGAACTAGTCCTCCATCAAAGGACTCCCCGATTCTGTTAGGAACCTGGATTCTGGTTAGAGACACTTGGAGGAAACACTGGCATCAGCCTCGGTGGAGAGGACCGTTTCAAGTTCTGCTGTCGACGCCACACACTGTTAAAGCTGAGGGACTGCCTGCTTGGATTCACATCTCACATTGCAAAAGATGGTACCCTTGATTGTGGTATCCTTGTTTGCTGCCATATCCTGGGTTAACTGAAGAATTTACTTTTGCCTGGTGTTTCTTTATGGACATGTGAACGAGTGTGCCCTGTGATAGGATAGCATCCAGTTCAAGGGTTCCAGTGCCCACAACTTTGATAGGTGCCAGATGACCATGACCCTGAACTGAAGCGGGTTAGAAAATGGATGGACTAATAACTGTACGAAAGATGCTATATAAAGCATGGTTTGGAAGAAAGCTGGATTTTTGTTCTTCCTACAGATTATTTTCTAGAACACAATAGTACAAATTGTATGCACTTTCATCTATAAGAACAGCAATATTTGGACATTTTAGGGTGATTTATTTTCAAGTCGCCGTGGACTTCTTGTGTTTTTTCCTGTTTGCAGGTTTATGGTGGCTCATGAATCAGAACACACCTCCACTCAACCTGGTTAAATGGCTCAAGTCAGTTTTCATCTCTCTTACAGTTGCTTTTATCGTTCTTCTGCTTGTAGCTTGCTGTATTGTTCCCTTGATAAGATACATTGTATCCAAGTATTTTACTGCCTCTATGGCAAAGGCTTACTTTTTACACAAAGAAAAAATGCTTCAGATCAGCACAGCCACCCCACACTCCTCCGCCCACTCCACTCCATCCCCCTCTCCTACCCTTTCCCGCTCAATGCTCCCCTGATCAAATATTTTTTGTTTACTAAAAAGGGGGGAATGTGGAAGACGAATGTTCTCTTCGTTCTCTTGTACTAATTCATGTCTGATGTAACAGCATGCTTTATTTTAGCAAACAGAAAAATATTTGCCGAAAGGACTCAAGGTCTGAGCATTCCACACATAAGTCTGCCTTATCACGTTTTCCCTTAGCTTACATCTGAACGCCATAACAAACAGGGCCAAGAAATCAAGTTGCACAAGGGGCATTAAAGGGGCTCAAGGATTGTGTATAATAAACGTGTTGACTGTTGCATTTCATAATGATATTAAATCACGCATTCTAGGGGTATAAAAACTTTACCCCACCCAACAGACGGGGTTCAGAGGAGCCCTGACGCTGTCATGTATATTTGATTGTCTGCTTTTCTGAAACTCTTCTCACCGTGACACTGCAAAATAAAGCTGCTTTATAGCCACACCTGCTGTCTTGTCAGAAGTCTTCGCCCACACTTTGTTGCCAACAAGTGGAAGCTACGGCCAGTATACTGGGAGGCTACTCAACACTTCATCTGTCTCATCTGTTTATTTTATCACATTATAAAAAATCCAGTGTCTGCCTGCATGTCTGTCTTCTTTTCATGACAGAACTACTTAATGGATTTAGATTGGGTCTTTTTCTATAAATTACTTGAACATTCCATTTGATTTTGCGACTTCTCTCATCAAAGAATGAAATCAAAGTTCGCTTGCAGGAGCGATATATTCACGCTAATTCGAGACACAGGCTGCGGGCCGAGGGGAGGGGAATCGTGACGTCAGGAGTGGGGAGCCAGACAGGACCCTCCTCACCATCATGTTTTATTACTTTGCCGTCAGAGCCGCAGGGGACAGCTGCTATACAATAATCATAAGTAAAAAAATAAAACAAAATGAAACAAAACACAATGCAAGCCAGCAGTAAATTGAAACAAACAAATGACTATCAGGAAGGAACCGTCAGTATCACAGAAGGCCATGGAAAGCTAGAATAGAAATCTCAATCTCGTTTTAAATGGTTTAACCCTTAAACCGCCACATACTTGGAGGGTTAATGTACATTTGGACGCCAAATACTTTTTTGCTGTACTTTATAAGTAAACGTCACAATTCACAAAGAAAAAGTGAAATTTTAATGGAACACATTTTTTTCATGCAAAGAGCATCCCAATTACTGCAACACTGATCATTTTACACACTGCCAATGAACTATAGAAACAATTAAAAAAAACTACTGCAACAATCAATTATATGTACAAGATGCAACTGAAACCATTGATGAAATTCATTAATCACCGAGCCAACTGCACTTGAACTGGCTGCACGTAAGCACACAGAGGCCAACGCTGATTCTCGCAGGCTAGTCTAGTGCAGCGGCTGAATCCCAGGACAGTGATGCTGTAGTGCTGCCGGGGTGGCAGTGGTCATGAGCTGGCTGCTCAACGAATATACGGCACTGACTGATCAGCTCCGACGTGCTGGCAAATTGCACTGAGACACGACTATAGCCTGTTCTGCTGGTTTAAGGGTTAATTGAGGGTGACGCCTTAGTGTTATTAGGTAATGAATTCCACAGACGAGGTGCAGCGGCCCTGTCCCCCTTAGTTTTGCACTTAATACGAGAGACAACAAGAAACAACTGACTGGTACATCTAAGCTCTCTGAATGGTTGCTGTAGAACACACAATTCAGATAAATAGGCAGGAGCGTATCTATGTATTGATTTGAAAACCAGCAGTAAAATTTTAAAATCGGATCTGGAAACTAACAGACATCCAGTATAAAGAGGCTAAAATTAGAGGAACAGAATCAAACTTTCTTGCCCCAAACAAAAAAATGGACCAGCATTCTGGAACAATTACAACCTGCAGATGAGGGATTTACTGATCCAAGAATACAACGAGTTGCAGTAATCAAGCTGAGAAAAGATAAATGTAGGAGTAACTTCTTCAAGATCGCTAGGAGATAAGAAAGGCTTAATATTGGCAAAACGACAAAGCAACACTTGAGCACAGAATTTATCTCACAGAATCATTTATTATAACCAACAATACTGGACCCAAGATATCAAAAGCTTCCAGTGCGAGGCCTGGTGGAACATCAAGAGGACCAAAAGTAGGTCTAAGTGTGTCCATATTGCTTTATAGCTGTGAAAGTGAAACAACATCAAAGGAGTCCACAACAAGGCCATGATTAACAACAGGAAGTACATAACCCGTTAAAAGAATGCTGAGCGGAGTTTATCGATTTTGCTGGCAAAGAATGAAAGGAACTGCTCCCATGAATAGTACTATTTAATGCCATCTCTGAATAGGGGTAAATATCTTCATTAATTGCATTAAATAAGACCCCGGGTTTATTAGAATGTGAGGATATTGAATCTGAGAAGTAATCAGATAAGAGAAAAATATCCTTTCTCTTCTCAATTGTAAAATATTCTCATGCCATCCTGAAATGAAACTAAAGCAGAAGTACAAATTCATTTGTGCTCCACCATTTCAGCTGTGTTGCCCGGTGGGTTTCTTTTTCCTGAACTGTTTTGCATTTCTGGACCACTGATGGATTGTGTGTTTAGTGACAAGCAGCAGCCATAGCTCTGAGTGTATTTTCTAAAGCTGCAGTACTCTGTGCCTGTGACAATTTCTGTGCCACTTCTGAAGCTGTCATCTTCTAGCATAGCAGGCATGTTTATGTGTAACACTGAGGAAACAAAGTATTTTATAAATAGCATTAAAAAGAAAGGAGTCTGCAGCCCCCACACTACAATGAGGCTGATTCAATTTCATAACACGTGCAACAAAATAATACAGCAGCAAAAGAATTATGCAGAAGTTTACTTTGGATTACAACTATTACGTTAAAAAATATGTAACTGTCTAATTTCATAACAATGTCGACAAACCAGGGCATTGCTAAAATGGTAGACACTCTTGACATCAGGGCTATGACATTGGTTGTCAACTTATTGAAAATGGTGGTCAATGGAGACCTGGTAACTGTTAAGGTCGGGCCCTACTTGTAGCAAAGCACAGCATGAGACTCTTCAGATGTGGACTTACCATCTCAGTTGTACCAGTGACCTCAGCATTGCTCCATGACTGGGGGCAACTTTATGAGAGAAGCAGTTGAGCCAAGGCACCATATAATACCAGCGGGAAGCAGAAAGGAGGAGGACTCGCTCTCTATGTGAATACAAGGTGGTGTAACTCTGGACATGTAAACATTAAAATCTCCACTTCCATCAGGGACATCGAACTGTTGGCCGTAAGTTTGCGTCCCTATTACTTGCCCAGAGAGTTTGGACACATCATTGTTGTTATCGTTTACATCCCTCCTCGGGTGAACGTGCAGATAGTGGGTGACGTCATCCACTCGGCTGTTGCTAAGTTACACCCCGAGGCGCTTCTGCTAATCTCTGGAGACTATAACCTTGTGACGCTGGACAAAACATTACCTGCCTTCTCCCAGTATGTGGACTGTAACACCCGGGGAAATAGGACTATCGACCTACTGTATGCCAAAGTTAAAGACGCATACAGCGCCACCCCGCAGATCAAAACCTGGTTCTGCTTCAGCCTCACTACAAACCAAGAGTGAAGGTGCTACCTACAACCACACTCTCATTCAGGAAGTGGTCCCCTGAGGCAGAGCAGGCGCTGAGAGACTGGAACTACAGACTGGGATATCCTGCAGGGGTCACATAGTGAGAATATTGAAGAGGCTGTTGACTGCACAACTGATTACATCAACTTCTGTATGGACATTGCAGTTCCAGTAAGAACAGTACGCTGCTATGCTAACAACAAGCCATGGATTACAAGTGACATCAAAGGCCTTTTTAACTAGAAGAAAAGAGCTTTTAAAGGCGGTGATCAGCATGAGCTCAAGCACGTGCAGAAGGAACTCCGAGTCCAGCTCAGGGCAGCGAAGGAGCAGTACAGGAGAAAGCTGGAGCTGAATTTGCAGAATAACAGCATGAAGGAAGTGTGGGATGGGATGAAGATCATCACTGGCTGCAGCTTGAAGCGGGGTGCCACCATCGAGAGAGACATGGAGAGAGCCAACCAAATGAACAACTTCTTTAATAGGTTTGATCACCCTAACCCACTCTCACCTCGGAGTACTTCATCCCCCAACCATCCTTCTGCTGATAACAGCATAGGTGAGACATCCCCACCCACAATGACAGCAGCACAGGTGAGAAGAGAGCAGAGGAGACTTCGTGCCAGCAAAGCAGCGGGTCCAGATGGTGTATTGCCATGACTTCTGAAGGCCTGTGCGTTGGAACTGGGGAGTCCTCTACAGCGCATCTACAACCTGAGCCTGGAACAGGGGAGAGTCCCGAGGCTTTGGAAAACATCTTGTATCACCCCAGTCCCAAACGTATCACGTCCTAGTGAGCTGAATGACTTCCAGCCTGTCGCTCTGACGTGACATGTGATGAAGACCATGGAGTGGCTGCTGCTTTACCACCTGAGGCCACAGGTCCACCACGCCCACGTCCACCACGCAGTTCGCATACCAGGAGAAGGTGGGAGCGGAGGATGCCATCATCTATATGCTACACCGATCCCTCTCCCACTTGGACAGAGGCAGTGGTGCTGTTAGAATTATGTTTCTGGACTTCTCTAGCGCCTTCAACACCATCCAGCCTCTGCTCCTTAGGGACAAGCTGTCAGAGATGGGAGTAATTTCATACCTGGTGGCATGGATCATGGACTATCTTACAGACAGACCTCAGTATGTGCGTCTTGGGAACTGCAGGTCTGACATTGTGGTCAGCAGCACAGGAGCGCTGCAGGGGACTGGACTTTCTCCGGTCCTGTTCAGCCAACATACATCAGACTTCCAATACGATTCGGAGTTCTGCCACGTGCAAAAGTTCACTGACGACACTGCTATCATGGGCTGCATCAGGAGTGGGCAGGAGGAGGAGTATAGGAAGCTAATCAAGGACTTTGTTAAATGGTACGACTCAAACCACTTACACCTGAACACCAGCAAGACCAAGGAGCTGGTGGTGGATTTTAGGAGGCCCAGGCCTCTCATGGACCCCGTGATCATCAGCAGTGACTGTGTGCAGAGGGTGCAGACCTATAAATACCTGAGAGTGCAGCTGGATGATAAATTGGACTGGACTGCCAATACTGATGATCTGTGTAAGAAAGGACAGAACCGACTATACTTCCTTAGAAGGCTGGCGTCTTTCAACATCTGCAATAAGCTGCTGCAGATGTTCTATCAGACGGTTGTGGCGAGTGCCCTCTTCTATGCGGATGTGAGTTGGGGAGGCAGCATAAAGAAGAGGGACGCATCACGCCTGGACAAACTGGTGAGGAAGGCAGGCTCTATTGTAGGCACGGAGCTGGACAGTTTGACATACGTGGCAGAGCGACGGGCACTGAGCAGACTCCTGTCAATCATGAAGAAACAACTGCATCCACTGAACAGGATCATCTCCAGACAGAGGAGCAGCTTCAGCGACAGACTGCTGTCACCGTCCTGCTCCACTGACAGACTGAGGAGACCCCACACTATGCAACTCTTCAGTTCCACCCGGGAGGGTAAACATTAATATTATACAAAAGTATTGTCTGTCTGTTATACTTTTATCATTATCACTCTTTAATTTAATATTGTTCTTATGAATATGCTGCTGCTGGAGTATGTTTATTTCCCCTTGGGATTAATAAAGTATCTATCTATCTATCTATCTATCTATCTATCTATCTATCTATCTATCTATAAATAGCACCCATCACAACAGTCATCTTGAAGTACTTCAGCATCATGTGTGACCACCTCTTGAGGTCACAACGGCTTTACACTTGTGTCAAGAATAGCCAATGAGCCGCAGAGTCTGAAGTTGTGGGGTAGCAAAGGGTCAATGGCTGCTCACAGTTAACAGCTTCTTGGCCCCTTAAGAAATTTATATAAGCTTCATCCTCCCTCATGTGTGACTTTCTCTAAGATATGGGAGCTGGCTGAGTGTTGATCTTGAATCGCTGCCCCATGTTTGTTCGGCTGGGCACAGACTATAAAATGACTTCAGTTCACAGACAGGCAATGCACTCTTATCATCACACCTGCTGTGTCCCGTCTGTTTTATTAAACACGAGCTGTTGGCCGTACAGAACAAATGAGTAAAGTTGAGGCAGCATGCTGATGTCAATATGTACCAAATATAAACTGAATATAAAAATCACAGCAGGCCTTTCAGTGAGTATCACAGGTCAGACTGTAAAAACAACAGAAATGTTGAAGATAATAATAATAATAATAATAATAATAATAATAATAATAATAATAATACATTTTATTTATATAGTGCCTTTCCCATACTCAGGTGCTTCACAGAGTCTTAAAAATAAAAACAGCAGGGTATATGTAACATTGGATACAAATGTTTTCCTGAATAGAACAATGAAATGGATAACAAAGCATTAAATAGAATAAAGGACAATAAACCAGATTAAAATACTAAGTTCAATACTAAAAGAAAAACCTAACATATAACCTAATTTGTGATAAAAAAGGCACGCAAATTATCCTGAGCACCTGGATAGAGAGGTAAACTGAAAGAAAGGGCAGAATGTTAAGTTAAGTTAAAAGTCTTCCTAAATAGATTATTTGTATGCTGTTTTTTAAAAGAATGAATAGAGTCAGCCGATCTAATTAATTTTGTGATGTCATTCGAAAGTCTGGGTGTTATGGAGCTGAAGGCCCTGCTGTCACCCATAGAGTGCAGGTTAGTGTGGGGCATATCAAGATTACCAGAATCCGAGGACCTTAGTAGGCGAACAGGAGCAGAGTGATTTAGAAGGTCACTGATGTAGTCCAATGTGAGGCCATTTAAAGCTTTGTAGGTTATTATCCATCCATCCACCCATTTTCCAACCCGCTGAATCTGAACACAGGGTCACGGGGGTCTGCCGGAGCCAATCCCAGCCAATACAGGGCACAAGGCAGGAGCCAATCCTGGGCAGGGTGCCAACCCACCGCAGTGTAGGTTATTAACAGAATTTTATATTCAATCCTGTAGGACACAGGGAGACAGTGAAGGTGAAGCAGGATGGGTGTGATGTACTCACTGTTGCTGGTTCGTGTAAGGACTCTTGCAGCAGAGTTTTGAATCAACTGGAGCTGTGATATAAGATTAAAGAGTCCCCTGGGGTTCATTAAGAGTGAAAAAGAACATTTGACGATAATGAGATGGCAGAGAGGCTGCTGTGATCCCTTTAGAGACTGTATAAATATCACCTGCAGATGCCTGCGGTCAGGAACAACAGTCTTAGCATGTCTGTGGGGAAATGTGGAATTACTGAGGGAAACAAAATGGAATTTAAGAAGAGAAAGATTGATTACTGCTTTCCTAATAGTAATGCATTTTGTCTGAAATTAATTTATAAAACAGAAATCTATGTATTTTTAATATTTTCTTTGTACTTTTGATTTCAGTCACTATCTTTGGAAATCTTTTTGTCGTCATTTCTATCTCTCATTTCTTGCAGCTCCACACGCAGACTAATTTTTTGATCCTTTCACTCGCAGTGATTGATTTCTTGGTGGGTTTGTTTGTGTTGCCCTTTTCTTTGATTATTCAGATTGAAATCTGCTGGTATTTTGAGGTCATTTACTGTTACGTCTATCAGACACGTGCTAACCTTGTTTGATGTGGCCATTGTTACTCATTTGGTGTTAATATCAATTGATCACTACATCGTTGTTTGAAATCCATTCTTTTATGGTTCAGAAATAACTGTGAATATCACAAAGATCAGCATTGTACTGATGTGGTCGTATTCATTTACGTATATTTACACTAGCAAAATACCCGCGCTTCGCAGTGGCGAAGTACTGCTTTAAAATTTTTATTAAGAAGAAAATTAAACCTTTTTAAACTGAGGGAAAATATACCAATAATTATTTGTTAAGGATCTCTTTGTATACCACATTGTCAGTTCGGCCCTCCGGTTGTAATATGACCAAGCTGTGCACTGAGCTTACTCTTGAGCATACAACGTACAGTTGGCCTTGTGAACAGTAATCTTGTTTCAAATCAATTCCATCCTTTTGTAGGATCTGTCCCTGAGACTTATTAATTGTCATCGCGAAGCAGAGCCTTACTGGAAATTGGAGGCATTTGAATTGATATGGGATATCAGAGGGTATAACGGTGATGCGAGGAATAAAAACTCTCTCCCCTGAGCCACCGCCAGTAAAAATAGTTGCCTCAATTAGGTTCTTTTGCAGACACGTGACCTGAAGTCTCGTGCCGTTACAAAGTTTCGGTGGCTGTAAGTTTCTCAGTAACATTATTAGTGCCCCAACCTTCAAAATTAGATTATGCTCAGGAGTGCCTGGAGGATTCAGAGTGTGGAGAAACTCTATAATGGAAGGAAGAAAAAGACAAAAAAAGACATCGGTGAAATGATGAAGTATCTGGTAATGTAAAATTATTGAATAGGAAACACCTTTATTTATCATCACAGCGATGCTTTCAAGTTAGAGTTTTTAAGTTAGGGTCTTTAGTTGTATTTTATTTATCTCAAGCAGTGCTTTGACTATCGGCTGAACATTCTAACTTTGGACATTAATACATTTGATTCTTATTTCAGGGGTGTTAACATGAATTGTCATTTTATATATTACCCCTCATCAAGGCTAATATCATACTTGATACTTTATTCCATATGTTTATTTTAATGGTTGTTATCATTATTATTTGTATGATGTTGAAGCCATTTTGAGGCTAAAGTTCTCAAATTCTTTTATTGGGTTGCACTGAACTTCTTTACTTTTCAGCCCTGCCATTTATTCTTGTTATTTATGCTCAGATAAATATTGTGTAAGTTCACATGTCTTCCTTTTGATAGGCACAACACAAACTGTTCAGGCTTTCTTTCTCTTTCATTTTTCAAATGGCTGCTAGGTTGTTGTAGAGCACAATAGGTCCTGCCACTTCATACACAGAAAGTGTAAGAGAGTTAAAAATCTATGAAGCACCTATAAAAACGGCAAAGATGACTTCAACATTTAACGTAAGTTCTATCTGCTCTCTGCCCGCCGAGGGCACGTTTATATGTTGTGTGTCCTGCAGTATGTACAGTTCAGGTTTTCCGGCCGACAGTGTAGATAGCTTCACCTGCCAAAAGTGTTTAGTTAATTTAGAGTTGGTCGGGAAAATACGCGAATTGGAGGACCGCGTTAGGAATCTGATAGCGATTAGGCAAACCGAAAATTGGATCGACTCGGTTTGTTTAGACAATTCGGCTACGTCTGATTCGGCTTCAGTCTCTCCAGGTCCCACTGTAGTCAGTGCACGGCCGAAATCAGCAGCACCAATTCAGCCACAGGGCGAGTGGGTAACAGTAAGACGGGGTCTAAGAATCCAAAATATAGTCCCCCGGCACCCAGGTCACCAATTCGGACCCAGAACAGATTCTCAGCTCTCCGCAGCGCGCCTGTGGAAACTGAGAATAATAAAGTGCTCATAATTGGCGATTCCATAGTGCGGAATGTTAGAATTCCAAACTATGTTAAACCAGCAGTTAATGTTAAGTGCCTCGCAGGGGTCAAGATTTCTGGCATAGAGGCCGCATTGGACCGTGTCGCCGACGATGAAGTATCTACCTTATTGCTGCATGTCGGCACTAATGATATTTATTTACAGCAATCTGAGGTATTAAAGCGGAACTTCATCTCTCTATGCACCAAAGCTAAAAGAAAATGTCGGAATTTAATTGTATCTGGTCCCTTACCAAGATTATATAGAGGGGATGTGATTTATAGCAGATTGCATTCCTTTCACTGCTGGCTAGAAACCTGGTGTGCCAATAAAAGCATAGCATTTGTGAACAATTGGGATGATTTTTGGGAAAGGCCTGGATTTTTCAGAAGATATGGTCTTCATCCTAACTGGAGGGGATCTTATGTATTATCCCAAAATATGGCAGCAAAACTGCCTGGTTGACTGATTAGAGCACCATACAGGCCGCAGTCATGTGATCTTAAATCACAGGCTGTTGTTTATCCCACCTGTTATTTTCCTGAAGCTGTTACCCATAATCCCTGTTGTGGGGCATCCAGTAAATTTAGTCTTGATACAAACCTTAAATTAATTGATAACCAAAAAATAAGGTGTATAATTAGACCAAGGGATAAAACCAGACCCTCCACCAGGGGCATCTGTAATAGAAATTTACTTCAAATTAAAACAAAAAATATATCACCAGTTCAGAAAGAACCATGCAGTTTTAAATGCTGTTTATTGAACATTCACTCTCTTGGCACTAAAGCTGTTTTGGTAAATGATATTATATTAAGTACAAAATCTGATCTGTGTCTTCTTACTGAAACCTGGCTTAGTAAATGTGACACTGTTCCCCTAGCAGAGGCGTCGCCAGATGGATACTCGTTCCTTCATAAGTCTAGAGATTCTGGTCGAGGAGGAGGCCTTGTAATAATTCATTGTAACAAAATGCAAATCACTTCTAAAAATTTAGGCAACTTTACATCCTTTGAGGTATTCATTTTAAATATTAAAACAGATTCCAACACAATTATAGTGCTAGTCTACAGACCACCAGGGCCATATTCATTGTTCATGACTGAATTTAGCAACCTTCTATCTGATTTGGCTATAAATTATGATCACGTAGTACTGATGGGGGATTTTAATGTACACATTGATGTGGAAACTGACACTTTTAGCAAATGTTTTACTTATTTGTTAAATTCAGTAGGATTTTGTCAGATTGTCAAAGGTCCAACTCATAATCATAACCACACATTAGATTTAGTTATAACTTACAAAGTTGAAATTCAAAATTTAAATATTACTCCATTAAATGAAGTCATTTCCGATCACTTCTTAATTACATTGATTTAGTTCTGCCCATGCCAACGCACTCACAGATTAAAACAAAGACAGTGCGACATCTAGATTGTAATTCTGCTTCAAAATTTATAGATACCTTGAGTAAGTCGAGTGTAATTGTGGAAAACCATTTAGATCAGTTAACATTAAATGTAAACGTGGAAAACAATTTAGATCAGCTAACATCACATTATAATGTGACCTTGAGAGATGCTCTGGACACAGTGGCTCCCCTTAAAACAAAAGTGATCAAAGCGCATAGAAACTCTCCCTGGTTTAATGAAAATACCCGAGCTCTTAAATTAGAGTGTAGAAAACTGGAGCGCAGATGGAGAACAACAAAGCTACATGTCTTTCAAATTGCATGGACAGAGAGTGTTAATAAATATAAAAAAGCCCTCTTTAAAGCTCGCTCAGAATACTATTCTACATTAATAGATAGCAATAACAAAAATCCTCGGGTACTGTTTAGAACAGTGGCTAAATTAACAAATGGCAATTCAGATCAACAGTGCAAAATACCAACAGATATTAGCAGTACAGACTTTATGAACTTCTTCAATGAGAAAATTAAAAATATAAGATCCCAGATCTCAGCATCACAGTACAAACCAAATACTAGCTTAGCAGACCCTGCCGCACATTGCATTCAGCACTTTAGTAATTTTAATCCTGTAACTGAGCAGGAAGTCTTAACTTTAATTACTAAAATGAAGCCCACTACTTGTTCCCTAGATCCAGTGCCAACAAAACTAGTAAAAAATGCCATGGATGTTCTTGCGGCGCCTATTCTAACCGTTATCAATAGTTCATTATTGCATGGCACCGCACCTGATGCACTAAAAGTGTCAGTCATTAAACCTTTACTTAAAAAGTCAGACCTAGACCCATACATACTAAATAATTATAGGCCTGTTTCAAATTTACCATTTCTCTCTAAAGTACTAGAAAAAGTAGTTGCCAGCCAGCTTCAGTCACACCTTATGCATTACAATTTATTTGAAAAATTCCAGTCTGGTTTTCGCACTGGTCATAGTACAGAAACTGCACTAACACGGGTTGTAAATGACATTCTGATATCCTCTGATGAAGGAAACGCCACTGTAATTATGTTGTTAGATTTAAGTGCAGCATTTGACACCATTGACCATTCTATTTTACTGCACAGGCTAGAAAACGATGTTGGGCTTACAGGCCCCGTGCTCGCTTGGTTTAGTTCTTATTTATCAAATCGATTCCAATATGTACAGAAATGTGCTGACAGTACTCCATCATTATACACAGAAGTTCAATATGGTGTCCCGCAGGGCTCAGTACTGGGACCTTTACTGTTTTCACTTTACATGCTTCCTCTGGGATCTCTCATTAGGAAACATAATGTTAATTTTCACTCGTATGCAGATGACACCCAGTTATACCTTTCATTTAAATCAAATGAAGTTTCTCCGATGTTGTCTTTAATTAATTGTGTTAGTGAATTAAAGGAATGGATGAATGAGAACTACTTGTCTTTAAATACAGATAAAACAGAGATGTTAATTGTTGGAGGGAATGACGCTGATCACAGCAATATTTTGTCATCATTTAACTCAGTTGGAATCCCAATTCATTTTACTGAATCAGCCCGCAATCTAGGAGTTCTCTTTGATTCTAGCATGTCATTTAAAGCACATATTACAAAGTTATCCAAAACATGTTTCTTCCATCTTAAAAATGTTAGGAAATTAAGGCGCTTTCTAAATAAACAGGATTGTGAGAAATTAATGCATGCATTTATCTCTAGTAGGATTTACTACTGCAATGCGGTGTTCACTGGCTGTTCAAACTGTTCTCTATACAGCCTCCAGTTAATCCAAAATGGGGCTGCAAGAATTATTACAAGAACAAGAAAATATGAACACATAACTCCAGTTCTTAAATTCTTACACTGGCTCCCGGTTAAGTTTAGGGCAGATTTCAAAATCCTCCTTTTAACATATAAAGCATTAAATGGCCAAGGTCCGGCTTACTTGTCTGAACTTATCACGACTTACAAACCTGAGCTCACATTAAGATCTCAAGATGCCGGTCTGCTTATGATTCCAAGGATTAATAAAATAACAGTGGGAGGTCGAGCCTTTAGTTACAGGGCCCCTAAACTGTGGAATGGTCTTCCTGCTACTATAAGAGATGCCCCTTCGGTCTCAGCCTTTAAATCTCGGCTGAAGACTCACTACTTCAGTTTAGTATACCCTGACTAGAGCTGCTGATTAACTGTACAGACTGCATCTCTGTTGTTAGTCATTAGCACTAAAACATAAGTAACATGATTGTTATAATTTGTTACTAACCCTCACCTATTCTGTTTCTGTTCTCGGTACTCAAATGTGGCAATTGGTGCCACGACCCTCCTGCCAAGTTGTTGCCTGCCTATGGTAAAGTCATCCCTGATGGAGGATCACAGGAATCATGGGAAAAAGGGGTCCTTTCATCGGATTGGCTGGCTGAGCAACGTTTCAGCCGTGGAATGGCCAAATGAGGAGGCAGCTTGATGGATGAGGTCTCCAGGACTCTAAAAATATCCAAATCTTATTATGGGATATCATCTACTGTTAGATTCTGCTCCGTGCTTCTAAAATTTGTATTATTATGCTGTATAACGGATTTGTTCTGTTCTGTGTATTGTATTGTATTGACCCCCTTCTTTTGACACCCACTGCATGCCCAACCTACCTGGAAAGGGGTCTCTTTTTGAACTGCCTTTCCAAAGGTTTCTTCCATTTTTCCCTACAAGGTTTTTTTGGGAGTTTTTCCTTGTCTTCTTAGAGAGTCAAGGCTGGGGGGCTGTCAAGAGGCAGGGCCTGTTAAAGCCCATTGCGGCACTTCCTGTGTGATTTTGGGCTATACAAAAATAAACTGTATTGTATTGTATTGTATATCCCCTCACAATATTTACAGACATGGCACCCTGTACCCCAAACATAGTACAAGGGGCTGCCGGCTCACATGATGTGGCTTACTTTCAAAAAGAACGAGAAGAATGGCTGACATCTTCATTTAGGACACGCTGTGAAGTATTTTGAAGGGCATTCTTGCCTGTCTTAGTAATTATTGTGTTGATTGGACTCTTTATACGTTTTATATTCATATTTCAAAGCCACTGGAAGAACAGCACTTTTGTCTTAGGCTTCATCAGAGACAGAAGTTCTACAACTACATCATCGACTTCAATGAACCTCATTATTTAAACTGTACATTTTTAATATAACTAGCAAAATACCCGCGCTTCGCAGCGGAGAAGTAGTGTGTTAAAGAAGTTATGAAAAAGAAAAGGAAACATTTTAAAAATAACGTAACATGATTGTCAATGTAATAGTTTTGTCACTGTTATGAGTGTTGCTGTCATATATATATATATATATATATACACACACACACATATAAACATATACATATATACATATAAACATATCTACATATACACATATCTACACATACACATATCTATATATATACATATACACATCTACATATATATACATATATATAAACATAACATATATATACACATACATATACACACATACATACATACACACACACATATACTTATATACATACATACATACAGATAAATATACATATATACACACATACACATACATACATATATATATATATATATATATATATATACACACAGACACATCTATACATATATATACATATCTACATATTTATATATATACACATGCATACATACATACATACATATATATCTACATATATATACTGTATATAGCAAAATCCCCGCGCTTCGCAGGGACGAAGAACTGCTTTTAAATTTTTATTAAGAAGAAAAGAAAACCTTTTTAAACTGAGGGAAAATATACCAATAACTATCTGTTAAGGATCTCTTTGTATACCACGTCGTCAGTTCAGCAGTCCGGTTGTAATATGAGTAAGCTGTGCACTGAGATTACTTTTGAGAATGCAATGTATAGTTTTGTCCAGGAGAAAAGCAATGTTGCCTCAAATCAATGGAAACCTTTTGTAGGGTCTGTCCCTGAGACGTATTAATTGTCATCGCAAAGCAGAGCCTGACTGGAAATTTGAGGCATTTGAATTGAAATTGGAGATCAGAGGGTATAACGGTGATGCGAGGAATACATTCAGATTGTGGCGCTCTGCTGTTTTTTTGTGTAGCTGCCTTCACACAGCTTCTCCGCTGCTTTATAGACGAACGCCATATAAGGCCGTCGTTTCTCCTTGCTTCGCGGTTCTGTACTGTTTTATTGTTCGTTTATTACGATTGTTATAGTTATTGTGTAGCTATTTGAGACTTACTTTACTGTTCAGGTACCCATTTCCTTTATTTAATCCACGGCTTGTACGCTATTTTTTGTTTGTTTATTACGATTATAGATATTTATTGATTCCCTTCTTTAGCTGACTGCCTGCTCATATAAGGCGCTCCGCTGGTTTTTTGTGAAGCAGCCTTTACACAGCTTCTCCGCTGTTTTATAAACGAACGACATATAAAGCCATCCTTTTTCCTTGCTTTGCCAAGGAAGCTGCCTTTTTATTTAATCCACGGGTTCTCCGCTGTTTTATTGTTTGTTTATTACGATTATTATAGTTCTCTTTAAATATCACGTTGTCATTTCAGCACTCTGGTTGTAATATGATGAAGCTGCGTGAGCTCACTCTTGAGAATGCAACGTATAGTTGTCCAGGAGAAAAGCAATCTTGCCTCAAATCAATGGCAACCTTTTGTAGGGTCTGTCCCTGAGACTTATTACTTCTCATCGCGAAGCAGAGCCTTACTGGAAATTGGAGGAATCTGAATTGAAATTGGAGATCAGAAGGTGTAACGGGGATGCGAGGAATACATTGAGTGTGGAGAAATTCTAGAGACAGCGTGTGTATTAACTTGTGGATTTTTCTGTGAGTATTTGGTGGCAGCGTGACGAAGTTGCTTCCGCAAGACCGTGTTAGCTGTGGAGCTCAGCTCGGAGCATATTCTTTTCCTACCTTGTCAATTGTGTAATGCGTTTTTTGAACAGGTTTGATGCATGGAAGTGATCACTCGTACTGCGTTCAGTCAGTTCACGTGAGCTGCTCTCTTGTGTGATGTTGTGATGTCCACGGCTTTATTTAATGTTAGCTAAGACCCGGCACTTAAAAGTTTCTCGCTTCAGCAATTTTAACTCCGTTACAAAGTGATCGAAAGTCTCGTTTATACCTCGTGTCTTCTCATTAAATTTGTATCTCGCGAATAAAGTATTCGGCATTTTTCTTCAGCGCTCTTTGGGAGCTCTTCCTTCTTTTCTACGTACTGCGGTCACAGTCAGTTCACGTGATTATGTAGGAGGCGTGATGATGTCACACGAAACTCCGCCCCCCACAGCCATCCAGCTCAACTCCATTACATTATATGGAGAAAAATAGCTTCCAGTTATGACCATTACGCGTAGAATTTCGAAATGAAACCTGCCCAACTTTTGTAAGTGAGCTGTAAGGAATAAGCCTGCCAAATTTCAGCCTTCTACCTACACGGGAAGTTGGAGAATTAGTGATGAGTGAGTGAGTGAGTGAGTGAGTGAGTGAGTGAGTGAGTGAGTGA
>JANRMT010062791.1:185441263-185460009 GCA_026402145.1 Polypterus bichir lapradei | reverse complement strand
ATGATGTTATTTATCTGGACTTTCAGAAAGCATTTGATAAGGTGCCACATGAGAGGTTGGGCATCAAGTTAAAAGAAGTGGGAGTTCAGGGTGATGTTTTTAGATGGGTACAGAATTGGCTCAGACACAGGAAGCAGAGGGTGATGGTGCGAGGAACCTCATCAGAACTGGCCGATGTTAAGAGTGGTGTTCCACAGGGGTCAGTGCTAGGGCCGCTGCTATTTTTAATATATATAAATGATTTAGATAGGAATACAAGTAACAAGCTGGTTAAGTTTGCAGATGATACCAAGATAGGTGGATTAGCAGATAATTTGGAATCTGTTATATCATTACAGAAGGACTTGGATAGCATACAGGCTTGGGCAGATTTGTGGCAGATGAAATTTAATGTCAGTAAATGTAAAGTATTACACATAGGAAGTAAAAATATTGGGTTTGAATACACAATGGGCGGTCGGAAAATCGAGAGTACACCTTATGAGAAGGATTTAGGAGTCATAGTGGACTCTAAGCTATCAACTTCCCGACAGTGTTCAGAAGCCATTAAGAAGGCTAACAGAATGTTAGGATATATAGCGCCTTGATGTGTGGAGTACAAGTCCAAGGAGGTTATGCTCAACCTTTATAATGCACTGGTTAGGCCTCATCTTGAGTACTGTGTGCAGTTTTGGTCTCCAGGCTACAAAAAGGACATAGCAGCACTAGAAAAGGTCCAGAGAAGAGCGACTAGGCTGATTCCAGGACTACAGGGGTTGAATTATGAGGAAAGATTAAAAGAGCTGAGCCTTTACAGTTTAAGCAAAAGAAGATTAAGAGGTGACATGATTGAAGTGTTTAAAATTATGAAGGGAATTAGTACAGTGGATCGAGACTTGTATTTTAAAATGAGTTCATCAAGAACACGGGGACACAGTTGGAAACTTGTTAAGGGTAAATTTCGCACAAACATTAGGAAGTTTTTCTTTACACAAAGAACAATAGACACTTGGAATAAGCTACCAAGTAGTGTGATAGACAGTAAGACGTTAGGGACTTTCAAAACTCGACTTGATGTTTTCTTGGAGGAAACAAGTGGATAGGACTGCCGAGCTTTGTTGGGCTGAATGGCCTGTTCTCGTCTGGAATGTTCTAATGTTCTAATCTGAAATTTTGAAAGGTCTTTATTGTGTAATAAACTGAAAAGCGAGGTGTGTGTTTTACAAGAGGTGTGTAAGAAGTCCTCTAAGCACAGGTGTGTTTACAAGACCACATGTAACCGGGATAAGGTGAGGAACCTGCGTTATTAAAAATCACGTGTAAGTAATCAGGAGTTCTCAAAGCTCTCCAATGTCAAACTGAGCTAAAAAGAGTTCAACCCCATCATCAGCCACCAGAAACAGAAGCCTGTGATCATTTCTTTGTGTTTCTTAAATATATTTAAACAAAGGGACACTTTATGAATGTGTTCTCCTTGGCTGTGTGATTGAGCCCTGCATATCTTAGTACAGACTCCCCTACAGATTCACATCCCAGCACACTCACTGACCGCATCACTGATCTTAAGCTATGGATGGAAAATAACTTTCTCAAACTTAATTCCAATAAAACAGAAGTGTTACTGGTCGGCCCAAACTCCCAACTTTCTAAGGCATCCAATTTCTCTGTTTCTGTTGATGGTCCACTTGTCAAACCTGCTCCTGTTGTCAGACTTCTTGGTGTTTTATTTGATTCCTCACTTAACTTTGAGCTACACATTAGGTCTCTTTCCAAAATCTCATTCTGTCATCTCCATCACATTGCCTTCCTCCATCCATTTCTCTCCGTTAATGAGGCTCAAACTCCGGTTCATTGTTTCATAAAGTCTCGTATCGATTAGGACTGCAATTTCCTCTTCATCGGACTCCCTGCAAAATCTGCACAGAGGCTACAGTGCATGCAGAACTCATCAGCCATACAAAGCGTTTTGCTCACATCCCGCCTGTTCTCTCCCAGCTTCACTGGTTACCAGGTCCATCAAGGATTAAATTCAAGATTCGTCTTGTCACCATCAAAGCCCAACATAACCTTGCCCTCCTCTACCTCACTCAGCTCATAGCTCCTTACACTCCTTGTCACTCTCTCAGGTCCTCGAGCAGCAATCTCCTTACTGTCCCACACACCAGACTCTCCACCCTGGGAGGGCAGGCAGCTCCTTCAGTGTTATAGCCCCTCAACTCTGGAACTCTCTTCCTCAGTCTCTCTGAGTTTGCTCCTCTTTCTCTAACTTTAAATCTCAACTGTAAACTTTCCTTTTCTTTTGTCTGTTGTGTAATTTTTTTTTTACTGTATGTAAAGCGACTTTGGGTTTGTGAAAGGCTCTCTATATATGCAAATTATTATTTTTATTAAAGGGGCGTCATACCGGCACATGTGCTTTTTGCCTTACACCCGCTGCTCCTGGGTAATAATAATAATAATAACTGGGAGGGATGCATGTGTGCGAAGTAGACACTCGCAGGCTGACAGGGTTACTTAACCAGGTTATTCACAGGAAATCTACCTCTGATAACCTGGCATTTACATGGCATTTTAGAGACCAGGGATCTGTGAATAACCGCATTATTGAGGTGCGTGGCAACACACTCACGGGCTATAGAAGAAACTTGTATACTGAACATGTGTGAACAGTTTGATAAAGGCCTCCATTTGTTAATTAATATTGTGACCTGTGGTTCATCTAGAATTAGAAAAGGTAACACTTGAGTTTAGGTGCAATATTTAGGTAAAAATGAATTTATTACTCATACTAGCTCTGTGTGGTCTTCAGGACAAAAAGCAACCCAGTGACTCCCCAGCAGTTTTATTATATTAGTGAAGTTGCACAGGCGTCAGCTAACTGGGCCGGGCAGGTTGTGTCTTATCTGAGATGGACGTGTAGTCGAGTGCAGCTGTGGCACAAATTGAGGAGGACAGGCTGGAACCGGTCTCAGGTAAACGTATGGTAGCTCGTTATGTGAATGTACAACATGCATGTAGCACAAAGCTGAGTTAGTCTGCTTGGGTTGAGTGAGAAGTGAGGGGCATGTAAGTGCTGAAAAATGTTAAAAGTGCAGGCATGTGCCATCTTACCAAGAGCAAGTCACACTTGTATAAGCTTCTACATCTTCACACCAACTCCCATGGCTGTGGTTGATACGAGCGGAGTGGACTGCTCCACAAACACACACACACACACACACAGGTCTTTCGTTTATATGTGTCTAATACTGTTTTGTACCAAGACCTTCATGATGGCTTCTTTTGGTCTAAATAACACTTGCAGAGTGCCAGTAAACTGGCTCTGAGCAGCACTGGCTGCAGGACAGGATGGAGTGTCAGACCACCACTGGGCACATCCTCAGCTCATTTTAAACCACTGATTTAATGTGCCGCTCGCTGTTATGTTCAAAGAATGTTAAACTGTCCATAAAAACAAAGAAACAAACAGCAGTTACAGGGAGAAGAAGCAAACTGCAGAGAGCCAGCAGCTGGACCACCGTGGAGCGGTGAGGAGAGACCACTGAAGGTCCTAAACGGCTCTGTACAAACAAATATAATGAAGACATCTGAGATTTGATGAACTCATTAGTGAATTAGGAACTGAAATTAACAAATAAATGTAATACTTCAAAGAACAGCATTGTGCACAATTCTATAGAAACAGTGGAACTTAAACCTTTAACAAAGGAATTACATTTGGATGAGGACAATCTCTTTGTTTCATTACTGTTTAAAATATTTTTTATAATTGTTTTATAAGTTTTCCTTATTGTTAAAAGCACCCTTGACTGATTTTGAATCATCTTTATAATCCTCGTGCTGTTCCATCTAATAGGGTTGCTGCAGTGAAATATTTTGTACAAACTTGTAGCGGGGCTACATAGTAGTAATAGTGTTGTCTGTGTTCGTACCACGTGCATCTTGTTTCCATCGTCCCGTTTACCGTTTGTTTGTGTCAGTGAATGCCGTCGATGATGGAAGGAGACCGCAGCCCCAAACCTGGAAAACACTGGTTTTCAATCAATCAATTACATTCGTCACAGGACTATAAACACAATCAAGAGGGAACGAAGAGGGGGAAGGGAGAGGAGAGAGAGAAGGAGACTTTCATTACACGACCACGAACCACCTGTACCTGCTGTATTCCACATCGCGCATTTCCATCCAGTTTGTTTCTCATTCCGCCGGACTTACTGCAATACCCTCATCACGAGAGACCCCGGGGTCGGATCATCATCCACCACACGGCAAGGATACATGGTGAGGCTGTTTCATTTTGTTCCGGGAAATACAAACACTCCATATATCGGTTAACCAGTCATCTGCATTCAGGACAATTGTTACTCGGACTCAAGTTCACGACCGTTCATTTCCGTGTCTCATTCATTTTTTTGGTATTTGTGTTGTTTGTTATATGTTACAAGGGCAAGGGAGGGTTTGTTATATTCATATAGGTGTTTGTCACGGTGTTGCTTTGGTGGAGGGATATTTATAATTTGTTTAGCTATTCTGTTTCATTTAATACAATTTATCAGTTTAAGTTTACATATCTGTTTTTCTTTTGTGCTTATTTATGCCGTCGATTGTGGGGAAAAGTTTAATTTGTTAAAGGTACGGCTTGATTAGATTCAACCTCAGTAATTAATCCAGGCCACAGGACTTGGAGGTGTAGCTGCCGGCCGGGTAAGGGGTCGGCCGTTACAAACTGAACACACAATACACATGTAGACATTTTTTCTGTATTTCATTAACACAGTACAAGTTGTCTCTTTAGCAGTTTTTAAAGAATTAAAGTGAATTCCTTGTAAAAATACTCCACACTTTCAGAGGATGTCCCCTCAAATGACAAGTGCCTGTGTTTACATATCATCAGCCAGGGCAGGAAGAAGTGGGTTCAGGTTGCTGGGAACTTGACGTGACATTATTCTGGATACAACAGTCAATCACTGCTTCTGCAGAGGGAGGATGAGAAAAAGCATTAGGCAACAGCACCAACCCCTGGTTGGAAGTGTAATTACATTTATATGAGCCTTGAAGTTGTCTCCTAAGCACATGTGTGTGACATGGCTCCCACCGAGCCCAGACCAATTGGGTCAGGTAGCCCAAACCGTGAGGCCATATCTCAGAGAAAGGGCATCAGCATTGACATGGAGTTAACTGTGGTGATCTAGGACTTTGAATTTAAATAACTGAAGGTCCAAGAAACATCGAGTGACATGTTGGTTTGACTATTTGTGCAGTGCCATCCACTATAAAGTTGCATCATCGATGACTAGAGTGAATTCATGGCCATGCAGGTAGTACATTGGCTGAAGAATAGCTCACTTATTCACCAATACTTCCCATTCAATAGCCGCACACCAGGTTTCCAGGTCCAATAGTTTCTGGCTCAGCAACACAATGGGATGTTCTACACAAACCACGCTCTTGCTCAGCACGGCACCCGAGACCTCTGTCCAAAATGTCAGCCTGGGCAATAAAAGGCAGAGATAAATCCAACAATACAGGTGCAGGTGTAAGGGCCTGTTTCCATTTTCTCACCCCAAACCACTATTAGGAGCCCTCTTGTTTGTCAGGTCTGTCAAGGAGTACCCCACAAATGCCAGGAATGCTTGTATGTGCCGTTTCGTTTGTGGACAGGGCCAGTTCAGTACAGCATTAACTATGGTACACTGTGGTACACTGTGGTTGAATTCTACTACCTCCCACCCTATAGTTCAATTATTTGGCCTCAATTGATCCAAAATAATCTTAATGCCACTATTATATAGTGTGAGGAGCACCCATCGAACCTGCTGCATGTGTTCCAAGTCATTCTCGTAGGCAGCACTATAAGAGTTGTGAGCCTTAGTACTCTGTTCACCAGACATTGGAAGCTGGCCAGTGTCCTGTGTAACCCAAATGGGAGGACTCGATACTGCCAGTGACCACTAAGGGTACTAAATATTTGTTTTTTTCCTTGACAGATTCCTTTAAGTGAATTTGCCAATACACTTTTGTCATATCAAGGGTGGTCAAATATCATGCTTTTTTGAGTAGCTTGAGGAGTTTGTGCACTCACAACATCAGATATGCATCTAAACAGGAAACATGCTGATGTAACTCATTGCAAAAGTGTTAACTGCCATCAGCCTTTGGGACGAAAACAATAGGACTGGACCAGGGACTAAAACTTTCCTCAATCCTTCCTAGATCAAGCATTTGTTTGACCTTAAGTTTCACTTCTGCTTATTTTGCTTCCGGGAGTGTTTACGGGCGTTCTCAGACAACTACTCCTGGGTCAGTTATGATGTCATGTTCAAGCTGAGAGGTCCAACCAGAACTTTCATTGATCACTTCTCGGATGGACAGAATATCTGCTTTGAACTCTCATCATTGTTTAAGTTGTTTAACCAAATAGCCGACCAGCCCCGTCCTTTCCTTAATTTCATAGCATCCATGCCAATGAACCAATAATTTGGAATAGGAAGTGGAAGAAGCTTGACCTGATCTCCAAGAGCAAACTCTAGGAGCATCTTACCATGGGTATAGATTTGGACTAATTGTGCATGTTCCATATAAGCTCTTAGTATTGGTCTGATTTTACCAAATATATTGCATAATTGTGTGACATATTTGAAGATATTTGTGGAAGGGGGCGCCTCACTTTTCCATCCATAAAATATCCAGTAATCCCTGTGGTTGTTACCTATATAAAAATCCATAAGGTGAAAAAAGTATAGAGGCTTGTGAGACTTCCTGGTATGCAGATAGCAAGAGGGGTAGTAACTGATCTTAGTTAGGAGCCCACTTCCTGGTCAGGTCAGTCAAGGGCACAGCCCTCTCAGAAAAATGAGGTACAAACCCACCTTGAGAAGCATTTGCTTGATTTGGAGCAGTTTGGCAACCTCCCTAAATGTCTCTGAGGTACACGGCATCCCTTGGTCTGTTAGGACCCCTACCAGTGCCCATGCGATGCTTCTGGACTTTAAGGGGATTGACTCTGGATACCATATAGCATAATACAATTTATGTCATTGGGCCGAGAGAATCTACTATGTCCACAATAATATGTTCAGAAGTTCACATATTATTCAAAGGAATGAAACAAGAGGAGCATGGTCTTTTCTAGGAATCTGTCGTAGCTGACATGCCAGACACAAAACACAAAAGTGATGGATATCATCATTAATTCCCTGACAGTAAAATCAAAATTTTATATTTTCGAGTGTTTTGTCAGTTCCAAGATGGCCACCCAAGAGGTTTGTGTCTACCAATCACAAACCTGCTGCCGGTAAGATTTTGGTACCAGCAACAATGACCTCCACTCACCCTCATGTTCTGACAAATGACATAATAAATCATTTTAAAATACAAAGTAGGGTTCTGGTGGCATGGGGCAGGTTGTGCTCTGTCTGTTAAGTTTAGTAAATCGTCATTCCATTGTTCTCTTTTAAAAGTTCCTGATGTCTGCCAAAATTGACTTTGGAGTTCCAAGAGCAAATCAGGCATGACCTCCCTGGGTGGAGTTATCGCCAGCGTCGGTTCGCTCGTGGCCTCGATAGCAAGAACATGATATGAAACATAATAAAATCACATTACAATGTGTCATGTTTGATCTTTTTTATTTTGTGCTCTCCTTGTGTGTTTCATCAATACATCCAATAAAAATGACTCGTCCACAATAGTGCACCTGGACAATAAATAGAATTCTGGGACGGGAGACACTTCAACAACTTCATTAGTGTAATGGATTGTGTAACCTGCAACTCGTCAGCCTGTGGTTAGGGGAAAGGAAGAGACGTCAAGGGAATAAATAAAATGAAACTCAGTGCAAACTGGAGAAACCTGAGATGAGAGCTGACACCAGAGAGCAAAGTCAAGGAATTTAACACAAAATGACTTCAACTGTATGTGTTTATATAATGGCATTTCACCTGAACAGACATCACAATCAGGAAATACGATGAGCTGAATCAAATGTAGGATCTGAGTGGACAGACACAGCATTGTTTGGGATTAGTGACACGACTTGTGTTGTGATGTGAGATTTTGCATATAACTTGATAAATGTTTTGTATGTCTTTATTTATAATTTAGGCAAACCAATGTAACTTTCGTGAGAGGTATTCCTGTTTGCCACCCAACCCCCTTTTACGACTGTCTCTTTGTAATTTTATGACAGGATTTAGGGGGATGTGTCTTAAACCAGTTTGATGAGTATTTCTCTGCTAAAGTCTTTGAACCCCCTGCAAGGAAGCCAGGATGTTTAACATATGGTTTTGGGGCAGGAGATAAGATGATCTATTCCACCCATTGGTCTGAGATATGGCTGTCTGGATTGGCTGGAGGAATTGGAGAGAACATCTATAAATGTACTTGCTCAACCACATTCTCTCTCTCTTACTAACATCTGAAAGAAGCATCTCTCTTACCAACATATGATGAAGAAGCATCTCTCTTGCTAACCTGTGATGATGAAGACAACACAATGAAGAGCACAGCTCAGCAGCCATATTGAACAGACATGTGGCTGAAAGCTGAGCACAAACGATGCCTTAACTAGAGACATTTTAAGTAACTACAAGTCAGTGTGCCACCTGAATTACACATCACCATTTTATCAGGTTGTATGGTTGCCAATATTCAAATGTACTTTGCATTTTGTTATTATTTATGAATATTATCAGTAATACATAATTTTATGTGTAACTTAACTCCTGCTTGTCTTTTTACTACATCTAATTGCCTGAGGTTATAGATATAGAAGAGAAGGTGGGGATAAGTTATATAAAATAATATCTTATAAACAGTGGTACGTCTGTGAGATTAGGCATTCTAAGGCTGCATATTAATAATACAATAGGGGAAAGTAGAGCAATACATATATTACTCTACCAAGATAAAACAACTTGACACAAAGAACTTTCACGTGTTTGAAATCAACATGCTGAGGTTTATCTAAACACATGGATATCAAGTGTCAGGTCTTTATTAATGATCACTTAATGACACTTGTGTTCAAATCCTCACTTAAGCATTCATTTCAAAGATATAAAATATCAAAACACACAAATGAGCGCACACCTCTGTATTGTGTCATTAGATTTGTAAAAGTCTTACCAAGATAACTGAACACTTTCTGAGCCATTGTGCCCTACAACAACCAGCAGTCATTTGACAAATGAAAGAGAGAGAAAACCTAAACAATTTGTGATGTGTCCATCAAAAGGGAAAAATGTGGTGGTAGGCAGACAATCACTGACATACAAATATAATTCCTTTATTAAAGGTTTAAGTGTCTCTGTTTTTACAGAATTGAGCACAATGCTGTTCTCTGAAGTATTAATTGTGTTCTCTATGAGGTGAGCAGCTGCGGCTAATGAGACTTCACAAATATTAACAAACGTCAGTCTAAAGCAGCAAATCCTACGTTTAATTGTGGACATCAAACCTCATTTGACCTTCTCAGTCGTCCATTTCAGTTCCTCACAGTCACCTGAGTGTCATTTAGTGAGCCAGCAGTGTGAGGAGTGAAGGCCGACTGCTCCGTCTGCACTCGTCTGTCATCTGCTGCCTTATTGAGGAGGAGTGCAGATTAAAGTGCAGGAATAGGAAACATTAACTTCACAACAAAATGAAGTGTTAAGTTTGATACAAAAGTAAAATAATAAAGGAAAATTTCATTGAGTTTGACTCTTAAATAAATCCCCACCCGCCTGACCAAAGCTAAACAGAATGTCGGCCGTCGTCTGAGCTCAGCTCTGGAGTTTTTAGTTGTGAAATCTGAACGTTGGTGTAAATTGTAACTCCAGATGTTAAAAGATCTTTATATTTCCAGCTATTAGGTAAAATTCAACACATTACTTAAATTATTATCAGATACATAATTCCCTCCCAAAATAATGGAAATAGCAATAATCATTTTACAATGTAAAAAAATAAAAAAGTCACCAAGAAATGATGAAGTGTTTATAGGAATTGTCAGGAGTCTCCTACATTTTCAGTGCTGTTTATTACACACTCAAATAAAAAGAATAAGATTTATGACAATAGTTGTGAAATAAGCAATAATCGTAAACAGTGTACACTCTACACCAATAGAGTACAATTGTAACAAAAACAATACCTCGAATATGAAATGATTGTGTTGTTAAGAAATATGTCAGAGTATTGCACTGTTAATATGAAATATGAGCAAAGACATAATGTGCAAATAATTAAAAACATCTAATTTCAGAAAATTATTTTTCTTATTTCCTTTAACATTTACAGTAAATTGAGCACTGAAGAAGCTGGACTAAATATTTTACACGTCAGGATGATTTTCAGTGCTTTTCTGAACCAGGAATAAAGAAAAGCATAAATAATTGGATTAACTGCATAATTCACTTCACTGACCAATACAAAGACATTCCCAATGATTTGTGTGATGATACTACCATCATTAAATATATCGTACATATAAAGAGGCAGCCAGCAGATAATAAAAGCCCCCATGACTACTCCTAATGTTTTTGCTGCTTTTCTTTCAGACGGTTTTGATATTTTACTGTCACTCACCTCCTCAGTTTGTCTCTTTTCTATCATACAGTTGATGGCTCTTGAATGGCTTCTTGCAACTACAAATATTCTGATATAAAAACCAATCATCAGTGAATAAGGAATAAAAAAAGTTAACAGTAAAAGAAAAATGGCCATTTCATAATAAGTGAATACTATACAAGCTCCTTCACAATGCCCTACATCAAAATAACTCAAACTTAAACCTATGACTGTAAATAAAACTGCAAACAGCCACACTACAGCAATGCTGATCTTTGCAACATTCAAAGTTATTTTTGAGCTGTAAAAGAAAGGATGGCAGACAGCAATGTAGCGATCAATGGATATTAAAGTCACATTATATACAACTACTATATTAAGAATATTTCCAAGTGCCTGATATAAATAACAATAAATAACTCCAAAGTACCAGCAACCGACAATTAAGCCAATCAAAGAAAAGGGCAAAACAAAGAAACCTGATAAGAAATCGGCCGCTGCGAGTGAAAGGATCAGAAGATTAGTCGGCGTGTGCAGCTGAACAAAATGAGAAATAGAAATGATGACAAGAAGATTTCCAAAGACTGTCGAGAAAAGTAAAAGACACGAGAAAGTGTAATAAAGTCCATAAACTTCAGTTTCATGAATCAGTTTCAGACAAGATGTATTACTGTGAGGAAAGCAACGTCCAAGTTTCAGTCCATTCCACTCCATGTCTGTCCCTGACTGAGCCGTCCTGACTGCACACTGAGATGTTTATACACTAAGGCCCTGCGACTGCCATATTCTCTCGGCTGACGTAATTCACATGAGGCAACTCTCTGCTGTGTTTGCTTCACAAATTCTCTCAGGATGTTTGTTTGTTCATTTCAGTTCTTACTCACTAATGAGTTCATCAAATCACAGATGTCTTCATTATATTTGTTTGTCAGGAGCCGCTCAGGGCTGCGGTGGTCTCTCCTCACAGCTCCACAGTGGTCAGCTGCTGGCTCTCTGCAGTCTCCTTCTTCTCCTCTGTCTGCTGTTTTTGTTTTTTTGTTCTCAGTCACTTTGACTTTCTTTCCTCATCACAGCGAGCAGCACATTAAATCAGCAGGTTCAGATGAGCTGAGGTTGTGCCCAGTAATTCCAGACAGTATTCCTCCTGTTGCTCTCTGTCAGTCTGACGTTGTGCTGATTGTCTTTGTCTGATTTACTGGACGTCTTTCTTTTCTTAAATCATCAAACACACAACATGCATTTCTCTGTGGCAGTGGCAGGTCAGCTCTCTGAATTCCAATGCAGCAGCGCTAACTGATGTGCTTCTTTATTTGAAGACATTTGCAGTGTAACTGATTTGTAACTTTATATCAAACTAAACTAAACAACTGTGTCTGTCAGATTTTAAAGCACCGAGGAGCACCGCACTGCATGAGTCTGTTAGCTGTCATCACTACAAGGACAATTAAAGTTCTTAATAAAGATAGAAATGATGTCAAGATCACTCCAACACAATCCTCTATTATATCTTAATGCTTAGATTCACTATTTTATATTAATATTACAGTTGTATTAAATTCATACTGTAATAGAGTAACAGCAAGTGATGTTTTTCAACAGAAGCTCTGAACCGTACAATAAAAGTATGAGAGGACTGCCATCTCCATCATACGAGTTCAGTTTTGATTAAACAATTAGCAGCAGCTGCTCACTGATAGCAGACGTACGACTTTACAGGAATTTGTGTGTCGTGTTGCTGTCATTCCCTCCTCATCGACACAGACAGTGAAGTAGTCCTCACCACAGAAGAGTTCATACGTGACACACTGGTAGTCTATTAATACAAACTTCATGAGAGGCCCCCTCATCTCTACTTGTGTCACTGAAGCACAATGTAGTGTCACTAGTCATATATTTATGTCATTAATCCGCATAGTGCAATGTATTGTGGGGGACAGCAGATCAGCAGGCTTTAGGTCCTAAACCAGCTCTGCACAGGGAGCCCACCCATTGTCAGAAACTCGCATATCTCGCATACCTGCGCTACCACCACCTACTCAAAGCATCATGATGCTCCAGCATCGATGGACTGAAAGCCAGAAGTCTACGTGACCATCATCATCAAGTCCTTCCATGAGAACCCTAAATCCAAAGAGGACTGTTTGATTTATGTTAGGTAGATTGCCCAGAGGGACTGGGTGGTCTCATGGTCTGGAATCCCTACAGATTTTATTTTTTTTCTCCAGCCGTCTGGAGTTTTTTTTTGTTTTTTCTGTCCACCCTGGCCATCAGACCTTACTTATTCTATGTTAATTAATGTTGACTTATTTTTATTTTTTATTGTGTCTTCTATTTTTCTATTCTTCATTTTGTAAAGCACTTTGAGCTACATTTTTTTGTATGAAAATGTGCTATATAAATAAATGTTGTTGTTGATAGACAAAACACAAATTGTTCAGGCTTTGTTTCTCTTTCATTTATCAAATGGCAGCAGGGTTGTTGTAGAGCACAATGGCTCCTGCTACTTCATACACAGAAAGTGTTCAGTTATCTTGGTAAGATGTTTAAACATTTAACAACACAATACAGAGGTGTCAGCTCATTCGTGTGTTTTGATATGTATATCTTTGAAATTAATGCTTTAGTAACAGTTTGATCACAAGTGTCTTTTTCAGTGATTATTAATAAAGACCTGAAGCCTGATATCCGTGTGTTTAGATAAACCTCAGCATGTTGATTTCAAACACGTGAAAGTTCTTTATGTCAAGTCGTGTCACTAATCCCAGACAATGCTGTGACTGTCCACTCAGATCCTAAATTTGATTCAGTTCATCATATCTCATGATTGTGATGTCAGTTCAGGTGAAATGCCATTATATAAACACACACAGCTGAAGTCATTTTGTGTTAAATTCCTTGACTTTGCTCTCTGGTGTCAGTTCTCATCTCAGGTTTCTCCAGTTTGCACTCAGTTTTATTTTATTTATTCTCTTGATGTCTCTTCCTTTTCCCCTAACCACAGGCTGATGAGTTGCAGGTTACACAATCCGCTCCACTGATGAAGTTGGTGAAAGTGTCTCCCTTCCCAGAATTCTCCTTATTGGCCTGGTGCACTAATGTGGACTAGGAGTTTGTCTTTATAGTGTTGTTGCAACAATCCAGGAGAGAACAAAACATAAAAAGATGAAATATGACAGAGCGTAAAGTGATTTGATTATGTTTCACATCACATTATTTCACTTGTTCAGAGTTTTATACACAATCTATTTTAGTGTTATTATTGCTTTATAATTTAACTTTAAGCGCACTTTCCATGGAGCAGCTCGTGTACACACAGAAAGAGGACATCCTGCTACAGACACAGGGCCATTTCACACTGAGGGGATAATTTCTGCAGTCAGAAGAGCAGACAGGCATTAGGATTTAGAAGGTAAAAACTTAGGAGGTCAGCACAATTCTATTTTTCAAAAGGGTCAAATGCAAATCGCGATTTTTTGTAGTTTCCACTTGTACCATTGGTTATCTTTGTTCATCCTCACCTCATTGATGTGTACTGATACGGTCTGTGAAAATGACATTACACAGAGGGAGGCTAGGGGTGTTCAATTGGCCCTCACAATCTTTAAAAAGTCATCATCTTAATGTGAAAATATTCATTCTACTATCTTGAATTGAAGAGAAGACCCAGAAAAGAAGAGAATCTGAACAAACACAGCCAAACAGCCATGAAGAGACTGAAAAGCCTCACATTTTCAGGTGTGTCGGCCTGCATCATCTGTGTCAGCTCCACAAATAGCCAGTTTGAAAAGCTGATTTGCACACAAAATAACTTTTTATTTGCTGTTGATTTTTTGTCACATTAAGATCATTTAAGAATGTTAAAATTTATAATGACTGAGTAGAAGTTCATTGTTTGCTCCCATTGCTTACAATACTATTTGCTCTCTCTTGACGTCTGGGGTTACAGAGAACAGAGAAGACGTCTTCTAATAGGTGAAGTGTAGCACAGTAGCAGTCAGTCTTGGGTGAAGTTCGAATCCGTAGTCCCCAGTCAAGTGTATTGTGTCTGTGGGCTGCGTCTCCTTCCAGGCCAGGTGAGATCAAGGGCAAAACAAAATATAACCACTTAGAGAGTGCATGACATCCTACACATGGTTAGATTAGATTAGATTAGATTAGACACATTTTATTAATTCAAAGGGGAAATTCAGATGCATACAGCTGCAGAAACTTAAAAGAATAAAGGATACAAACTAACAGGATAGATAATACAACCAATCAATCAATCTATCAATCATATGATTGATAAATAAATAAATACATTTAAATTTAAGGAGTTCTTCAGGAGGAAACATTTTACTGTATATTGCAAGATATGTCTTCATACTCATTGGGAATATTGCAATAAATTTAATTTTCATTAAGGACTTGAAAGACCCCTCCTTGAACCAATGAGACAAAGAGCGGTTCAGCAAACCTTCTATGATGAATGAAAACTGCCCAGACTCGGGTCACTGGGGGCCCCCTCTGGAGCCAGGCCTGGAGGTGGGGCTCGATGGCGAGCGCCTGGTAGCTGGGCCTGTACCCATGGGGCTTGGCCGGGCACAGCCCGAAGAGGCAACGTGGGTCCCCCTTCCCATGGGCTCATCACCTATGGGAGGGGCCAAGGAGGTTGGGTGCAGTGTGAGTTGGGTGGTGGCCGAAGGCGGGGACCTTGGTGTTCTGATCCTCAGCTACAGAAAGTGGCTCTTGGGACATGGAATGTCACCTCTCTGAAGGGTGAGTGCAACGGGACAGTAGTCATTGAGGTTGGACACTTGTTACTTTTTTGGTACAGGAAGTATGGTGGTGGTTTTGAAGCAGGCTGGGATGATGGCGGTGCTCAGGGAGATGTTGAAGATGTCAGTAAAAACGTCTGCCAGCTGGTCTGCACATTCCCTTAGTACTCTGCCAGGAATATTGTCTGGTCCTGCAGCATTCCGTGGATTGACTCTTTGTAGAGTATTTGTCACATTGGCCACAGTCAAGATTTAATGCCTCGTTTACTGGGACAGAGGTGGTCTTCCTCATCACTACGTTGTTCTGTGCTTCAAACCGTGCATAAAAGTTATTCAGCACATCTGGAAGGGAGGCATCACTGTCACAGGTGTGTGGTGTTGTCCTGTAATTACAGATAGCCGGGATGCCTTTACACATGCTCAATGCGTCTTTGTCATGTAGGAAAATTCAGTGGATTCTCTGGGTGTGTGTGCACTTAGCTGCTCTGATGGTGCGGGATAGTTTGGCCCTCGCTGTTCTCAGGGCGATTTCGTCACCTTCCCCGAAGGCAGAGTCCCAGGTCCTCAGTAGCACATGCACTTCCTCTGTAATCCACGGTTTCTGGTTGGGGCGTGCAGTGATGTACTTGGAGACAGTGACATCATTAATGCACTTATAGATGTAGCTGGTCACTGATGACGTGTACTCCTCCAAGTTGATACAGTCGCTGTTGGTTGCAGCCTCTCTAAACATCTCCCAGTCAGTGCACTCAAAACAGCCCTGTAGAGCAGAGATGGCTTCTGCTGGCCAGGTTCTCACCTGCTTCAGAACCGGTTTGGTGCTTCTGATGAGTGGTCTGTATGCTGGAATTAACATGACAGAGATGTGATCTGAGTTTCCGAAGTGGGGGTGGGGCTCTGCCCGGTACGTGGCAGGGAAGTTTGTATAAATAAGATCCAGTGTGTTCGTCCCTCTCGTTGCAACGTCCATAAACTGATGGAATTTAGGCAGCACTAACTTGAGATTCGCATGATTAAAATCTCCAGCGACAATAACCAGTCCATCCGGGTGTATGTTCTGTATGTCTGTGATGGTGCTGTACAGTTCCCAGAGTGCTTCCTTAGCATTAGCGCTTTTGTATGTAAACTTCGATTATGTGGATGGTGGTGAATTCCTGAGGCAAATAAAAAGGTCTACATTTAACAATCACAAACTCCACTAGTGGTGAGCAGTAGCTAGAAACAAGCACAGAGTTACTGCACCATTCCGTGTTGATATAAACACACAGTCCACCACTGCGAGTCTTGCCACACAGAGTAGCATTTCTGTCGGCTCGAAACATGGCTAGCCAATCTAGCTGAATGGTGGTGTCCGGAACTCTGTCGCTGAGCCACGTCTCCGTGAAAACAAAGACACAACAGTCTCTAAACTCACGCTGGGTAGTTCGCTGGAGTCGGATGCAGTCCCATTTATTGTCCATGGAGCAGACATTAGAAAGTAATATGGACGGGATTGCCAGCCGGCTAGGGTTAGCTTTAAGCCTAGCACAGACTCCTGCTCGCTACCCGTGTTTCCGCTTCCGTGTGCCTCTCCCTTGGCCATTGGCATCAAGCGACGCTGGGGGCTGAAGGTCTGGTTCTCAGAGCAGACCGAGATCACACAGTTTGTCCCGCAGATCATTTGTTATGTTTTTATATGAATATCGGTAGCAGAGAAGCGTCTCATGTTGATATTCATGGACACTCGTTGTTCTGATGTCCATGTACTACTGAAAAGCGGAAAAAACAAAATGACAAATACTACATAAAAACACTATTTCAGTGATGCACAACGTAAAGCATTGCAGTTATTTGTGTAGCTGAGAGATCCTGAAGAGCTACAGACAGTCGCCAAGGCCAGTGTGTGTCACTGATGAAGGGCAGTCAAACCTCCAGTTGTGAAATGCACACACACCTCTCTCCATAAGAATGGATCTCAGCTTGTCATTTTTATTATCTTTTCAAAACACTGGATTAGCTGCACTCAACCACCAGGAACTGTCAGCCTCCTCCTGCCCTTTAACTTTCTATATGATTGACGTTGGTCTGCTCCTCCTCATCATCAGTGTACACTAATAAATGTTTAGTTGTGTCGCTAATGTTAGCTTGGTCTTCAGCTGAGTTGAACTCTTCTCATTGACACTTATGTTTAAAATAATGAAAAGACTGACGGTACATTGTGCAGACATCAGACTTTACAAGATTTTCTCTCTCTAAATTAGGTCTTGTTTGCACTGTGTTTGCACATATTTTATCTTTTTGGTTCTTATAACTGCAGCCCAGCACACTAAGCTTTCTACACCTGGTTACTCTCACAACTGAGGTACAGGCACTATGGGTACAGGTCAGAGAACAATGGGCACAGCTCGTCAAGACAATGGCATGAAATTTAGCCAGGACTACCTACAGCAAGAGAGATCCTTCACAACATCCCAGGCACTGTTACCGCTTGGTCCAATAGACGATACGGGGACTTTCAGTTTTTGAGCAGATAGCGACCCAACATCAACTGGTAGTGAATGGAAGGGGCACACATTCTAGCGCCATTCCTTACAGGGGGAAATCAGCCAGCTTACTATGACCTCAATGAATGGGCCACCTCAGACTATGACACCCTAAAATGACAGACCTTGGCCTGGTATGGAATGACCACAGTCCAGCAGGTGAAGCACTGTAGAGAGTGGCATTTTGATCCTAAGTGGTGATCACTCACCCAATTATTTGACCTGTGGGAAAAATTAACTGAAAATAGTGGAGAAGCTCACATGTGATTTCCTAGTAAATGCCCACCCTGAATCTTTGGACCAGCTGGTGTGTAGGTACGCCTAGAAAAACATGGAGACCCTCATCGTGACCTTGGAGTGGCACCAGGTGGAACACCAAAGTGAGTATTTGGAGCAGACTGCTGGTTGTCCTGAAACCTGGATGGGACATGTCACTAAATCTAAGCCTACCCATCACAACATGGATCCAGGGGCTAAACCAAAAGAGTCACCACCTCCTCTTCGCTGCTACCAGTGCAGAGAATTTAGACACATCGTCCCCAACTGTTGCCACCTTGACAAGCCAATGGACTGCAGCTGAGCATTGTACTCTCACTAACCTCTTATTTCCTCCATATACAGGTGTGAGGGGTAGTGAATAACCAAGGGACACCATTTACCTCAGGGGCATTCAAGGAGGTTGCCACATTATTCCAAATTAGGCACCTTAAGACCTCAGTGTACCATCTTCAACCTGATAGTCTAGTTGAGCTGGAGATGCTCAAGCAAGTGCTTCTCAAGGTGAAAGGGCTGCACCCTTGACTGACCTCACAAAGAATAGTGTTCCTGACTGCGATCAGTTACTTCCCCTTCTGCTATATCCATACTGGGAAGTCCTACAAGCCTCTATGGCTTTTTCACCTTTTGAATTATTATAAGGGTGAGAACCCCAGAGATTATTGGA
>JANRMT010062791.1:185418066-185431263 GCA_026402145.1 Polypterus bichir lapradei | reverse complement strand
TGTAGAGTTTCAGCTGGCAACGGCGGATGGCACGGTGGATTGTGTTCACTGACAATGGTTTCTGGAAGTATTCCTGAGCCCATTCTGTGATTTCCTTTACAGTAGCATTCCTGTTTGTGGTGCAGTGTCGTTTAAGGGCCTGGAGATCACGGGCATCCAGTATGGTTTTACGGCCTTGACCCTTACGCACAGAGATTGTTCCAGATTCTCTGAATCTTCGGATGATGTTATGCACAGTTGATGATGATAGATGCAAAGTCTTTGCAATTTTTCGCTGGGTAACACCTTTCTGATATTGCTCCATTATCTTTCTGCGCAACATTGTGGGAATTGGTGATCCTCTACCCATCTTGGCTTCTGAGAGACACTGCCACTCTGAGAAGCTCTTTTTATACCCAATCATGTTGCCAATTGACCTAATTAGTGTTTATTGGTCTTCCAGCTCTTCGTTATGCTCAAATTTATTTTTTCCAGCCTCTTATTGCCACTTGTCCCAACTTTTTTGGGATTTGTTGACACCGTGAAATTTTGAATCAACATATTTTTCCTTTAAAATGATACATTTACTCGGATTAAACGTTTGATCTGTCATCTACGTTCTATTACAAATAAAATATTGACATTTGCCATCTCCACATCATTGCATTCAGTTTTTATTCACAATTTGTTTAGTGTCCCAACTTTTTTGGAATCCGGTTTGTAGGTTTACATCTCCTTCACATCCTACATGACCTTCTGCATCCAAGCCTGCATGACCCACTGTTCCTGAGGGGACTTAGAAATTTTTCCAGCCCTGTTGCAAACTCTGCCACCCAGCCAGCATGACCCTTTACCAGCCCCGGCTACATGACCTCTGTTACTCTTTCGGGCTCCATGCCACTCCTGCCTCTTTTAAGTTACATGACCCACTGTCTTTTTCACTAGTAAGACCAGCCTCCCTATTCCAATACACCCACCTGTCGGCATTCGGGGTCCTTACAACCCTGGGACAACAGTGAACGGACATCTGGTCATGTACCCCGCTGAGGTACCCCTGGCCATCTTCTGGGCATGTGAGAGAAGATAGAGAGAGAGAAGGAAGGGTTTTCAGGGTTATGAAGCCTGGACAGATGTGAGGTTTAGAGGGGGGTAAGAGAAAAGGTAAGAAAAGCTTGGCTGACTTTCAATAGATCTGCTACGTACAACACCCGGACCCCAAATCAGGTTGTCTACAAATGATTTAGCAAGGGTTCCCCATGAATGTGCAGTGCAAAACAGGATGAGGGAGCAGAGGCTCATCCGGGTTGCTCCTTGGACCCGTCTCAAATGGCCCTCCATGTCAGTCTGCCACCCCCCACTGGTGACTGGCAGCCTCCACCTATCCCTGGCCCACTGAGGCTCCATGGCACTGGGGTATCATCATGTTTAGGAGGCGTTCAGTCATTATCCCGCAGATGGTAGCTTCACACCATTGGGTCCTCAGCCAATGCCGTCTCAAAAAACAAGGCCCGCTCATGCCTGTGGTGACGTCACAATCGAGGTGCTGCAGCAGCAACAGCCGTATATAGAGAACCTGTCGCGTTGTACGCGTGTAAATAAATTATTCCCGTGTAAAATTAATTAATGCAATGCGTGAAATAACAAAGGCAAGTCATTTGCGTTATGCATTTTATTTATTTTTATATAAAACGTCACACATAACGTTTAAATTACATTTGACATACTTAACAGCGACTATTATATAGATATCAGCAACTCAACATTAATGCAATTAATGCCTTAAACATGAGATTAACCTAAGAGTAACACGGAATACTGTATCGAATAAAACAATGCAATACTGAATGTTCATATATGAAAATGACTATGATAAAGTAAGAAAAAAAAATAGAAAATCACAGCGACGAGTGGTTGGCACCATATGAAAAATGAATATTTACATGCATCTCAGGAAATCACATATTCCTGGGTTAAACAGAAGTAACGTGAAAAATAATGCAGATTTACCCGTTAATAATCACAAGAAAAGCTACATTTAACACTTTGTTAATGCAGTTAAATCTAAAAAATAAGCAACACCAGATAAAATACAAACAGCTATTATTTTGGAATGACTCATGATAAACGATGATTTTTTTCATACCATCATAAATTAAGCAAAATTAACAAATGTGCTGATATTAATCTGTACGAAAGCATAACGTTATATCAAAAGAACTGGCTTATTAGTTACCTCTTTTTTGTCAATGTAGCCAGTTTACGTTTGGGGTTAGCCTTTTCCTTAAAAGTACCACGTTTATCTGCAGCGCGCTTGCAATAATTATTTAAACAGATGTTGGCCACTGTAGACATGGACAACTTCAGTAAGTCATAGATACTCTTCTCACAAACACAATTACCAACTTGCAGTCCACATCTGTTCAGGCGTTCGTTAAACAGTGAGATTAATGCAGATTTTTGATTTTTTAACAATGAAAAATATGACTCATATTCAGCATTAGTAACAATTGACTGGAAAATCAAAAACATTTGTGTAACACATTCAACCAACAAATCTGAGGGCCATTTCAGACCACCCCTGTCTGAGTCATGCAGGTAATTATATTCCTGTGAAAATTCTAAATGCAATGACTTATCCATGACTAGCTCATTTCTGCACATGTCACACTGAACTGCGCCTATCGTGTTTTGCAACTCAATTCCCATTCACCTAACCATTTGTACACATCAGTTAGGAATGAAACACGATCATCATTAACATTACAAATTGGCATGCCATCCACATCTCTTTTGTTAAAACCTTTATCACATGATTTAACATTTAAAATTTTCCACAACTTCAGAATGATTTTTATGAATAATTCAGTTCCTGTTACATCTTTACCAGTGTGTTCACCAAAATGATGTAAAGCAACAACAACCTTTTCATCAAAGACCTTTAGAGCTAATTTCACATTCTGGCGCTCAAGATTTGAAGGATAAAGTGCTTTATATGTGAGAGATGGTGCCATCTTAATAATACTATCTCTTTCACTGTCATGCAGCTGGCTCACATGAGAAAATGAAGCTCTGCAAACAGTACCATTTGTGATGTCTGGAAAAGTAAATGTGTGCTCAGTATCACTTTGCCCTAACTAGTTATTTCTAATGCATTTCAGCAAGTGAACACTACAGTATATAAAAATAAACTAGTTCAATTCACATATTTGTAACACTAAATAACACAATGCCTACAGCTTACTGTTCATATACATTTTTACACAACTGTAGCTAAACATTCCTTTCTTAAGCCTACTCTCGACAATAACATAGGTAATACTACTCTGTATTATTATATGTTTAAAAAAATTTGTCGTGGCGAAACCTCCCATCATTTCACTAGGCGACACCTAACACAGGTCACAGAGTCACACCATTATACTGCATTACATGCCCTAACCTCCATTTGCAGCACTATCGATGTTACCCGGCACGCGATGCAGTTGTTCACCATTAAAATAAACAAAACACATCAAAATATTACCTTGCACTGCACCGCAGACATCTGATATTATAACCATTACGACTGCAATAACTTTATATCAAAAACTAAAACGCCATTAACTTTCTTTACAACTTCAACGACGATCTTAGACGGAAAGTTCAGCTGGCACTGTTTGTAAACATAGCACCTCGATTGTGACGTCACCGGACCAATAAGTAACGCATGAGCGGGCCTTGTTTTTTGAGACGGCATTGCCTCAGCCAAGCACATACACCAAATGTCTCAACCTGAGGTTCCTCTCCTACTGAGTAGGACTGCTATTGCGATAACACCATCAGTAGGGTAAAACTAACCTGTCTCACGACGGTCTTCACCCAGCTCGCATTCCCTATTATTGGGTGAACAATACAATGCTTGGAGAATTCTGCTTCACAATGATTGGAAGAGCCGACATTGAAGGATCAAAAATCGATGTCGTTATGAACGCTGCTATGAGGGTGGCTCAGGTGCTTGACACCTGAAGCAAGAGCCCAGCAGGGCTCCCCCTCATCGCTCACTGGGTGAGTGAAAACACGGTAAAAGTAATGGTATTTCATAGGCAGCACTCCATGGCCCAGTTGGGACCGGGGGCATCCCACTTATTCTACGCCTCTCATGTATCTTCACAGTGCCAGACCAGATTCAAGCTCAACAGGGTCTTCTATCCCCGCTGATTTGGACAAACTCATTCCCTTGGCTGTGGTTTCGCTAGATCATATGTAGGGACAGTGGGAATCTTGTTCATTCATTTATGCATGTCACTAATTAGATGACAAGGCATTTGGCAAGTTAAGAGCCCATTGCTAGGCATATTCCAAGTTTATATGTTGCTTGTCAACCGTGCCCCTTTGGTTGGCCTTCTTTCCTATCCGCCTTGTCCGAGTTGTCATCTAAGTGATGCATAGCTTAGGGCCAAGACAGCAAACACTGGCTTGGTATGGTTTGGGGGCTGTAATTACTATGAGATTTGTCCCAAGAGATCACATCCAGGGAGGCTCAGCAGAAAAGTGAGTTTTGTACCAAAGATGTATCCCCAATCCTTGTACTAAGTGGTATCCTAATGCTATTTCCACCTGATAAAAAACTAGCTTAGTGAACTGTAGGATGAGGACATGTGAACTAATTCCCATAAGAAGCACTCTAATGTGTTGCTCTAATACTATTTCCTGAAGAAAATACTAACTGGGTCGTTTTCATTATTGAGAAAATGAGTAGGTGGGGGGAGGGGGGGGGGTTGTATCAGAAGTTCTAAATCTAATTCGAGTTGAAGAAACTGACTAAATGGCCCACTTCTACTTCTTTGGACAGTCTAGCTAGGGGGAGGGGTGTTCAAGGGACTGGGTCCCCCCAGAAAGGCCTTTTCCATTCAGACCATATAACCGTGAAATCCTGGATTAAGATCACAGAGGAATTATTGTGATTCCATCACCATTATGTGCAGGTTACTTAAATGATTATACCCCCATGGAAGGGCTCTCATCAGTACTAGATTATTTCCGAGTAGAGAGACATGTCTCTGGGTAACCCACTCCCTCTGTTTTTGTATTAATCGATAAAAGATAGATGCCATGATCCCTCACTGGAAGAGATTTCATGAAGAGACATATTAATCTATAGGTTCCATGGTGGTGTTATTCTGTCAATTCCTTAGGTTTCATCTTATTCCCATTAGTAGAACAATTTGTCACCCAGACCATACAAACATGATCTCCAGAATCGAGACCATGGAGGAACTACTGAGACCTTATCAGCTTTCCATGGAGGAAACTATTTTGCCAACTCAACGTTGACTTTGGTTTCACTAGACAGTAAATAAGTAGGTAGAATGGGAACTGTCATAGGAAGATACTCAGCCGTTTACCTGCACTTCATTGAATTTCTTCATTTTGACATTCAGAGCACTGGGCAGAAATCAGATTGCGTCAACACCACTCTCCGACCCTCACAATGCTTTGTTTTAATCAAACAGTTGGATTCCCCTGGTCTGCACCAGTTCTAAGCCAGCTACTAGGTATTGCCCAAGGCCATGTGCCTGCCCCCAGGCCCCCAAGTCCAGTCGCAACTCGCACTCAGCCCTGCTTCTCAATCCAGCCCAACCGACACAACCCTTAGAGCCAATCCTTATCCCAAAATTATGGATCTGGCTTGCCGACTTCCCTTACCTACATTGTTCTAACATGGCAGAGGCTGTTCACTTTGGAGACCTGCTGCGGATATGGGTACGGCCTGGTGTGAGATTTAAGCACTCTCCCCTAGATTTTCAAGGGCTGGCGAGGACTCTCCGGATGCCACAGAAGACTTTATATCCTTTGAGGCATTCATTTTAAATATTAAAACAGATTACAACACAATTATAGTGCTAGTCTACAGACAACAAGGGCAAAATTCATTCTTCATGACTGAATTTAGCAACCTTCTATCTGATTTGGCTATAAATTATGATCACGTAGTACTGATGGGGGATTTTAATGTACACATTGACATGGAAACTTACACTTCTAGCAAATGTTTTACTTATTTGTTAAATTCAGTGGGATTTTGTCAGATTGTCAAAGGTCCAACTCATAATCATAACCATACATTAGATTTAATTATAACTTACAAAGATGAAATTCAAACTTAAATATTATTCCATTAAATGAAGTTATTTCCGATTACTACTTAACTACATATGATTTAGTCCTGCCCTTGCCAACGCACTCACAGATTAAAACAAAGACAGTGCGTCATGTAGATTGCAATTCAGCTTCAATATTTATAGATACTTTGAGTAAGTCGAGTGTAATTGTGGAAAACTGTTTAGATCATTAAACATTAAATGTAAACGTGTAAAACAATTTAGATCAGCTGACATCACATTATAATGTGACCTTGAGAGACGCTCTGGACACAGTGGATCCCCTTAAAACAAAAGTGATCAAAGCACATAGAAACTCTCCCTGGTTTAATGAAAATACTCGAGCTCTTAAATTAGAGTGTCGAAAACTGGAGTGCAGATGGAGAACAATAAAGCTGCATGTCTTTCAAATTGAATGAACAGAGAGTGTTAATAAATATAAAAAAGCTCTCTTTAAAGCTCGCTCAGAATACTATTCTACAATAATAAATAGCAATCCTCGGGTACTGTTTAGAACAGTCACTAAATTAACAAATGGGAATTCTGATCTACAGTGCAAAATACCAACAGATATTAGCAGTACAGACTTTCTGAACTTCAATGAAAATCCCAGATGTCAGCATCACAGTACAAACCTGTAACTGAGCAGGAAGTCTTAGCTTTAATTTCTAAAATGAAACCACTACTTGTTAGTAGTATAGGGGCGTCACTATTATACATCATCAGATTTTGACAGGTGTATGTCCCGCCCCCCTGGCATTTCCGGTACCCACCTGCTGCCACCTGGTTAATGGGCATTTCCCCCTCCTCCGCGCTCTGATCTCTGCCTGTTGTCGGAGTGCGCTGTTTGACCGGCATCGGATTTTTTTGTCAGTTGTGCGCAAGGAAAATGGTCGGCCGATCTTAGCCTTGATGCTAAAACTGGGGCTGATCATCTTTGTGATCCGAGACGGACCTTTGGGAGCCTGTAAGGTGTCATAAAAGGTAAGTCATCAATGGGGCGGAGCAGACATCCTGCTGCTATCTGCATGCAGCGCCCGGGGTGTGTACAGAGAGTACAGAGAGCGTGATTGACAGACCCCGGTGAGAGGATGTACAAGAAAACTTTAGAGAGAATCTATTACACACCCAAGGAACCTGGCAGTGCATCTCAAACACACCCATGGGCATCCCGTTACCTTGCCCACCATCTAAAAACCATGCCCTTTATAAAGCAAGGCATATTGTAGATGACCAAGTGTTTAAAACAATAACTTTCAGAGAGGATGTACAAGAAAACTTTAGAGAGAGAATCTATGACACATCCAGTGAGAAAAAACCTGGCAGTGTGTCCCAAACACACCCATGGGCATACCGTTACCTTGCCCACAATGTAAAAACCATTCCCTTTATAAAGCAAGGCATATTTCAGATACCAAAAGTGTTTTAAAACAACAAATTTTATTCAATGATTCAAAAAAGATGCCAAAGTGTCTTAAAAACAACAAGTTTTATTGAAGCAAAATTCCAAACATAGCAAAATAAGATCTGGTCTTCACTTTGAGTTACAAATTGTTTGCTATACATTAAAATTGTTTAAAGTAGGAATAAAAGCTGGAGAAACAGCTGTAAAATAATCACACAAGCTTATTTGTATACATATTTGCAATTCACTTGAAAAGAAACAAAAAACACAAGAAAATGTATATATATGAGTACGCAAATGAAAATTCAAAACCAGGTCCAAACCCATCAGTGAGTCGGTAATACACCTAAAATAAAAATGTTTAAGTCAGCACATACTTTATATATTTATATTTCACTAAATTATGCCAGCCTATTTTCTGTTTGGAACAGAGCCGACCACATAACGCTGGTCTTCACAGGCTGAATCAGTTTTGCGTATGCATCAATGGGTATCTCTCCCTGCTCAAATTCAGCTATAATATCATCCACATCAATCTTGATAGCTTTACGAAAACAAGGGAGATTGTACATTTTTAACAAAGCACGCACACAGGACACAAGTCTATCTCTTCTAGCCCTTTTGAGCATAAATAAACTATGTTTATATGCAATAAATGGTTTAGAGAACCAAATACTACATATGTGTCCATCTGGTATGTATTTGTTCTCTTGACTTTCAGCACATTTTTCCCCTAAATTTTCAACAGAGCTAAACATATAAGCCCAGATGACTGAGCGACCAATTGTGGTCATGATGAATCTTTTTCTAGCAGATATAAAATAAGGAGAAAACCTTCTATAGGATGTATTACGTGTCACGCTGGGCAGGGACCTGGTTTTCCTTGCTTCCGAGTCTTGGTTCCTCTGACAACAGAAACAAAACACAAACAGCCGACAGAAAATACAACACAAACAGGTCTTGTTTAGCATGGATAATGCAATTTGCTTAGGTTTCTGTAAATCGATTTTGGCTTTAAAAAATAACTGTAATGGTGATTAGAGACAAGTTCAAAAGCTGCTCTCCGAATCTTGGGTTTTGTTACACGTTGCATCGTTTGTATAAGCTGAAAAGTGTTTACTTCAGCAACAAACTGCTTCAGACAGTTGAGAATATGATTTTTTGTCGGTTTCACAATTCTTAGCCCGCACAATGGTTTAAACATAGAAAACGGGGTTTGTATTAATCTTTTAATACTGATCTGTCGACAGATGCTGGAAACACAAGGGTGCATCTCCTCAGAATCAGATTCTAGTAAAAGACAAGTGTGCCCGTCCTGAGATTCGTCACCCAAACGGCATGCTAAACAAGACCCCGTTAATACATCTCTTACACAGCTACTGACCACGTAAGCTACAACAGACTTCACACAATGCTTCATTAAAATCAATCCGGCTCTGTGACTGCGATGGCTGACAGGTGTTTGGGAAATTACACACAGGTCTTGAGACTTCAGATTTGAAGTTGAACAAGCTTTTACACCGTGTTTAAAGACCTCATCGGCCATGTTAAAGTCAGTCTAATATGGGGAAATAAAGAAAAAAGTTATATTCCTGAAGGGATATCAGCACAACATAGAATTCTGGACATTATTTCAGAAGCCAACTGGACAGCTTTCTCAACAGAATCGTCATCACTGTTGGAGCAGATATAAGCCACACGTCTTAAAAGACACAAAAACGTACCACGTGTCATTACAGGAATAGTATTCCCTATTGATCTATAGATACATCTAGTCACACGTGAAATAGCCGTTAGGGTTTTTAAATCAGCCCTTCTGTCCGAAAAAAGGAAACACATCACTAAGGCAGGCATTCTTTCAATAAAGCTTTCAATGTCACAAATTAAATCTTTAACATCTGATTTTAAATCATCTTTCTTTTTATTGATAAGACCTTTCAAAGTTGCTGAAAGCACTTCTTCTGCATAATACTTAGGCTCTCCGCATGCAATCTGTCAAGTTAAAATAAAATAAAATCAGAACCTATTTTGTACCACCATTCAAATAGACTTAACAGAAATGTTCTTAAAGTCCAGACTCACCATGTCCAAGGTCGTGCCGTCTAGGCCAGGTGTGTCCGTCTTTTTCTTGTCAAAAGTCGTGCTGCATCCAGCAGCTGCTTCAGTCTTTTTTGCGGGGTGGCGAGTTTCTCTTTTTTGCACCTCCTTTAAAGAAAAAAAGTAAAATAGGTGTGAAAGCCAAGAAAAAAAAATCTCTGAAAGCCAAGAACATTTATAAAAGGCATACATTCAAAATTACCTGATTAGACTTATGTGCTTCACCTCCACATTCTACAGACTGGTACTCTTCTAAAATGATGACATCGTCATCTGCTTTATGGGTTGGTTTCATTGTTGCAGAATCCATGTCTTGCTTCTTAAAACAAAACAGATGATTGTGTGTCGCCGAGACGGATAGATAGACAGATAGATACTTTATTAACCCCCCCAGATAGATACTTTATTAAACCCCAGCAAGAACTCTTGACTGGCCAAGCAACACGGGGACACGGGTAAACTGGGGGCGTTAAGCTCCGATGCCGCGATGGACCAGAGAGAACGCTTGACTGGCCAAGCGACACAGGGACACGGGTAAGCTGGGGTCAGCAAGCTCCGGGTGGACCAGCAAGAACGCTTGACTGGCCAAGCAACACAGGGACATGGGGTATGCGTAGCCGGTTAAAACCTTGCAAAAGTGGTGGACTCAGCCAACCTACTTCAGCTCGGTCAAAAGAATGGTTAGCTGTAAAACAAGCGTCAGTGTCTCCTTCTGACCTTAATAGCGGCGGACAATGCCAGCCTGCTAGGTCTCAGTCATAGGGAGATGACCACCAGCGCTTACCACAACATACCCGATTCTTGTTATGGAGGACGCCTGAGGCTTAGAGTCCAATCACCCGTCTTTAAATATGCTTTTGGGCGAAGCTTTTACAACGTTAGGGCCAATCAAAATGTTTAAAGATAAGATTTTTTTTAGATAACCCGCCAACATATTTTAACCAATCAACAAACACTGGCCTCATGTTGAACTATCCAATGGAATTACACCATGCTGATTCAGGCATGCGCTGAGTGCATCGAGCGCGTCACGTGTTCATAACAGCCAATCAGGAAGCAGACAGATCGGCGGGCTGTGAGGAGTCTAGGCGTGAAAAAAAAACATGGCGCGACTGTCAAAATGTATGAACTATGTTAATGGAAAAAAAAAAAAAAAGTATCAGCATATGAATTAAACAGTAACAGACAAAAATATCGTAACACATACGATGATGGCAGGGGTATTCAGGCGGTCGTTTTTCTAAGCCAAGGAAATCGGGGTTCGCGTCCTGGCAGACAACAAAAGTAAGCCATGTACTTTTAAAAATGTGTATATTATCATGATTATGCATACAGTGTTGTATTCTATCATAGACCTATAAAGTAAATGGTAAAATGGAATTCTCTTGTTATTCTAATACGCGCCATTTAATTTATGATAGGCCTAGAGGCTGGTAAGTCGCGTTACAGAAGATGGTCTTGTAAATAGATAAATAAAAATCTGGTAAAAGCGTTAATATATATATATATATATATATATATAGGTCACGATGGTGTGTACGTTTAATTAATCTTTTTAGCCCTGGTATGATTAACTTGTGCCTTAAAAACAAGAAAAAAACATTATTTTGGTGCATATCAACCATTTTATTAATTAACTAGGATATATTAAGAAATAAAATGTGTATATTTATCATGATTGTGCATTACGATGTCATTCAATTATAACCCCAATAAAATGAAAAAAGGTAAATGGAATTCTAGGTTTCTTTACAAATTTTACAACAGTTGCCACTCGTTGCGATAAGACGCGTGTACTAACACCCCGGGCCTAGTTGGAACGTTCTAGATGTACCCTATTACATAAAATGAAATAATAAAATTCACTGGAAAATACGTTTCACCGTCTGTCTATAACTGATAATGGTGGAGCATTCCAGAGGTATTACATAAAATAAATGATGCAATTTAATTGTAGCATCTGTTTTACAGTTATGTTTTACCCTGTGTTCATAAACGATAATGTTTAATTATGTCATGTTAGATGGTTATCTGTCTATTATATATACAATCGACTTGGACGGAATTACACATTAAAATATTTTAATGCATTCTGCATTCCTGGAGCGTTATGGATCGCTTCTTGGATTCGGATGAATTTGATGCACACTTTTCAGATCGACATAGAATTACTACCGAAACGCCCGGTAAGAGTTATATATATATATATATATATATACACTAGCAGAATACCCGCGCTTCGCAGCGGAGAAGTAGTGTGTTAAAGAAGGTATGAAAAAGAAAAGGAAACATTTTAAAAATAACGTAACATGATTGTTAATGTAATTGTTTTGTCATTGATATGAGTGTTGTTCCCATATCTATATCTATATATACAGTAATCCCTCCTCCATCGCGGGGGTTGCGTTCCAGACCCCCCCGCGATAGATGAAAATCCGCGAAGTAGAAACCATATGTTTGTATGGTTATTTTTATATATTTTAAGCCCTTATAAACTCTCCCACACTGTTAACATTATTAGAGCCCTCTAGACATGAAATAACACCCTTTAGTCAAAAGTTTAAACTGTGCTCCATGACAAGACAGAGATGACAGTTCTTTCTCACAATTAAAAGAATGCAAATATATCTTTTCTTCAAATGAATCTCTGCATCAGGAGCAGAGAATTTAAGAGAGAGAGTGCGCGCTCGCAAAGAAAAGCAAACAATCAAAAAATCAATACGTGTGCTTTTAAGTCAAGCGGCATTTTTCAGAGGAGCGTCAGTATCTTCTAAGCAAACAGCCTCTGTTGAAACAGCCCCTCTGCTCAAATCTCCTCCGTCAGGCGCAGAGAACGTCAGAGAGAGAGCGCGAGATTAAAGCAAACAATCAAAAAATCAATACGTGTGCTTTTGTGCTTTGCATTTTTTAGAGGAGCGTCAGTATCTTTTAAGCAAACAGCTTCTGTGCAAACAGCACCTCTGCTCACACTCCCTCTGTCAGGCGCAGAGAATGTCAGAGAGGGCGAGATAGAGGCAGAGACAAGCAAACAAACACCGCGCGGGATGCATATCTTATAGCATTCAGGAGTTTTAGTTAATATGTAATACATGCTCTGATTGGGTAGCTTCTAAGCCATCTGCCAATAGCGTCCCTTGTATGAAATCAACTGGGCAAACAAACTGAGAAAGCATGTACCATAAATTAAAAGACCCATTGTCCGCAGAAATCCACGAACCAGCGAACAATCCGTGATATATATTTAGATATGCTTACATTTAAAATCCGCGATAGAGTGAAGCCGCGAAAGTCGAAGCGCGATATAGCGAGGGATTACTGTATATATATCTATATGTAATAAAAAAAATATATATATATAGCAAAATAACTGCACTTCGCAGCGATGTCGTGTGTTAAAGAAGTTATGAAAAAGAAAAGGAAACATTTGAAAAATAATGTAACATGATTGTGAAAGTAATTGTTTTGTGTATTTGGCGGCAGCGTCACAAAGTTGTTTTCGTCTAGCTGCATTAGAAAATGTACCACGACGTCTGACACGCCTCCTTTTTACTGTTTTCTCACAGCTTGGATTGCTGC